>JAUZTA010000008.1:693564-711063 GCA_034780835.1 Ctenochaetus striatus
CACACACACACGCACACGCACACACACACACGCTCACACACACACACTCACAGACACGCACACACACGCACACACACACACACACACACACGCACACACACACACACACACACGCTCACACACACACACGCACAGACACACACACGCACACACGCACACGCACACACACACGCACACACGCACAGACACAAACAGCAGTGGTTCATCTGTCGGTCAGTTTGTCAGAGAGTGAGAAGGTCTTCAGACATCCACTGTGTGTGTGTTTTTCCAGGCGCTGCAGTTCCAGCGCTCATTGGACGACATGGAGCAGTGTGTGGAGTCAGTGGAGAGGGAACTGGCCAATAAGGACTGTGGAAACGACCTGCCGTCTGTCAACAGGCTGCTGAAGGCTCTGCAGGGCCTGGAGGAGGAGGTGGACGGACACCGAGACAGAATCCAGGTACACAACGTCTACTTCCTGTTTTAGCAGGAAGGGCGAGGTGTCAGAATGTTTGATTTGATGTCACACTGATGTCTGAACGCAAAAACACTGTGTGAATATCATATCGTTTTATGTTTGACAGGATCTGGTGGAAACAGCAAAGAGCTTCCACTCTCAGGGAAACTTCCTGGCTGAGGAGATCCAGATCCGAGTGGCTCACACCCTCAACAGGTTTGTGCTGTGAAATCACAGAAATCTGAAGTGAAAGTTACAAACCTGTTTGGGTGGAAATTTAAAATGAAGTTTACAGATTTTATTTCAAAATAAACCTCTTAATCAAAGGTTTACATCTACAAGAGCACTGATGGAAATAATAAACTGGAGGAAAAAATAAGGTGGAGATTAACTTTGTGCTAAGTTTACATCGTGCTCAGCTGTATTTGTACTTTTCTCTCAGGTACAATCGTCTGTCGGGGCCCCTGCAGAACAGGAGGGAAACCCTGGAGGCCTGGCAGGTTCTGTTCCAGTTCTACAGAGACCTGGAGGAGGAGGTGGCCTGGCTGAACGACAGACTGCCCTCTGTCACTGCTAAAGACTTGGGCAGCTCACTGAGCAGCACCCAGCGGCTGCTCCACCGACACCAGGTATGAAATGATTCACTCATTCACTGATGAAGTGATGAACTGCTCAGTGACGCGTGAATAAAAAGATCCTGCGCCCTGATAAAATCTCTGAGTGACAATAAGCTTTGTACTTTGTTTTTTCAGTTTGTTTGAATTGAAACTGATTCTTTGTTTCAGGCTGTGATGCAGGAGATCTCAGGCCGCGCCCCATTGGTCCAGGCAGTCCAGGAGGCGGGGCATAGTCTGGTGAGGAGACATTACTCTTTGCTGGACATTTACTCAACTGTGACAACATTTTTCACTATGTTGTAGAGTTTTAAAAACCAAACATTCAGTCGATTCGTTGAAAATCCCCTCACAGGTCAGAGGTCGTCACTTTGCGTCTCATGACATCCGCGAGCGTCTGGAGGAGCTGAAGCGTCTCCATGAGGAGCTGATGGTGGAGGCGGAGAATAAAGGGAAACTCCTGCAGGAGGCGCTCAGCATCCACACCTTCCTCACTGAGGTAAGTTACTCATCATTAGTGTGCGCATGTATGTGGTTGTGTGTTTCAGCTCTCTAACGTGTGTGTGTGTGTGTGTGTTTAGGTGTCTGAGCTGAAGCTGTGGATGGAGGAGCAGCGAGCAGGTTTGGAGTCTCGAGACTGTGGAAAGAGCGAGGAGGCGACGGAGGCCCTGCTGAGGAGGCTGGACACTGTTGACGTGGAGCTGGAGAACCAGAGGAAGACGGTGGAGAGGCTGCGTGAAGGCGGAGCCTCACTGCAGCACCTCAGACACCCGGACAGGTGAGTGTCTGTCTGTTAGCGAGAGGCTACAGGCTCAGCGGGCTGCATGAGCGCTGATACACTTGTTGTTAGGCTCCTTTGTGTTTTAAACATAAAAATCTCAAACTGTCTTCTGTCTGTCACAGCCACCTGGTCTCTGAGTCTCTCCCAGATGTCTTTGAACGCTTCGAGACTCTCCTCCGACTTTCATCGGCTCGTCGTGCTGCTCTGGAAGACCAGTTCCGCATCTACATCTTTGAGAGAGAAGCTACAGAACTGCAAACATGGCTGACCTCCAAGAAGACTGTGGCAGAGTCCAAAGACTCCGGACAAGATCTAGAGGACGTAGAGGTGAGCAAGATGGTCACAAGCTGTAAAATCATAATGATGATGATGTGGAGACTGACTGCTACGTCTGTTGTTCACCTGAAAACACTAAATTCAAATGTTATTAAGCTTAAAACTGCACAGAACAGAAACCTTGAGATGTCAGGGAGTTCATCTCTAACTGAAACTTCATTTTTCACAATAACATCAATATTAACAACTTCGAGGTGATAAAGTCTTAAAGAGTCTGGAAGCTTTTGGCTAAGGTACCTTGAAAGTGCTTGACTGGAACTTTATTTAAAAGTGTAGTTCTGTCTGTTGCATCAGAATCTGTGAAGACAAAAGTTTTGATAAAGTCCTCCCTCCACCTGCAGGTCCTTCAGAAGAAGTTGGAGGTCCTGGTGTCAGAGGTAACCAGTCTGGGTCGCAGCCGGCTGACCTCAGTGCAGCAGCTCGGCAGAGGGCTGCAGCAGGACAAACAAGCCCGGAAGAGGGACGACGCCCTCAGCAGGCTGTGGGACGAACTCAACGGCAGCATCAGGACCAGAGAACAGGTACGACTCAGTAAATCCATCACACAGAGACGTGATGCTGAGGAGAGAGGCTCACCGTCTGTCCTCTGTCCTCCAGAGTCTGCAGTCAGCCAGAGAGATTCATCAGTTTCATCATGATGTGGACGAGCTGAAGGGCTGGATAGCTGAGAAGGAGGCTGCACTGGACTCAGAGGACCAGGACCTGAACTCCATCCAGACTCTGCTGAGACAACACGAGGCGCTGGAGGTAAAAAACACCTGACGGAAAACACGGGAATGGAAAAGACACTCACCTGGAGGGTCTGTGGAAAATTCACAAACAGAACAGAACACAAATGAAGGAAAAATGACTTTTCAAAACTATCAAATCAGTTGATATTTTTCTGTTTATTAACTAATTACTTGACTAATTGTTTCAGCTGTACTTGTTTTAGCTGTTGGAAGTTAAATTTAAAAACATAAAAATGGCGTTCAGACTGGTTTATGTGGCGTGTTGTTGATGTGTGTCTTCAGAGAGACCTGGTTCTGATCTCTGAGGAGGTGACAAGGAGGCGAGAGGAGGGCCGGGCTCTGAGCAGACAGCAGCCTCCGGCAAGAGCCGCCGTGACTCAGAGGCTGGATGAGCTGGAGGTCTGCTGGGGCAGCATCCAGGACAAGGCGTCCCAACGCCGAGCCAGACTGAGCCAGGCCGAAGACGTGCAGAATTATTTATCCCACTGGACTGAACTCATGTAGGTTCTGATCATCAGCTGCTTCAGACACAGAGACACAAACAAAGTTTGTTTGTTGTGGCATTCGGTTTGTAGTTTGTTAAAAAATAGACTTGTGTTCATCTGTTCAGAGACTCGTCAGTGGAGGTTTTTTCATGGGATGTGACAGGATGTGATAGGATCACAGTGTGTGTTGATGGAACTGAACGCCTGTCTCGTGTCTCAGGGCCTGGCTGAGGGAGATGCTGTCTCTGGTGCGGGTGGAGGCGCTGAGCGTGGAGGAAACTGAGCTGGAGCAGCTCATTAAGAAGCATGAGGAGTACGGTGTCCAGATTGACAGACAGCTCAGCAAATCACAGGCTGTGAAAGACGAGGGGAGGCGCCTGATAGAGGGAGGACACTTCATGTCCCACGAGGTGAAAGCTGCAGACTCTGACAGGATCATCTGCTGAAAAACTGTCAGTTACCTCCATCCTCACATGCTCTCTGCACTCTCATGTTGTCTGTCCAGGTGGAGGAGCGTGTCCATGAGCTGGAGGAGCTGGAGGTGCAGGTGGAGAGGGTCTGGGAGGAAACCAAGCTCCTGTATGAGGAGGAGCTTGAGATTTTGCTCCTGCAGAGGGAGCTGGAGCAGGCTGAGCGCTGGCTGAGCTCCTATGAAAACACGCTGATGGCTGAGGAATACGGGGTACGTCTGCGAGTCTGCAGCACACTGAGGCCACAGACTGTCGGCCACCAACAACCGGGGAGCGAAAATGAGCTTCAGGGCAGAGAAGTCCAGTTCACAAACACCAGATTTAATAGTCAAATGCAGCTCGAGCAGGCTCAGTTTGTCCCTTCAGGCTTGTTGCTGCAGTTGGTGTCAAATGTTTTGAGTTTTAACTCAGTCAAATCTGAACACACACACATGAAACAGTATCAGATCCCATTTTACGAGGATATTTGTGTGTCTTGAATAACCATCACAGATAAACGTCCTTAAATCCTCATAGAAACAACAGAAGTGAGACGCTGCAAAAAAGCAGATCCATCAGGTTTCAAAGCAGGAAAACAGAATCTGCAAATGTATTTTTAAGCTTTATTGACTGCAGAGTAAAAAACCTGAAGAGCTGTTTGATTTTTCTTAATTTCTGGTGACACAGGAAGTGAAAAGGACTTCATTCAGACCGTGTGTCTTCATCAGCTTTCTTTACTGAAGCAGGTTGCTCTCTTGTTTCCTCCAGGACTCTGTGCCAGATGTAATGGAGCTTCTGAAGAAGCAGGAGGACTTGGAGGCCATGATCCAGGTCCAGAGCGACCGCTTTGTTGCCCTGCAGAAGAAAAAAACACAGGTTGGTTAGTAACTTTGCACAGAGAGAAGAACAGAGGTTTGTTTGTGGAGCTCAGACTGTCAAATTTCTGTTAAATCTGACTGTTGTTTTTCTTCTCAGAGGGAGAAGAGACTCGGTCTTCGTGCAGGTGAGAACTTGGATCCTGACGACAGAAAAGCTCCAGTCAGAGTTTCGTCCCTGAGGAGTAAAACGTCCTCACAGGTCAGAGACACCACCCATCGAGTCAGCAGCAGCAGGATGGACAGACCAATCAGATCGTCCGTGTTTGACAAGAAAACCAGTCTCACAGCATCTGCTGGCGTCTCCCATGGCGACAGTGACTCAGACTCAGAGAGGCGTTTCAGTTCCAGCAGGAGGCTTCAGAGCCGGGAGTCTGAGGAGGTCAGGAGTCCTCCTGTTAGTCCCAGGCTGACCGTGGAGCCGAGGAGAAGTCTGATCGCTGACACCCTCCTCCTAGCATCACCTCCACCCTCCTCCCCCACGCCTCCTTCATCCCCTAACTACGTCTTATCTCCATCTGAGAAGACTCCAAAGCAAAACCAGCGTCCCAGATCCAAACCTCTTCTGGCTCCGAAGCCAGAAATCCCTCCTAGAGAGCAGGCGTTCAGGTTCAGCCCCGAGCCCACCACACCATCTGACCCTTATCTACTCTCCGGAAACCTTGTTGATCTCACTGAACCGCTGGTGGCAGAGAGATCCTCTTCCCTTAAATCTTCACCATCTTCAGCGCTGAACGATCTCCTGGACCTGGACTCTCTGAGCAGCAAACAGGTTGCACCAGCTGCTGAAGCCGACCGCGTTCCTGTAACAAAGCTGCTTCCGTCTCCACTGCAGCGACAGAGCAGGTTAGAAGAGGAGGAGCCGACATCACAGGTAAAAACCGTCACTGCAGTCAAACTAACTGACTTCATAAAGACTGAAAGCTGATTGGTTCTCTCACACCTGTGGAACTGTTAGGCAACAGCAGGGCAGCCAATCAGGATGGAGGGGATGCTGGAGATCAAACTGAAACAAGGAGGAAGCCAGGTGAGAAACCTTAGACAGAACAGGTGTTGTTTTCCATCACAGGTGAGATTCAGGCTGCTTTTGTTCTCCACGTTTTAAAAGATTTGATAAAAAATCTGAATCTCTGCCTGTCGGATCATTCAGGACCGACAGGAACAGTCATTACAGCCTTTCATGGTTGCATGTGTATTGGTAACTGTTACCTGACAGGTGTGTCTTGTCTCTCTGTGATTGGCTGCTGCGGCTGCAGGGTCTGGAGCACTGGGAGGAGGTGTTTGCTGTTCTGTCCGGAGAGACGCTCAGCCTGTTTCATGACAGAGACGCTGCTGCACAGGTATGAAACACATCCAGCAGGTGAACACAACACCGGTTCACTGACTGAGGACTCGAACCTGACGGCAGGTGTTTGTTTGTTCAAAGTTACCTGCAGGACAAGTTTCACCTCAGGATGATAAAGTTTAAGATGAGCTGAGTTATGGAGCTTTTTCTCTCTTTGTGTGTTGAACAAAGATTTAAAGCTTCTGGGCTTCAAACAAACAAAGATTGTGATTTTATTGTCTTTAGGAGCCTTTGTGTTCTTGTGGATGTTACAGAGCAACGTGTTCCATTTAAAACAACAAATGCATCAACAAAAAAACTCAATGTAAAATACCTCTGCTGACTTGTGATATAAATGCATTGTGTACTTTATCAGTGTAGTTTAGACTCAGTTTCAAATTACTGAAACAGTCGACTGACAGAAGTGAAACAAGCTTCAGTGTCGTCCGTCATCTCTGCTTTGATTTTTTTCAGAATGCAGTTTAGCTCAGAAAGAGTCAAACAACTGACAGACAGACTCAGTGTTGTTGAGAAAATGCTGAAGGTAGAAACGCTGGTGTGTGTGTGTGTGTGTTGTGATTCCACAGAGAACCTCTAGGTGGCCTCCTATCAACATGGTTGGAGCAGTTTGCACGGAGAACGTTCACAGGAGGAAGGAGAACACAATCAAAGTGATGTGAGTGAGCAGCAGAACAACCTCATGTTCTCATCTCATGAATCCGGATTTTAATCTTAAAATAAGACGTTATGGTATTTTCATACTGAATGACGGGATTAAAAATATAAACTCAAGAAAACAGTGAAAGATGTGTAATTAAATTTGATTAAACTGTTTATACTGAGAAATGTTACAACAGGCTGCGTGTGTCTGTCAAAAATCTAAAATACAGATGTTCGCTGCATCATTTTAGACATATGTGGTGTCCTCAGCACTCTGGATCTCTAAAATTTGAACAAACCTGTGTTTGTGTGTGTGTGTGTGTGTGTGCGTGTGTGTGTGTGTGTGTGTCTGTCTCAGACTGGAGGACGGCAGTCAGTATCTGTTCGCAGCGTCCAGCCGAAAACTTCAGCTGCTGTGGGTGAAGAAGCTCCAAAAGCGCCGAGACTCGGGCAGCAGCAGCGACTCTTGACGACTCAGGGTGCACAGACGCACACACACGCACGAACACACACACATAAAAATCAACATTTAATGAGGAATTTAAAAATTTATAAAATTACATAAAAGAAAAAGTTCATGTCTCTGTTTCTTGATCATAGTAAACAGCTGCACACATACTTCATTACATACAAACAAAAAATCAACTTGTTGTTTATAATTTGAATTATGTGACCAGAGAATAAAACAGACTGAGATTCCCACCAAGTTTTTACTTGCCTGAACTCTTTGTGCCTGATTTTTGTTCTGAAAAGTATCAATGCATTAATATTTGTTCTGGTTTTCATTCATACACCTGTGTGACTTAAATTGCTCCAGTTCAAGAGAATTTTACTCCTCATAACGAATATTTTTAAATAAAACGAGTGCAGCCGGTACAAAAGCGTCGCGTGGCTGGTTTCCAGAGTCAAACAGGACGTCTGTCAGTCAGGAGTGTTTTGATGGAGTTTCAGACTGAAGTGGTTTCCTTCAAACAGCGTCAGGTAATTTGACTTTGACTTTCACATGTACCTGCTCACGCTGTGCACTGTGGGCACATCGGGCTCCTCTCAGGTGGGTGAGAGGCCAAAGAAATGAAACTCCCCGCCAGCAGGATTTTTCTCTAATGAGATACTTTGACAAGGTGAATTACATTCAGCAGACACACAAAGGTGGAAAAACACTCGGTGACACGGGACGCAGCCGTGGGTCCGTTCACGCTGTCGTGCATTACTTCTGCTTTGGTTTGCAGCTCCAAGATGAAACATACAGAACTGCAGAGGCAGCATGACTAATGCAGTCATGAAATATGATTAATTTAGCTCTGCAGCAGGTTGTGTTTATTATTGGATGTAGAAGTCGGCTAACGAGGTCCTGGACTCAGAAATGAAACTTATGAAACTGAGATGAGACATCGTTTCATCTCTGCCGACATTTGTCTCTGTCTGGTCAGCGAGCAGGAAGGAAAACAGTCAAACTTCACCCCAAATATGTGATAACAACTAAAGTCTGTGTGTGTGTGTGTGTGTGGGCGAGGGGGGGGCGTAGATAAACCACCTAGAGGAGAACTTTGTGCACTGAGTGCATCAACAGTCCTTGTTGTTGTTCAGGAGAGCGTCTTCTGTGAGCCTCGTGAAGTCGGCCGAGGCTTCAGATGATTCGACCAAACCGCTGGACAGGAGATCAGAGAGCCTGCAGAGACAGCCACAGGCAGGGGGGGCAACCTCCCCCCAAACCCCCCCACACATACTATAACACACACCCCTACCCTGACGTGGAGGAGGTCACGGCCACAGGTGAGGAAACACGGCAGGCTGCTCAAAGCCTCCATGCTAACAGATGCTTCAACATGTGAGTGAATCTGTGTGCTTTGTCTCACTGCAGATACTCAGGACAGGACGCTTTCAGTGCCTCCATCCTCAGACACCCAGGACCCCCCCACCATGACCCCCCAGGTAACAGACACTGACGGGGGTAAAGATAAGTCGATGATGAACGTCTTCAAGAAGTTTTTTACCAAGAAATAGTTTTACTGTTTTTGAATCCATCAGACGTCTGCGGTCGTTTTGTTTCCTTCTGACGGACGAAATGTTGGAGCTTTAGTTTCTTCAGCGACACGTTTGCGGACGTTTAAATTAAAAACAATATTTAATCTGAATTTGGTTTAATTTTCTGTGCTGATTGGTCACAGCATGACAAGCCCCGCCCCCAAACAGGAACTCAGCAACACCTGCTTCAGCAGAGTTTCCATGGTAACAGTGACGCCTGACGGTGATTCTATAGTCACAACCAATGCTGCCCATTGACTAGGTTTCTATGGTAACAGTTGATGTTTCCATGGTAACAGTGTTGCCTGCTGACCAGTGGCATCAAATTAAAAAAAGAGAAAGTGGCTCCTGATCCCTGGCTAGTTTGCATGTTTGTTGGCCGACTGATGAGGAACAGACATGTTTGTTTGTTTGAGCTCAGGAGTTTCCGACAAACGCAGCAGTGACATCAGCAGTGACATCATCAGTCTTTGTGTTTACCTGATGATGTCACCCCCTCCTCGGTCCTTACTGATGGGTGAATCCTGTCACATTAAGCAGCAGCTCAGCTCTGCACTGACTAGAACCTTTTTGCATGTTTGGTCTCTTTACCGACTGTTTTCCTCGTTAAATCTTCTCGCACCCGATGAATTCGTACAAAAAGCTGCTGAGGTGATCCGAACTGATCACGTCTGTGTTGACACATCACTCAGCCAACAGTTTTCCCTTTGAATCTTTATTTATCTATGATTTAAAACAAATAAGACAGTGAAGAACTGGACGACTTTGTTCCTCAAATGGGTTTAAGCTTCTGTCTGAAAGCTGAAGTTCTCGTGTCTGAGGAAGCAGCTCAGGTTGTTAACGAACATCTCAGACAGATGTCACGTCTGACATTAATGTCCTCTTCATCACCTCCAATGAGAATCTGCTCGTGTGTCTAAAACTGTCTGAAGTGACTCCATCTGAAGAGTTTTGCTCCAAAATATCATCTCAACCTTTGAAAAGTGACACTCGCTCATTGAAAATGATTTACAGCCAATGAATTCAAACAGATTTGTCACATTAAAGAGCAGAAAATGTTTCGTATGGAGCATTAACAGAGATGATGCTCCATGTTTGAGTGATTTTCAAAGACGAACTTTGCTTAATGATTCTGTGTTTTTGGAAACGAACTCCATTTATTTATTAATGAGCAACAAATCCAAACAACTTCGCACTCATTGTCTCTGCCATTCAATCAGGTCAATAAGTCAATCATTAAAAATAATGAGTCAGATTAAGACTTTAGAGAGAAATCAGGAGTTGAAACACTTCTTCAGTTTGGGAAATTAAAGTCGATTGAAGTGTTTGAGTGAGAGTCATTCAGAGTGACTCCGGTTACTGAAACATGTGACGTAACTTCATCACTTCTGTGTTGATGTTTCTGCACATCAGATTACAACAATGTTTTTTATATTCAGGCTTCCAAATTTAAGCTTTTGATAGTTTTGTATTAACTAATAATCTCATTCATCTTATTGATTACTGTAAGATTTCTGCTCTGTATTTTCAATGTTGCAGATTATAGAAAATATTGTTTAAAAAAAAACAGAATTTCTTTGAGGATCAAACTCATTAATTTGATTGAACTTCACTGAATGTTTTAATTAAAAATTTCCACATTATGTCATCGACTTCCTGATGCTTCTCCTCCCTCTCAGACGACTTCTGTGCGAACACCATCAATGTATTGATAGTTGATCGAGTATGTAAGAGTCCAGAGTTTAGAGTCAGTGGTGCTGAGGTCAGAGGTCAAACGTCTGGGCTGAGAGGGTCACTGACCGGCTTCAGGCTTCACTGCCACAGCTACAGGAGGATCGTAAGCCTCTGATTGGATCACTTTAATCTTCTCTGCTGAGACTTTTCACATGCAGCACGTCTGCACTCCAGGAAATAGACACAGCCGCAAACTCTGAGTTCAACCAGGTTTTCTCCCACCGACTCAAACCGAAGCATTCGAGCCATAAACGGCGTGAAACTCTCCCTCTGTGACGTGACCCAGTTTGTTTTGAATCGTGGTTCTTCTTCGACTGTTCAAACCTTCAGACTCGACTGAGTTTCATGTTCAGATCATCAGGAACTTTTTGTGTTGAGACGAGAACAAACTGAAAGGATTATCAGATCACCAAATTTTTAATTGTTTTGATGATTATTTCAGTCATTTTTCCTGCAAACTCGTTTCCTGGTTGCAGCTTCTCAGATGTGCAGATTTCAATATAAATTAAACCACCAAACAGTTCATATGTGAACAGCTGAAATGATCAGTCCATTAAATAAATGATAAATTTTTTGATTTGCAGTTTTCCTCTGAATGATGTGAATCCTGTGAGTGTGTCTGTGATAATGTGGAGCTTTGACATCCTGCTTTGACATGAATGCAGGAGTCACAAGTAGGCTTGTTCAGTATACCAGTACTAAATTTGTACTGGGGTACTGAGGCATTTAAACGGTACTATACTGTACTTGGCTGGTACCAGGACTTTTTTTTTTTTTTACGTCACCCCATTGTAATTCGAGCCGAGGCGAGCAAGTGGAGCTGCAAACGGAGCAAGAATCTGGCGACAGAGAGAGATAAAAGAGAGAGAGAGGAGCAGGGAGAGAATGTCAGCTGCTGCAACCTCCTTCCCCCTGCAACTCGTAGACAAACCAGGTGCACAAAGTGCCGTATGGAATTACTTCGGCTTTAAAACAAACGGGCACGGTGAAGCCATTGACACCGAAGCACCGCTGTACAAGCGGTGTTACAAAACATGTCAGGCCAAGGGTGGAAACACTTCCAACTTGGCTAAACAAGCAACCTATAGGACAAGCACCCAGACCTGCATAAGAGAACTTATGCTAAAAGCAAGCAACGCCAGAAATGAAAGCTGCACTGCAATTACCTACCACTTTCTCTGGTTTAAATAGCCTATTTATATTATTTTATTTTATATTATAAATATAAATATAAATATTATTACTATAAATATATTTACTGATGCATAGTTATAATTCTCAGATATTCTATTAAAATAAAGTCAATAATGACATTTTTTGTGTTCTCTTTTTATTTGGAAAAGTATTGAAAAGTATCGAAATACATGGTGGTATCGGTATTGATACCAAAAAGTTGGTATCGGGACAACACTAACATGACATGATGACATGCAGGTGACATGAAGCCCTCCTGCCGCCATCAGCTCTGGTTTCAAAGATTGTAACCAAGCACAATACTAAATACAGATCATTCATGTTAAACCTACACAAGGTGTGCCCGCAGCAAAGACAGGAAATCCTCTGATTTTCAGAGCTGCTAAACATGATTACAGACTTATTGTGCACTGAAATGCTGTTTCTATATTTAGATCAGAGGAAACGTGCAGATAAAGTAAATCTCTCGTGATTAAAGGACTCTAGGAGGCTCAGATCTCTTAGATTGTGTAGAGATAAGTGTTAAATGATAGATGAATGTCAATTTGAATCTAATGTAGGACTGCAAAATATTACTTTTAGCCATGCAAGCAGCATGGCTCTATGACTGGCAGCTTTGGTCTGTAGGTAAACCACTTTAGTCATGAGAGGAATAACTCAACATCCATTTAATGGAGGGGTACAATTTCTCTCAGACATTAAAGGTCGAAAGTGAAGAGATGACTTAGGTGATTCCTTGATTGTTGTACATTGTAGAAAATACACAAAAGAGATTATTGTGTATCACTGTTTAGCCTAAAGATAACGAGATATGGTTTTTGGTCCATGTTTCCCAGTCCTACTCCACCAAACAGCCTCAAAGAGCTGTCTGATTGGCCACTGGTTTCTTCATGTGCTCCAGTCTGTGAGCACTGTATGCACTACACTGTATGCACTACAAGCACAGCCTTGTTCTTAACATAAGGGCGAGAAGGGCTTTTTTTCCTCACAGTGCCCAAACTGTCACACTGTCATCAGCCTCCTGTGTTTGCAAAGTAAAGCGATATCCCTTTTGCCTTCAAAAAAAGATTGCCTTAAAGAAATCTAAAGCTATATGAGCTTTTCTTCTAAATGTTGACAGGTTCTTTTCCACCAGGCACTGTAGCTCATGGTATTGGCAGTCAGAAGTGGTCTGAGCTCACCTCCATGAAGTGATATTTTGCTTTTTTTAAACAATGCAACAACAGGTTGGGACAGTTGTCACTTCTGTCAACTTTAGGTGAGTGTTTTAAATTGCTCAAGCTGAGGTTGTGAGGATGTTGATGTTTCCTGAAGGGCAGTTAGTGCCAAGGCCCAGGTATTTATTATCAAGCACAAGAGATCGACTTTAAGTCCCACTCAGCACCTTGGTTCAGCCTCCTGTTGTTCTTGGCTGTCCCAAAACCTCAGCGTGTGGGCCTCATTGAAAAGATACAAGAGCTTCCAGTCAGGGCTTTCCCTTCTTGTGTTTGGGGAGCAGGTTACTGACGAGAAGGATGGAGACCAAAATACAAAGTGACAGTGACAAAAGTTCACGTCTGGACGGTTTACATTTGGAATGGCTTTGAACAAAGAACTTCTTAAACAGGAGCTGGTTACAGGGGTCAGATTCAGGAAAGCTGACAGGAGGGCTGGGCTGCAACAATCTGAAAGTTTTTAGCTCAGCTTAACTTTTGCCTTTCTGACTGCAACAAAAGAGAGACAGTGTAATTAATTTATCTGACACCTTTTGAACAAGCAAAACACAAACTTCTTTGGCTGCTTCTGCCCGCAGAGGCTCGCTGCGTATCTTAACCCACACTTTTTATTTTAAACAGCCACACAGAACTAGTTATGCTAGCACAGTTCTCAAGAACTCACATTGGCAAAAAGGTAACTCAATGCCAATAATATGGAAGTGGGTGGGATAGCTGAAAAGCCTGCAAAAAGGGCTGTCAGTCAGTGTCAACCAAGATGGGTCACACACAACAAACCATTTTTTAAAAAGGTGTTACTGTGTTTTTGGATGTTTCTAAACAGTATTCTCAAGTAATGACAACCCTGGTTTCTTCACTCATTGTCAAACTTTATATTTTTGATTAATGCTGATTTGCTTCATGTATTGATCAATATGAAGAAAATACAGTGAACATTTTATTCGTCATATCACCAAAAACAGAGACATAAATTGATGGACACAACCTCCCTGCAGTGAAACAGCTTTCAGGTGTCAAGACATAACCTTCTCTACAAAGTTGAAAGGTTAGAAAAGCCTGTATAAATGTAGTCTGTTTACTATTTCCTGTTTCTCAGCAACAGTCAAAATTATTTTTAGAGCTTGACCACCATTATTCTCTAACTGTGTGTTCATGAATGTAATCATGACAACAAGGCTTTTTACCTTAACCAAGTACCCAAACCAAGGTGATTCTCGTGACTATTAGGTATTTGATCTGTGATGGTTTCATAGGCACAGACAAATTACAATGTCATATCTATAAAGGTGTCAGTTAAAAAAAATGCTTCAATGTGCTGTTCCAGAGGAAAGTTAAAAACCTGCCACAAACATCATCCAACAAGCCCTGAAGTGGAACCCAGAGGAAAAAGGAAAGAGCTGAAGAACAGGTGACCAGGAAGAAATGTCTGGAAGGAAGGCTCAAGTCAGAGGATCTCGAAGAACCACCAACAACCAAGTAAGGTGGAGGACATTTGTCAATAGCTGTTGCTCTCAAGAGGAGCTAAGGACTTAAGGAAATGAGTAATCACTTCAATCTATAAGTTCTCACTAACCCTTGTTAAATGTGTTTCAGTTTTCCTATCAGTCCATTTGGCTTTATCCATTCTTTTTATTTGTGCTAATTTATGCTAATTTGTTCAAACACACCATCAGCTGGCAGATGATCACAGTGCTGCTCTCTCTGCTTGTGGCTCAGCTGTAAAGGTGAGTGACATCAATCACTGGTCGTCTGCTCATCAACACTCCGTGCAGACTTGGACGGATGCCCTGACATGCTCTTAGAGCTTCATGGCAGGCACTTTGATGTGACATGAGAGGGGAACACAGAGCCCACAGATCAGCTTTCTGCCCAACAGGCTTCAAACATGATCAGATACAACAGAGTTGATAACACAACACTGTCTGCATGGCACACATCCAAGGAAGGAGCTCCCTCAGGAGAGATACTGCTTTCATTTGAAGAGACATGCAGGTAGGACAAAGGGTAAAACTCAAATTAAAGAAGTATGACCTGGAAGGAGGCTGACTAGTAAATCAACCTCTGAAATAACGCACTTGATTAGTTGTCCAGTTATAACATTTAAAGGCACAGTAAAACACATCCAGGCAGACAGCACAATGGATCTGGATGCAGCCTCCTGAAAGCAGTAGCTTTGATAAGTATGCGTTACCATGTCTTTTTTTCTACCCTTAAAGATGAAAACTTTGGAAATTTGAAGGCTGACCTGGGGTCAGTATCAAATTCAGTTTGGAAATTGAAAATTTTGATGAAGTTTTGCCTCCAGAAAGTTGGCCATCACCAGGGAGAGATGAAGCAGAAAGCTGAGTCTCTCAACACTTTCCTGTTCTGCAGCGTTGTGTTTCTTCCTCTGTGTAGCAGCTGCACTGTGGCCTGCTTTTGGCTGATTAAAAAAGTTCCATCATCCTCATCTAAAGCACTCATTTAATCTTAAACTAAATTTGGACCACTGTTTAGACTAATGGAGGGCAGAGCTATGCTGTCAGTTATGTCAGCATTACTGTCTTTAAGACATCCAATAGCACATCTACTACGACAGACTACCTGACCGAAGTATAAATGTTGCAAATCTCCTGTAGTATAAACTGAATTCCAGTGACTACTCATGAGCTCAGCTTGTCTGACATCCTCTGTGTTAATGTAAGCAGATAGTGATGACTGACCTGCAGCTGATTCACTCTTTGTAGATGTTTCTCAACTAAACTTATTCTTTATCAGGAGGCTAATGAAAATATTAGCTACCAATATTAAACACAATTATTAAATGCACTAAAATACTGCTTGGGGCTACCTTTGGGGTCAGAAGTAAAGTTATAAGAAGACTCTGAAGAAGAAGCATTAAAATGTTGGCCCCTAAAGTTCCCTTTGATTAAGCTTGGAGAATAAATCTGTTTGCTGCTGTACACTTCAGGGGGGCCTGACTGAGGCTGGGAAATGTGGACAGAACCAAATGTCCTTATATTTTTGACCAAACACTTTACTTTTTTGACAGTATCATAAAGATGATTAGTTTTTTTTGTGTTTTTAGTAAGTATTACCATAGTGATAAATGACTATTAGTAATTTGGGTGCAAGGAGCTAGTGAGAAACAGTAACTAGTAGAACAAATAGAACAGTCTGATTAGTTAAGAAAATTAAATCTCTTTACTGTAATGAAGCCTTTACAACCAGAAAAGACAAAACTTGTGTCAAATTACAATGATATCCACAGTCTAAGACAATATTTAGTCTCATATAAAAATATCAATTTATTGCCCAGTCCTTTACCTGAGGGGGAAAAAATCTGTCAAACTAGTTATTCAGCTAACAGGAGTAACTCAATTAGAGCACCCATAATGTATTGTAATTTAAAATAAAGACTGGAACAGATTGGCAGGATGCATCTTGTACAACCTTGTACATTTCAACACTCAGACTGAGTCTGGGTTCGATCCTGCAGGGAAACCCCGTCTAAGAACAGCTTTGGGCTCAGGTAGACACACACTGGTGTCATGCATTATGGGACTACTTTTCCAAGAATTGCTCTGAATGTCATTTTACCACCACAGGTGGTGACAGGAGGCATGATGGGAAACTATTTTAGACTAAACCGAGAGGATAGCAAAAGTTTAAAGTCACAATGTGCCACACATACAGGGACAAGAAGAAGCAAAAAGTCAACCTACTGAAATGTTGTATTATCAAAAGATGTTTTAGAGGAAACCTTTTCACTTGCCATTCTATCTTGCGCCTCTATTAGACAAATCAAATGAATGTTCGTGAAACAAAAAATGTAGCAACAGCTACTCTCAGCGGCAGAACTTGGTACTGCAAGTCATTATAACGAGTTGGAGGAGCTGCTGCAAATTAATTTAGTTATTAAAAAAGTTTCAGGTGATTTTTGAGGATCGGTGAATTAAAATAGCTCAGAAACAAATAGATATAACTTGGATTATATCAGAAATCGATTAATAAAACGACCCGTAAGCTTATCTTGACATGACATCTTTCAACGAACAAGCACTGCTGCTTTTTATATATTATGGCAATTCCGTTAAACATAATACTGTGCTAATTGCTAGCTACTGGGTATAACTCACTATCACAGCCTGGATTTTGCTTTCCTTTGTTGTCATTAAATGATCTCTTTGGCAACTGAATAACGTCTTTAAATCTTGAGAAACTATGGCCTTATTATTTAATTAGGGTGTATCTTACCTGTTCGCTGTAAATTCCACGTGTCCTCGTGCAGAGTACTCGCATCCACAGCGAGTAACGTCATGTCAACATAAACCAAGAAAAACTGGACTTTGCGTATTGACAACATGGTCTCGCTACACAGAACAGCAGAAACTCTGACTGGTATTAACGTCACTCTGTTACGCTACTTTTTTCTATTAAACGTTTCATTGTTGATGGAGCATTAAACCCGCGCTGTGAGCTTTATCAGCATCGCAAGATGATGGACCGACCCGGACTTTTTATCCATCGTCATGCTAGCAAGATTTCACAGTTACACTTCCGGTCAAAAGTTTCAAAAGAAACATAAAAAAATCTAACATCAAAAGAGAAATCGACGAATGCAAAGGAACCGAACAAGTTAAACACTGGTATGTCCAACAT
>JAUZTA010000008.1:1299093-1309630 GCA_034780835.1 Ctenochaetus striatus
TTAGAAAAGCTGCCGTGAATTCAGGCATTTTAGGCCGCAACTATCTTGAAAAACGCCTGTGAAATCCTGGAGGGACTGATTTGATTAACTGATTGATTTTCCCTCAATGGAAACGGCTGTTTCTGCAGATGACCCTTCATGATGTCTCTTACAAATTATTTTGAGAAACCACTCGTGATTATTTCACATGATTTTGTCGCGTTTTGCAGTAAAAGTTAAACGAATAAACCTTAAATCCACACAGAGAACATGTTTCCACATTAACATGCTGCGTGTGAAACGTCGGCTCTTCAGCTGAGTCGAGTTTCTCTTCAGGAGTAAAGTTGATGTTCAGAGGAGGCGGCAAGGTTGCAGAGAAGGTAAAAAAAAAAACTCATTTGCATAAGGAAATAGAAAACTTAAAAAGAGCACAAACACGCTAATTCAGCGATGAAATGAATTGAACGATCACTGCGGGATGAAGGAAGCTCTTAGCTGATGAATCCTAATGAAATCTGACTGATAGTAATTATGCTGATGTTGTTCTGTGGACCTTAACCTTTTCACTGAGGAACCGAGAAGTCTGCAAATCCCCCCCTCCATTAACACCTGAGGGAGGAGGAAGGAGGGAGGAGGAAGGAGGGAGGAGGAGAACAAATGAGGAAAGACTGGAGAGAGAGGAGGCAGAGGACAGGAGAGGAGAAGAAGAGGAGGAATAATAACTGGAAAGGAACAAGAAAAATAGGAAAAGAGAGGTTGAGAGGAGAAGAAAGTTTGGAGAAAGTACATAAAGAGAGAAAAGAAACAGAAAAGAGAGAAAGTGAAGATGAGAGGAGTGAAGGAAGTGATGAGAAATAAGGGTGAAGTATGTGAAGAAAAAACAGGAAAAGGTGAGAAAAAGGACATTAAACTAGAAAAGAGAGGAGGATGAGAGGATGAGTGTGAAGTGGAGAGGAGCAGGAGAGAGGGTAATGAGGAGGAGGAGGAGGAGGAGGAAGGGGAGGATGAGAGGGGAGGTTACGCATATCAGCACCTCTCACGTCCGTCCGGCCTTAGAAATGGAAATGAGGGAAACGCACACCGGCCTCATTACATTCAAACCCACTGAACGGCTCGGACTAATACCTGGAGTGGAGAGGTGAAGTGCAGTAGCAAGGCCCTGTATAATGTCCTGAGATAGCAGATCAGACTAATACATGGAGCACTAACCTGCTTCTCCGCCGCCGCCGCCGCCGCCGTCTGTGCTTCCTGCTGCGAGCCGCCTCGCCCTCTCCTCCCCTTCTCCTCCTGCTTCACCCGCCGAGCATCCGCCTCTCCTCGTCTCTCCCCCTCCTCCCTATCTGCCTCTCTCATCGCCGAGCAGTTAATTTTGGGATTAATACGCGTGGCGGTGGCGCCTGGCTCTTTTGAGGGATTTGTAGTGGAGCTGCAGACACTTATCTTGGTCATTACGGCGCCCATATTGGATTCAAGCGTTTTAGTATCTGCCAAACATTCGGCTGCGGAGGAGTCTATCGGGGCGACACGCGCCCGGGGATTAAGATAAGGAGGCCCCTCATTATGACTCCTCTCCTCCTGCGGCGCGCTGACACTCGCAGCGGCCACGACTTCTCCTCCAGCGACATCACAGAGGAGGTACGAGTCCTCACCTTGCTTCTCTTCGTCAGTGCCAGAGGACACGGGACGAGGAGGACGAGGAGGAGGAGGAGGAGGAGGAGGAGGAGGAGAGGAGGTGTTGTCGTCCTCTGGTTGGGAGCAGCGCTCCTGCAGAGAGGTGCAGATCGAGCTGTAACGAGGCTCGGAGCTCTGCGTCTCCTCTCTGAAGCTGGATTCATGGAAGTTCAGGTGATCCTGGTTTCTGTCCAACACACACGCCTCTGAGGGAGACAGGCGGCTCGGACTATCACCTGGTCGGGAACCAGATAAATACTGAAGACCGATGTTTGGTTCCGAACCAGGCAGGTAAGCCAAGCTGTCGTTCAGCTCGTAGCCAGGGTCGAAGGAGGACAGATACTCCAGGTTCTCCTTCAGCAGGAACCGTCGTGGTTTCTTGTGGAGCACCATGCTGTAGCAGAGGGGGGGGCCCAGGTACACCTCCTCCGTGCAGGCTGCAAACAGGGTCTCCTCGTCCCGTATGTCGGGGCTGGGGGGCAGGGACACAGAGGGGCTCGTCGCGTTGCTGGTTTGGCCGTCAGAGGACTTAAAATGGAGAGCAGGGATGTTGTTCCTGCTCTGAGGGCCGGCAGAGGAGAGTCTGGAGGTCGGGGGTGAGTTCGTCGGCGATGTTTGCCGCTTGACGCCGGTGAACGGCTCCGGACTCGGGCTGTGGAGGCCCTGAGTCGGCGTGACGCAGGACGGGATGCTGAAGGGCAGCGGGGTGGAGCTCTTGTCCTCGGAGCACTGGCTGACCTCGCCACAGTCGCTGTCATGGGAGGAGAGAGACAGGTAGGAGTAGAAGTCTCCTTTACGCAGGTGGAGAGGCCGGTGGGAGTGTTCGAGGACCTGAAGGAGGACGGGGAGAACGTTTGTTATCAGCTGTTTTAGTTTTGTTTTGTCATCTGAATGTTAGAAACTGTAAAAACTTCTGAGTTTGAGGCTGTTTTGTTGGTAAAAATGACCGTTAAATGGATGAAATTGACTAGAAAAGTTAATTCTTTCTTCTTTAACTGTGAGTTTTTCAAATCATATAAATAACATGATTTTATTTGATGCCTTTTGATTTGATATTTTGTCTTGACTACTTTAAATTTACAGCTTTTTGTGATCGAACTAACTTGATATTGAGCCCCTTTGTTTTGAAAAGGTAGAATCTTTTATATTCTGAAGTTCAAGTGTAATAAAATGTCTCTGAACTTCTATTTTATACTGTTAGAGTAGAAAAAAAGGTTTCCTTCCTTCCATCTTTCCTGTTTGTCTTCTCAGAAATTAAATGAGGACTGAAAGCTGATTAGCTTTTAGATTATTTCACTCGCAGTAGATCCAGAAAAATGAGTCATTACGCTCTGAAAGTGACGATCTGTGATGCGATTTATTGAATTAATGCAACTCAGTGAACAAATTAACTGAGATAAGTTTTGCTGGTTTTTTGTATCAGTTTGTCCTTAAAATTTATAGAATCTATGAGGTCAAACGGGACTTTAAATGTTGCATCTCTACAAAAAAAAATCCAATTATTTGATTCATCTGTTATAACATCTGCATTTATATCAAACTGTGATCTGGATTTCGGTTTAATTGTGTTTCTGCTTTCGTAATAAAACTTGCCTGTGTTTTTTAAGGCTGTTTGCTGTTTCATATGTGAGTTTTGCATAATTTAGACTCCGTACCTTCTCTCTGATCTGCGTCAGAGGTGCAGGACTCTGGTCTGAGGTGGATCTGGTCTGGGATCCGCTGGTGTCGGTCTGGTTCGGTCCTTCAGGCTGATTCTCTTTGCTCTTCAGTGCCAGCGAGGTCATGTCGATGATCTCCATCACAAAGTCGTGCACGTTCGCTTTCTTGGCCTCGTCTGCGCTGCATGAATGGAGGGTGGAGGAGGAGGAGGTGGAGGAGGCAGGGAGGTGGTGGCAGCAGGAGGAGTGGGAGCTGTGCCTCCTTTTGGGGGGCAGGGACGACTCTTTGTCTCGGACTTCCCTCTTCGTCTCCTCCGTCACAAAAGAGGAGAATTTTAACTTTTCCTGGATGGTGATGGCCTTCCGTCCGCCGGCTGTCGGCCTGCTGCTCTGCAAGGCATTGTGGGATCTGCAGTCCTCGACAGGTGAGAGTGTTGGAGGTGATGGGAGGGAGGAGCTGTGACAGGGTAACTCCCCCCTCAGCTGCCCCACCAAGGAGGAGGCACGTTTCAGCAGGAAGGGAAGAGTCTCGCAGGACGGAGACGAAGAAAGCTGCTTTGTTTGGTTTGATTCTGTTTTCACGATCAGGTCGCTGACATCCTGAACCGACTCCCCCGTTTTGGCGAACACGTACGCCTCCCTCAGAGACTCTCCTTTCTTTGTGAACACACTCGACTCCTCTCGGAGGAGTTCGTCGTCCTCATCTGATCCTTTCAAACAGCTCTGATCCACGTTTCCGTTCTCCATGTCGTCCACGAACTGGCTGATGTAGCTTCTCGTCGCGTTCTTGCGGTTCTCCTCTTCTTCTTCTTCGTGTTCTTTATGGTCCCGCTTCATTTTGTTGTTGACACTGTTGGTGTTCGTTTCGTTCAGTTTAGCAGCTGTGCGGCTCAGATAACAGTACTGCTCGTTGTTCTGAGGGGAGGAGGTGAAGCTGGAGGACAGTTTGGTTCCACACTGCAGCTCATCACGAAGACCTGCCTCTGTTTTAGAGGAGGAGGAGGACGAAGTTCGAGGTGATCGGATCCAGGTCTGCAGCTCCCTCTTCATGTACTCCAGCCCCAGGATGTAAGACCCCTCCATCTCCTCCTCATCCTCATCATCGTCGTTCCCAGAGGAGGCACCACTCAACCTTTCTTCTTCTTCATCCTCTCCGTCCCGAACGCCGAGCTCCTCCTCTGTGAGCGTGAGAGTGGAGGAGGACAGAAGGTCGCTGTCGTCCTCGTCTTCATCTGTGCACGCTGAGACGTTGACCACCAGGCTCAGACTCGCTGCATCTGCTTCATCCGACACTTGACCCGCTTGGTTGTTTCCATGGCGACGCTTCCTGTAGGAGCTTGAGTTGTTGGCGTTGGCGGTCATGGTGGGATCCTGCAGGTGGTGGTGTTTGTTTCTGAGCATCTCGAAGTCTTCAGACCCCACAGACGAGTCCTCAGTGCTGCTCAGTTCTGTCAGCGATGCCGTCGCTGAGCTCTCGTTGATCAATGATGGCGGTCGCTTCCACGAAGAGCCTGAAATCCCAGAGAGGGGGGTGTGTCGACCACCAAGGGAGGGTGATGCGGGGAGTCTGCTCTCCTGTGGGGAGCTGCTTCGAAGCGTCATGTCAGAAACACTGCGAGTCATTTTCGTTGCCAAAGGACTCTGAATGTTCTCCAGGCGTTTCAGGAGATCCAGAGTTCTGCGGCTCAGTTCCCCAGAGGACGGTTCCCCCTTCACACCTTCAGTGTTCTTCTGTTCTTCTGGTTTTCCTCCATCCATCTCCCTGATCTGACCCTGGTCCAGCTCCCCCAGGCTGCCTCTGGTTTCCCCCTCGGCGCTGTGACAGGGAGCCAAGCTGCCGTCCAGAGAGGCGCTACGATGCAGCTGCTCTTTGGAGGGAAATAACTCCACACCCAAAGCCAGGAGGGACTCCAGAGAGGAGCCCTGAGATAAAACTGGACTGGACACCTGGTGGTTGAGAGCAGGAGGAGTCTCCAAACCGCTGAACTGGTTGACTCTGAACTCCCTGATGTCACTGTGATGTATGAAGGGCTTGGAGGAGTCCACGCTGAGTCCTCCCACCTCGAAGTCAGAGTCGGAGTCGGCGGGGGTCAGGATTCCACGTCCATTGATGAGGATCTCGACAGCCTCACCTCCTCCTCTCCTCTGCCTCCTCTTTTTCTCCTCCTCTCTGTTTCTCCTGCTTTCGCCTCTGATTTCATCCCTTTCCCATCCTTTCTCCTTCATCTTCTCCTCCGTTCTGTTTCTTCTTTGATTGCACCTGATGATGAGACTTCCATCTACAGTTTTATTCTTCTTCTGCTCATTTTCTTCTTCTTCCACCTGATCCTCTTCTTCTCCTTGTATCTCAGAGTACGTCGTCGCCGTCTCGATGTCTCCCGTATCACTAACAATCCCGCTCTCGCTCTCTGAACGTCGACTGCTCACCGACTGACCACTTCCTCTACCACCTTCCCTCTCGCTCTCTCTGTCCTGGTATCCCATGATTCTCTCTCCTCCACGGCTGTTTGGCATCAGATCTCCCAGGAGGTCTGGGAGGGATTCAATAGAGGAGAAAGAGGAGTCCTTACTCAGGCTCTTCAGCAGGAGGTGCTGTTTCCGTTTACCGGATTTGGTTTTGTGCAGTGAGGAGGAGATGTTTGGAAACTGTGGCTGCCTGTATAGTTCGACAGTGTGAAGGCTGTACACCTGGTAGACGTTGTTGTTGTTAGGAGGCAGATTTTGGGGCATCATGTTGGGTTGAACCTCCATCGGGGATCCACTCTGCATGGTGGACACCATCTGAGGACGATGACGGGCCGGTGCCGCGGTTTGAATCCCGTTGGTTTGATTCCCGTTGGACAGAACGTCGTCTGGAGGCAGATGCGGTTCCGTTGGAAGGTTGTGTGTGAGGTCGGGTTCTGGTATTTCCTGTGGTTCTGTTTCTGTGATTGTCATGTCGGTTTCATCCCATTCCCAGGAGTCGTCAGGTGGCAGGGCAACTGGACCAACTGGGACCGGGCTCATCTGATGGAGATCCACAAGACCTGGTTCCAGAAAGTTCCCAGGAACCTGCAGGCAAGAAGACGGAAAGGGATAAAAACTCTCAGCTGATAGAGAAAAAAACACAAATCAACAATATCTGAGGTTAAAATTAAACTTCAGGTCAAACTCCTTCTCTGTTTCTCATGTTAAGGTAATTAAAACATGACTTTCATTTTATAAATAAACATACTTATGAATTATGTTCCATTTCTGCCTTATTGCTGCTTATAGATCCCCTTAAATTTGACACATCGGACCTTTAAAGTGCACCAAATGTTTTGTTTTGAGCCATCAAACAGTGTGTGTTTGTGTGTGTGTTTGGATTGTGCTTTTTTTCCGGATGTTCCGTATCTCCTGCTGTCCTTTCTGAGAGCGACATCTCGTCTCAGGCCCTTTTTATTTGAAAGAGACACACTGACACCCGACTCTGACAAAACACGTCCTGTGATCACTTAAAAAAAAAAAAAGAGAGAGTAAAAATCAGCCCACCCCAAAGCAATTGCTCATAAATCTCAACACAAATTATTCCGCTCTGGAACAAAGCGATGAATTATTCAAAAACGACTTCTGAGAGAAAGAGCACGAAGCTGAAAACCCCAAAGTAAATACGTAATCAAAAGCCTTCGGAAAGCTCGGCTGTCTAAAAATATGCTTAGACACAGGAATTCTTCCCTTCCACAGACATAATTATACAAATTGCTCCGCGTCTCGTTAACAAGAGAGGGGGGTAATTCGTATTAGCCATTCATAGCTTATTAATCTAATAAACTAGTTGGCTCCGTGTGTGTGAGAGTGTGTGTGTGTGTGCGGATACGGGTCTGTGTAATGAATTTCTATTAGATTTGTGTTTATTCCCCTTGTGCTGATAAGGGAGATGGGGGTAATGACTGAACTGGGCTTTGCCACTGCAGACACATTCAAAAACACATTCAGCACTGAGGGGAGAGGCCATCAATCAGCCTAATCCAATCAAATCGAGTATTTGATGACCCACGGAAAACCTTGTATATAATTTATATCTGTAATTTATCTCATTTTTATAATTTCGCATCAGTTTATGGTTGAATTGTGAATCTTTTTATGTCTCCAGACAGAAGTAGGAGATGACTTCTGGAGTCTGGTGGCCACAGTGGCTTTAAAATCACAATTTCTTAAAATTGAAAATAACTCTTAACTTGGTTACCAACCAAAAAGGCAGAGCTGGCAAATTTATCCTCGAACAAAAGATATTTTCTACCTCAGCTTGAAGCGATATGTCAGGGTGTTACTCTGGTAACTGTTGGTCCAAATGGTTCTGAATGTGACTTTACAGACACAATGTTTGTGCAGGATTTCTTTAATTTCTGAGACTAAACAGAGGCTGACTTCATGATAATCAACCTGCTTTCACATCACAGTCGTCACTCACGTCAGCTTGGACCCATTAAAACTACTTTTATTTTTGAATTTGCAGCATTTTAGGTTGTCTTCACACCGGAAAGTTCGTACGAAGGTTCGTGTTTTGGTCACATTGTTTACATTTGCTCCGGTCAGTTTCAGTTTCACACTGCAGTTATTCAAACGGACTAACGGACTTTACGTGACAAACCTGCGTCATATTGTCATCATGTTTATGGGTTTCGTGTTTCTGTACTTTACTCTGATTGGTTTGTTGGCGTCTGACGTCAGCGTGTTGAAAATGTCCTGTTTTGTAGTTTGATTGTAGCTTCATGAGTTTTTTTAGTTGGTTCTTCATAAAGTCTTCAGATCAAATGTTAATAAGACATCTGGTCTCCTCTTCCCACCGTGAAGTTCATCAGCTCAGTTTTTGTTTTGATAAAGGTTACGTAGGTTTTTTGTTTTCTGAATAACTTACTGTAACTTAGAGCTAAAAACAATAGAAAGTCATCGAAGTTGCAATGGTCGGTTAAGCAAAGTGACAGAAAGAACAATAAATCATGCAGTCACTGAAACTAAAATGGTTCATCCTCCAGAAACCAGGAGCAGACTCAGTAATTTAAAGTCAGTCTGGGTAATTTAAGACACTTGTTTCTGAACTCAGAGGAACGTTATCACAGTCTGGTGTTTCACTTTGTTTACTGCTTTAATCGCAGGCGGTGACACCGTTTGTGTGTGTTTGCGTGCATGTAAGAAACCTGTGCTGTGTTTTTTTGGGGGTGAAAAAGTGAAACTTTTTTTCCCATTAGCTCTGGTTTGACTGCTCCCATTTGTTAGCATAGCATCTGCTGGAAGGCCCAAGGAGAGCTGAGCTATCTAGCAGCGTCTGGGTGATTATTCATGTGCCTTCGCTCCTCCAGGAGCTCCGGCTGCTGCTCCAGTCTCCGCTAACTCTCCGCTGTACCGGTTGTCAAAGAGCTGAGGGAGCCCGGCGTCACCGGTCGGATTCAAAATGAACAGAAGCGCACAGATAAATCACCTCTCCATGCAGAGTGGAGGAGCAGACAGGCTGCTTTGAATGTAATTGCAAACAGGGAATGAAAACCTCCATGTGTTGCTCATAACTCCACTCTGAAATATATTTCATAATTGTGAGTAAAGTGTTTAAAATATAATTTCCATATATTACATCGGACTACAAGGTGTACTTAGCGAAACCTCATCCTCACAACACCCTGCAGCTTTAATTTAGACTCATTTGCATCAGAAAAAGATGAAACAGGATCCTTCATCTGCAGGAGGAGCAGCAGAACATGTGCACGTTCCCTTAGAACAACCAGAGAAGAAATAAATATCTCATACTGTAAAAACGCCTTTGATTCAACATGTTGTGACCTTCGATGTGACGATTCATGTGTTCGCGCTCGAGCTTCTGAGGCAAAGATTTCTGATAATCTAACAGATTTAATCTCATCTGTCTGGTTTGATCCTGATCAGTCCGTCCAATAAACACTTCAGATCAACAGATTCCAACAAATTCTCAAAGGATTACAAAGAAATCTGTTCTGGCTCTTTATGATCCTCAGATTCTGCATCTTTTCTGACATTTTTGGGAATAATTTATCCACTTTTTCTGCAGGAAATAAAGAGAAAAGGTTTATTTCTCTCTCATGTCTCTGTGCTGAGGTTACAGTCAGGAGGTGACTTGGTGCTTCCTTATGCTAAGCTAAACTAGCATAAAGATAGAAAACAGATCAACAGAATAAACTGATCAAGTTCTCAAAAACTATTTTTCAGTTGATGAAGTAATAAATTAACTATTGTAGTTCTGAAGACACTGGTCTGTGTTTTACATGATGAAGCTGCTCAGAAAGAAAATCTTCATAAAATGAAAACAACATTTCTGAGAGTTTCTGATGTGAACGGACTCGTCTGTCTGATTATCAGTCTGAATCTGGTTATTAAAAGCCTGGAAACTCAAACACGAGCGACCGGAAAGATGAACACAAGTGTGTTAACACCACACACACACACATTTACACACAAACACAAACACACACTGTGTTTTTATACCTGCAGAGACAAAACTGCACAAAACATCAAGCAGCTGAAATCTGAACACACACAGCAGCCAATTGTAGGCAAGAACACTCATGTAGACTTTCACACACACACACATGCACACACAGAGACTAAAAGGGGACAATCGTTTTATCACTGAGCAGAAGTGTTCATTTACAAGCTTAAACACACAGATATATGCCTCTGTCTCTCTCTCTGTTTCTGTCTCTCTCTCTCTCTTTATTCCTCTTCCATCCCCAGGAGAAGTGAAATTACTCTCCAGTCAGGCAGCGAGGTCAAAGTGTCCGGCCTCTGTTATTTGTCTTCTCCAGAGTGTGTGAGTGTGTTTGCGTGTGTGTGAGCGTATGTGAGAGTGTGTGTGAGTGTGTGTGAATGTACAGAAAACAGAGAGAAAAACCCACGGAGGGAAAGTCCAGCCTTGAGCAGCAACAGAAATCAGCTGATTCTTATTAACAAGCCACATTTTTAAACGAGCCGACGAGTTTTAAATTCTCTTCCTGTTCAGAGGTTTTTTCTTTTAACAGGTTTTTATTCTGCAGGTTTGTTTATACGGAGGCTACGTAATGATTCAGAATCATTTTTATCTGTTTTTTAGTGTACAGTTGTCCCTCGTTTATCGCGGGGGTTACGTTCTAAAAATAACCCACAATAGGCGAAATCCGCGAAGTTGTCAGCTTTATTTTTTACAATTATTATATATGTTTTAAGGCTGTAAAACCCCTCACCACACACTTTATACACTTTTC
>JAUZTA010000008.1:1499179-1511948 GCA_034780835.1 Ctenochaetus striatus
GCATCAAATAAATCAGGAAGTATCAATACAGGAAACAAGTATTATTAGTTGTTGAGAGCAGATTGAGGTATAAGAGAAGAGGGAAGACAAGCAGGTTGGGTTAATAATAATAATAATGAATGGAAAAAAAGGCAGCCAGTCGAGAGGGAAAAACAAGTGAAGAAGAAAAAGCAAAGCGTGAGGAGTTAGAGAGAAAACGGGAAAGGAATTTAAGAAGAGGGAATTGGGAAAGAGACACCAGGGAGAACGAAAAATGGAGGAGAGAGGGTGATGAGAAGGCAAAATATATCAGAAAGGAAGAAGAGGAGAAGGAGGAGGAGGAGGAGGAGGGCAATCGGGACGCAGATCAGAAAGAAAGTTAGTGGGATGAAGGGAAAGAGAGGGAGAAAGCAGAGGGAGGTCCATGTGGAGGAAGACAAGAAGAAAGAAGACAACAACAGATAAAAACGGTTATTCAAGACTGAAGCCGGGATGAGAAACAAGTAAGTGAGGTGGCTTTGATTTCCCACACTCCTCTGCTCTTCAAAGTGTTGTCATGCCTACAGTGGTTCAGGCTCCTCTCTAATTGGCCAGGACGGCGACTAAACACCTTCCATTTTGTACCTTGTGGTTCTCTTTTCGCTCTCCCCTCTGATTATCAAAGACAGTTTGAATGTTCCAACAATGCCCTGCATTCATGACGCTCATGTAGCGCCGGCGGCCATTTCTATACTGATTTGCACACTATTATCAGATCTGCTCGCTCGCATCTGTGTGTGTTTGTGCAATCATGTAAAGCTAAATGGCAGAACTGCCAGGAGGCAACATTTCTGTGTATTACATTTTTCAAGTGACAGCATACATTTTTAATCAAAATAAGATTTAAAGCTTGTTTTGACAATTCTTTAATATAACTGACTGAGATCTATTTTGAGCATCTAGTGCCGACTTGAAAACACTATCGCTATTTTAGACTTCAGTCATTTATCTTTAAACTGAATGCGCTCATAAGTAAATTGTTCGGAATCAGTTTATTGCTTTCTGAGCTTGCTTATAAGTTGGTGTGTGCATATGCATACTTTGTCGAAGCTTTTATGTGCATTTTCTTGTACATGTGTTTCAACATTTGTGTGTTTATGTCTTCATAAAAAGTGACGGGTTCATAGTTTTATCAAATAGTGGATGAATCAAATGCAGTTGACTTTAAACTATATTTGTGTGTCTTGAGTCATTGGAGAGCTGTTGTGAAGCATCATATCAAAGATGCAGCCTTCGCCCTGAGATTACACAGACTGAGTCCTACTGTCTTTAATGATGCGTCTTTATTATCAAGATTTTTAATGGTTGTGTGGGGCCCGTAGGACGGGGAGGCTCATAAACCATTTCAGCAGAGGGGCTGATCAATCAATTATCAAATTAGTTTAGTCTTACGATGAGTCCCAGGCCTATTAAAAACAGAAATCTGCTCATATCTCACACCCACACACTCCTGCCTACAATCTCTTCTGCTCTGTTTCACATACACACTCTTTCATTCTCTCACACAACGCACCGAAGCTCTTTGAATCTCTCTTAAAAAACACAAGAAAGCAGCGGTTCACCTTCTCAGAGACTATAATTTCTTTGCTGTCTTGCTTCTTTCTATCTAATGTTGCTCTGAAAAGCAATTTTAAGTCTTTCGGTGATAATAGTGAACTCTCAAAAGTCTGATTCATGACAGACACGACTCACCTTCTTCTGCTCCTTCGTCTTGGGTGTCTTCTTCTTCTTCATCTTCTTGTCGTCCTGCTCAGGGTCAGAGGTGATGGCGGGGTTATCTATCCCACCCTTCCAGGGATCAGCGGGGGAAAGCAGTGGGTCCTCCTCGCTGCCTCGGTGGGCTCTTCCCTTTTTCTTTTTCTGAGTGGCGGGGCCAGACTCCTCTCCGTCGCTGTCGGACTGGAATCGTCTTTGGTAGGCCTTGGTCTTGCTGAACAAGATTTTGGAACGGTGTTTGTATTTCGACGGCCGCCGTGCTGCTTGAGACTTCCTGTCAAATCCATTCTCTTCCTCTCCTCCTCCATGAAGGCCATGTAACCCGCCGTAGGAGTTTCTTATCTTAACCAGACGGCTGTGTGGTTCATCAGGCACAGCGTATATGTCATCGTTGTGAAAGCCCCTGGACCTGAGCAAAGTGTCTGCAGGATCTGCATAGTTGTCTGACGCCTCCACGTCCTCGGCATGTGGGATCGGGCCACGCGGCATCCTACGGTTGCTCCGCATGCCAGCCTCAATGGTTTTGAGCAGGTTGGGGTCCAGCTTTTTGACATTGGGTTTGGGGAGCACTGGTTTGGGTCGGACAGGTGGAGGCACTTTGTGATTGCGTTCATGGTCTCCAACAGGCGTGCTGTGGACCGGGTACTCGTTGCCTTCTAGGTCGATCCGGTACTTGGCCCGCTCACTGGGGGTGGGGAGAAGCTGAACGTCATCACCTATGGGACTGTAAGGTGGCGGGGCCTCATTATCATCATCAGACTCTGGATAATAGGTGTTGTAGGCTGGGGAATGGCTATGCGGCGAGGTGGGGAAGACGTCTTCGCTGGCACCTGTGGTGCACTCCCGTGACGAACTGTCAAACAGGAAGGAACTCTCGATGCTCGGCTTTTTCTCCAGCACTTCATTGAAGAAGGGTGTAAAAACCTCTGTCTGACGATGATACTGTGACAGCGAGTAGAGTGCTGTGAACTTGGCAGCGATCTCTGTGGCGATGTGCTCCCCCTCCGTCATCAGCTCCTTGATGGCATCATTCTCAAAGAAGTCCGCCTGACTGTCTGTGATCGCCACCATCTGGACAGGGATTACATCCTGGACTTCGGCCAAGAATGCCCGCAGGGTCGCCATAGAGGCCTTGCGTTTGGCAGAGTAGACCAGTATGTAGCCATGCACCAGCTCATCTTTGCGGACGCCGATAGCAGAGTGGTAGGACAAGACGGTGACCTGGATCCTCCTCCTGCTGTCCCCGATGATCTTGTCCAGTATCAGCGTGTTGCTCTGGCCCGGCTGCCCTGCACTACAGCAGTGTGAGTCCAGGAAAGGTGAGAGGATGAGGTCGACGCTGAAGGGATCCCAGCACATGGCGCACATGACTATCCTAAGGTCAGTCTCAGACATGTCTTTGATACAGGGCAGCGGGGCCAAGACATCAAAGTTATGCTTCAGCCCCTCCAGCACCGCTCGGAGACCCTGTTTAATCTGGAACTCTGTAAATTTACGAGGAAAAGCCCCTGAGGGGATGTCAACAAAGGTGCACTGCAGCTTATTTGCCAGCTGTTGGCCCTGGTGCTTCAGGATAGGAATATTTTTGCAAACGCTGTCCCTTTGATTTGCCAGAATGAGAATGAACGGTAGCGGCTGAGCAAACCTATCTCTCCTGCTCTGTTGTATCTCTGCTCTGATCCTTCCTATGCAATCTCCGATACAGTTCAGAGACTCTATGGAGTTGAACACACAAAAGCAGCCGTGCGGTTTGAAAGTGTTGACCCATGAGTGGCTAAAGAGCAGTGTGGAGTTGACGTCCACTGGCAGGAGCTCCAGTTCGTAAATTTTACCATCCAGAGTGTATTCATCATCTGTGGACTGAGCTCTGATCTCATTGGCTAATTCCTGCGAGAGACCTTCCCTTCCCAGGAGGCAGAGGTTGATCTTATCAATGTTGGCACTGTTATAGTAGACATTAGTGCGTCCGTGGTCGAGCTGCACCAGCCTGTTTGCTAAAACCTGCTCCACTTTCAGATCCACACAGTTCTGCCCGCTCAGGCATGTCTCCTTTGTGGGATGGTAAACAAATCCAATGTGTTTGAGGAGGAGCGATTCTCTATCTGGGGCAAGTTTCTGCAGTGCTCTGTATCTGGGTTCCTCATTCAGTACACTGTGAATTTCGCTCATCTTATCACAGCTGGGGGTGGCATTCAGATCCAGGTCATAGAATAGCTCAGCATGCTCAAAAAGCATTTCCTGAAAATCCTCCTTGGCCCGTTCAACTATTTCCTGCTGGTGTCTGCAGTAAACATCCCTCCTATCTGATTCTGTGATGTACTTGTAGGCCTCGTCCTCCATAACGAAGCACATGACTTCCTCCCAAGGCTGACCTGGACTGATAAAATGAACCCTCTCCAGCGTCTTCTTGAACCTCTCCTTCATCTCCACTCTTCTCTTCTCAGACAGAAGGTGCTGGACGTGGTTATGGTAAATTCTCTCACCATCAGGTGTGTCGAGGAGGTCAAAGGGTATCCTCCGGTCACTGTTGTCAATGTGGTACGTCTCGTCCCACGGCGTTTGTTCCAGAACCACGAACCAGTAATGGAAATCGGTTCGGTTTCGGATCACGCTCTGAGCCTCAGGCCACGAGAGGTGTTCAACCTCCTCCAGGTTATTGAGGAGGTTGTTAAGGGTTTTGGGTAATGTTGTCAGGTACTCTTCCCTCCTCTTCCTGATGTGCTCCTGCTTCAGTTGTGCAATGTGCTTTGTGAACATGTTGCGTGCTTTCCTTGACCCCTCCAAGGTGATGAACTCATCATAGTCTGGTTGGCCTTTCAGATTATTGGCCACTGTTTTCCACGTGGTGTGGTAATCTCTCAGCGAGTGTACCATCAATTTCTCAAATCTCTCTGTTACTGAGGCAACGAGCTGCCGTTGGATTTTATAGGCCTCCAGGTATGGCACAGTTTTTGGCTTGCCCCTTGTTTTATCCAGCTGCTGGATGAGAGCATTGAAGCACAGCTCCACGTTGACATTAGAGCGTGCTGACGTCTCAATTAGCATCAGGTTCTTCTTGCTGGCGACAAAGGCCTGCAGGTCCCTCAGGTTCTGTTCCACGCAGTCATCACATTTTGTGGCGGCAACAACAATGGGCTTCTTTGACTTGACAATTTGGGAATAAAGGCTGTTGACAAATTTCATTTGGTCATCAAACTTCCGATTGCAACCCTTGCTAACATCAATGCAGAGCAAAAAGCCATCGATGTTCAACTTCCCATCGGGCATCTGCTTCTGGTCAAAGTCCTGCTCCAAGCCCAGCTGGTCAGTGCAGATGTACATGAGCTTCTCTGCCGACTGAAGCTTGGTTGCTGCCGCCCGTTTAGTGTACGGCTGCAGGTTGGTACTCCGATGCGGAAGAAATGTCTGGTCATCGATAAACTCTGTCTGTTCGATGATTTGAATTTTACAGTCCAACCCATCGTCCCCTCGATGGGACACCTCCCCCCAGTACAGGAAGTGGTCATTGTTAACCACACGTCCCCCAAAGTCTATTGTGCTCAGCACTGAGGTGTGCTCCGAGTAGTAGCTGTCCGCATCAGGACGCACATATCGGTTGCATAGGCAGGATTTGCCCACTCCGCAATTTCCCTTCTCTTTTTCCGTACCTGAGAGGCCAACCACGCTGACGGCGAATGTCGGGGGGCGCGCATCCTTGTTCTTGGCCATTATATCCCCCCGTTCATCGCTAACTTGGTCACTTTCAGGAAAAAGGTCAAGATATCATTCCAATTCTGCTTGTCAGTGGTGCAGAGGCATTTTCATTCTGTTTTTCCCCTGGCAGCGGTGAGTCCCCCCTCCAACTCTTTTTATCTCTCTCAGTTTCTATCCTGGGTCTTCATTAAGCTGGGATAGAACAGCCGGCTCCTCCTTTTATCAACTGCCTGCAAGACACGGAATTCACAGTTAGAAACAGTAAATGCAAAACAAACAAAAACATATTTGCACTGATATGTCCTCAGAGCACTTCAGTCTCCTTATCACAAATAGAATAATTAGGTTTTTATTTCTATGCATATCCCTCTGGGACAGACATATATATGTTATGGTGACTCATGGCCACAAATCAGACATGTCAAACCGGCAACACAGAGTTGTCAGGAGAGTGTTAAAAACTTAATAAAAGGGTTAAACTGGCTTTCCATGTGTGAGAGATAAAACACTCTGGTCCTGCACAACCTAATATAAAAATGCCATGAAGAACTCTCCATTTCTCAAAAAATGAGAGAAATTCAGTATTAAAAAATGTGATACCAAAATGAACTTTGAGAAAAACAAAGACCAAAGTGAAACAGTACAACTTATATAAGAGAAAGGGAAAGTGATTCAATCATGAACCATGCTCAGCAATGTCACTTTTCCCCTCGCAGAGAAAAAGAAGTGCTTTCAACCAATTTGTGCCGAGGCAGGATAAAAATGGCATGCAACTCCAGCCCTTTGACAGTCACTGACCTAGAAATGATTTGCTTCGCTGTGAGAATGAAACAGAGAAAATAAATCAGTTCACAGATTTGCTATCATCATCAGCACATCCTGGAGCTACATGATTAGGACTAAACATATAATCCCGACTAGTTGCCAGACATTCTAGTAATACACTGCGTCTGATATTCTGGTCATGATTATTAATCCTAACTGACAGTCTTAATTACTTGCTAGAACAAATTATTTTGCTGCTTGCACTTTATTCAATCCAAATTGATTGGGCAAAGCAAAATGTTTTACTACTGACAATACCAATAGTTAGAAGAGTGTGAAAACTACCACTGTGGCAAAAATATAATACATGTGTCTGACTGACTATGCAACCTTTCTATCTTTATTATCTGAAACTGCCACAGTCAAATGAGCTGAACCACTCGATGACCTAACTACAGGCTGATAACTTTAGAGAGAATTGCAGTCATTGTTGTGCTTAACAGAAAGATGGCAACCAGCCAGTGAATTTGCCTGAGCTGGAACTGCTAGCTGCAGCACGACGCCATGCTGAGCCTGAGAAACTGCACCAGAGTAAAAATTCAGTCCACTGAGTCGAAGCAATGAGGTTTCCCTGACTGTTTATAAAGACCAGGGTGAAAATGTCGCCTCTGCAGGGGCTTTGCTCAAGGAAATAAAATTGTCTGAGCTCAGCAGATCTACGACAACTTGAGGAAACAAACAGCATTTGTATTTCTTCAGAATTCCAAAACAAGGAGGAGACACAGATGCTCTCCACTGCATTCAATTATCTAATATATAAAAGAGATCACAAGCCTCTTTCTTCTTATTTGTGACACTACAAATACAAGTGAGCATGACCTTTGAGTAAAATTTGCTACATGACCTGCAGTAATTGTGCCTGAATGTCTTCCGGCGTCTCTGAACAAGAGCACCTCAAACACACCAGATACATTAGATGATGTCAGAGAGCAAACCGACCAGCAGGTCAGTCAGGTTTACATATCTAACCACAAGCCCCTACAATAAACTCTGTGCTGCTTCATGCGCCACGCCTGACTGAAGCAGGCAGCCAGGGAAAAAGTGTATCAGGTCTTATAAACAGGTGTAGCACTACGCGTGTGCACATGCATTTATTATCTGCTCAGGTTGTTAATCACTTATTGATTAATTTTCATTCACAAAGGGCAAAAATAGCCTTTACAAATTAACAAGTGGTGTTTTCAAGTTGCTTCCTTCGTCCAACCAGCAGCCAAAACTGTCCTTAATATTGAGTTTATGACATTAAACTGTACCAAATGAGCCACTTTTCTCGCTGCAACTAGGACACATTTGGGATCTTTAGTTGGCAACAGACAAAAAAACATCAATTGCAACAACTGATATCTATTAGTTTCCTGTTGATTCTCCAACCAACTGATTTTTCCTGCCCTACATTCTTCCCCTCTGCTTCCCATCCCGACGACAGTGTTTGAGAGGCGCAGTCACCCAAATCCAAGTATCTGTTTTGCATTTTTATTAGCCAATATCAAAGTCTATATTCACGCTGCTGTCAACACTGGGGTCAATAAAAGACTCATGAATAAATGTTAACATGCACGATAAGATGAATGGCAGCAGTGCAGTGCCAGATAGCTGTATAATGTAAACACACAGATGGAGCCTGTCATGGTCCTTTTACCACAAACAGCCAACTCTGCAGCCCGAACTACGTTTGTGCTGCACTAATAGCTAAAAGTAGCCTCGTGCATTATGATTAGTCTTTTCACTGCAAGGCTGCAGGGGGGGGGATTAAGGTATCACTTGGCAAGCTGGTTTTAGTGATGACTAAATGCTGTTAAGCCTTGAAAGCAGAGCAGAACACACTGCCAAGGATGTTAGACCTTTAAAAGATGCACCCAGCTGGATGTTTAGGTAAAAATCTACTTTATTTTTCTGTTAGGCATAAATCACAAAGTGTAGCTCCAAAAGAGAAGAGCCCCCCCCCACCCCCCCCTACTTTAAATGAGGCGCCACAGACTCATTTCGTTTCAGACAAACAAGAATTCTGATTTTGGGCTCAGACAACTTTTCTCCCACAGGAAGAGATGAATCAAGACTTATGAGCTAAATCCAAACTGCCTCCTATTAAGCGAAGAGGGAGCCCCCCCGGCTGGAGAAAAATGGACTCCCCAAACATTTCATCCTTTTCCCTCTTCTATTAGAGCAAATCATGACAGACCAGCCAGAGCTGGAGCAGTTTGCTAACCCCGCCTCACAGGATTTCTGTGTACTCACTTTCAGAATGTTAACCCTCTAACTGTCACCGACATCATCACGCTGTGCAACGCACTTCGCTGCAGTTTTAAATTTCAGTCCTCTAATCGTCAGAGGAGCAGCTGTAAAACGAGCAAAAAACAAACACAGCACAGAGGCATTATTCTCAAAATGCATCTTAAATCCAACCATTTGCTCTAATAGCCAGACTGCTTCCAGAGAGAAATAAAAAAAACCCCAGATCTCAGTGAATAACAAATATTTTAGCAATAACTAGACCATAATGGGTACGCTGTCTTAACTTTCTTATCATCCAAGGAAAATATAATTCAATACACTGTGCAGCTGCAAAGCAAAGTATCTTTTTTTGGCCACCAATTTAATTAAAGGCAACTTGCTGGTGCTTATAAGAAAACAATTTCTCTTAAATACCTCAGGTGTATCTTGGCACAAAGCTCACTTGAAAAATGATGTCACCGTGCTCAGAGTCAGGTCCAGACCTGAAGTCGAGCGTCACCCATCTGACTTCCCCTTCCTGGTGTGTCAGATGATGTGAGATCAACAGTTTATAGGCCAACCGAAACAGGGCTTGTCCATGTCGGTGTCCTTACATGGCTGATTGAAGCTAATTAATACAAAACATTTCCAACCATGTTAGCATATGCCAATATTAATTTGCAGTTTTTACAGGTCTTCAAGCAGACGCAGGTGCAAAGCTTTCCAGACATGCCTATCCACTCTGTTTGTCCTGATATTGCTCAATCTGTGTACAATAAAAATAAAACAATGATACCAGTATGACTGTTGATGGGAATTTCCAACTCAGTATTCCAAACAGCTTTACTCCAAACAGCCTATTCAAAGACAAAACTGAGAGGAAACCTGCTAAAGACTAGCTGTTTTACGAGTCCAACTAATTCATTCATCGAGTCCAAAAAAGAATCAGACCATATTATTATTTTTCAGTGCTACTGTTGAATCCTACGAGCAAATGATGCCCTGAGTAATCTCTATGACTCACAACTGTGGCATATGTTTTATGCTTTCTATGAGGACTGCATGAGGTTGGCTGGTCAGAAAAAAAGCCGGACTGTCCCTTTAAAGAGAGTTTGGGTAAAGGGCAAAGGGAGCTGCAGCAGTCCGAGTCAATGCAAATGGCATGCAGAGCTGCAGCAGGACAAACCCACTGACCTGACAGACTGACTGCTGGATACAGAATAAAGAAAAAAAAAATAAAAAAAAGTTAATAAGCTGCCGATGACAACTGTGGTTTACAGCCTCTCATTACAGCCGAGACGTTTGGGGCTCTTATGTGCAAAAACACCCTTATTAATGTCGGGATGTTCAATCTGCCCAGCGGCGCTCCTGGATCTGACCCTCCATCCATCCATCCATCCATCCCTGGTGCTAATGTTAGCGTTTAGCAGGACATTTATGTTAAAAAACTGGCAACCCGACAACTTTCAAACGAACTCCGAATAGATTAAGAAAAGATTGGGGGGAATAAATCAGCGTTAACACTCTGAATTCAGAGGTTGAGCGATGAATTTGCTTTTATTTCCACTGAAGCTTAATTTTGGAAGATTTCCCGTCTGTTACGTTGAACCGAACCCCAATGAAAAGGGTGGATGTCACCCCGAACTCGATGAAAAAGGGGGATGAACCGGGGGGGGGGGAACGGGAGTGAGTTATGGGAGTTACCGTTACGGTTACCGAGTTTGTTCGTCTTGAATTAAAATCGAAAGACGTTAATGTTAATGCGTCAATGCGCCGCGCGACCACACGGTTTGAAACGGCGGTCAACAGTCGTTCTCCCGGGAGAAACGATTAAACCCGGCTCGGCCTGGTTTGGCCCTGATACTTCAGGAGAGAGAGGGGGGGAAAAATCCCACCTTTCCAATCCCGAATAGCTAACATTAGCCGAGCCGTGCTAGCCTCGCAAGGATACTTAGCTAGCTAGCGTTAGCGACACCAAACCCGGGCTAACGTTGGGAAGAGAGCCGTTTTTAACACCGAAACGTGGGCCACTTTCACAGCACGGACTCGCATTCTCCTCCCGGTTTCCCCGTGACCCGGGATAGCGCTAGCCCCGGAGCCAGGTTTCGCCCGCAGAGAACAGTGCTAGCTAAGCTAATGAAGTCCCAATCCCAGTCCAAATACATTCCCCTACCCACCTAATAACATGGTCGCTCCCAGATCCACATACCACGGAGGAGAGGAGAAAGCATTCCCACATTACGAGGCAAAAAAACTCCTTTTTACAGTCCACGGTCCGCGGTCTCCGGTGTCCGCCGACAGAGTCCGGAGTTGGGCTTGAGCTGGAGGTGTAGTCCCTGTGTGTTTCCAGACGGCGGGTGAGCCTGTGGCGTTATTTTAGTGTATTTTCGTGCTGTTGGTGTGGTATGCGCTGTAAGCCGAAACCTGCCTCCCTGCTCCCTCCCCTCTCAGCAGCACTGCCAGGCAGTAATGGCGACTCTCTCTCTCTCCTCCTCCTCCCCACACTGAGTGCATGTCGCTCCACCTTTCCATTCACACTCCCTCTCTCTCTCTCCTGATCCACACCTGTCTTCCTTTCATGTTATATTCATATTTTATATCATTACATGCACTGAACTGCTTTTTTTAAGACAAAACAAATACATTTTCATCTAATCTTAAGTAAAAAAGAAATTAACATAGAGTGAATTAAATGTGTGATGTTTAAAATAATAATAAAAAAACCTAAGAATATTTAGTACATTATGTGAAATTCGTATAATAATTGACATTCAATAATTATCTGTGGTTTAAAAAACTCATCCTGCCACGACTGTGTCTGATAATTAATTATCAATGTCTGGTCTGTAGAAGATTTAATAAAAAGCACAATTACAGATGTCCACCACATGTTTAAAGAAAAGTAATTCATGTCATCAAATTCCTCAGTGCTTAAAAAAGCAGAGCCAGAATGAACCGCTAGGGGGCCTCAGGGCAAATTGATCCTCCATTTAAACCCAAAATGTAAGAGTAAATTAATACTTATTTATTAACTGTGCTAAATTTTTTTAAATAATAAATATTCCAGAATTAAGTGAGACAGTTGGCATTTTTACTTTATTCAGGTTAAGCTTCATTCTTCATGTATGAGATGCTGCAGGAAAAGTTTTTACTGGCTTATTGATGAAAGTTGACAACAAATTGTGGTAATTTCTTCAGATATTCTGTGTTGTTTTTCAAACTTGAAGTTATCTCTGTGATTTAGCTTTCATCCATTCACATCCGCCCCTCTGTAAAGGGCTGGCTCATGGGAGCAGCATCGTGGGGGTGAGCAGAATCCTTGAATTCCCTTCTTCCAGCAGCATCTCCAGGCTCCTCCTGAGGGTAAATCTGATGCTTGTACTGTATAAACTCTCCAGCTTATTCTGGGTCAACCTCTGCGTGCTCTCTCCGGTTGGACGTGCCTGGAAAACCTTCAGAAGAAGATGCCCAGGAGGCATCCTGCACAAACCATCTAATTGGCTCGATATCATGGAGAGGAGCATCACCTCTGAACTCCTGTCTGAACTCTTGACCCTTCATCTGAGAGTGAGCCCCGGTTCAAGGAGCACTTCGAGGCAGCTACGTGTCCTCCGTGGAGGAGGTGGAGTTTGGAGATTCAGGGGAGGTCCTACTCTTTCCCCTGGCAGAAATCTCTGAGGTAGTTAGGAAACTCCTCAGCAGGAAGACGGCAGATGTGGACGAGAGTCACCCTGAGGTGCTGAAAGGACGCTGTATCAGCTGACACACCTGTTCAAAGTCACCTGGAGGTTGAGGACAGTTCCTGCAGTGTGGCAGGCGGGGCTTCTCGTTTTTATAAAGAAGGATGGGAGGGTTTGCTCCAATTATCTGGGTATCACACCATTCAGCCTCCCTGGGAAAGGATGCTGTAAAGGAAGCTCATTATCGATTATCTGACCTCAGACTCAGGAGCAGCAGTGAGGATTGTGGTTGTGCACCAGTGGAGCAGCTCTTCACCCCAGCAGAGTTATTACGGAGGTTGTGGAAGTTTGCACATCCTGTAACTATTCTCAGCGAGCGTTGAGCTTCGCCAAGGCTGTTTCCTTTTAAATTACTTTACTTATTAACTGATTGTTTCAGCACAACTGACAGACAAAAAACATTTGCTCCAAAAAGTTGGAGAATGTTCTAGAATCTACAAACAGATAAATCCAACAAACCTGCAAAGTTTATGTGACCAACATGCAGTTTTAACGTATTAACATTCATGCCAGTGACTCAGATGTTTAAATATTCATTACATAACACACATATGTAACTCTACAAC
>JAUZTA010000008.1:1627957-1640130 GCA_034780835.1 Ctenochaetus striatus
GGAAAGGCTGTTTGCACCGAGCTGGAGGTAGCCTTACAGTTAGCCCGATAATTTTCCAAACATAGGATAACTCCTCGCCGCCGTCTCCGTTGCGAACCGCAAAGGATCAAGGTAAAGTACTACAATTGGAGGGCTAACAGCCACTCGGTCGGCTGCAGCTTGTCGGACTCGGGTCGGGACTCGGGACGGTGTGTGTTTCCCAACCCAGTCGGTCTGTCAGTCTTTGAGCGCTAGCTAACGGTAGCAGAATTAGCACTGCCCCTGTATTTACATCTGGGATGATGGGTGATCGGCCAAGCCCGCCCAGGTAACGTTACTTTAATAGAATACATGTAAAAAATAGATCTGATATGATCAATGTTTTTATACCCGCTTCATTATGTTTTATTTGATAGATGCACTGAAAGCTAGCCGATGGTGGCTAACGAGCTATGGCTAACATGTTCAACTTGAGCTAACCCGCGATAGCCGTAGCACTAACGTTAGCTAGCTACCTTAAATACCGTTTCCTGAGCTAAACCTTGATTGCTTTGCAAAAAAGGCAGGATTGTCTCCATGCTAACAGCACGTAAGTGTTTTCTGTACCCAGAGGAGACGACTAGCTAACGGTATTTGTGTTAAATTCTGATGCCTTGCAACGGTTGATCGGGAAGCTATCGTTGCTAGCTAGCTAACGTTAGTGAGGTTATCGCGCTGTCAAGTTTTGAATATTGTGCTGCTTGCTGCTGCTGCCAGGCCCAAGATGGCCAAGCTAACGCCAGCTCTTTCAAGAGGCTTGATTTTTGACCTTATGCAGTTGATGGCCTTACATGCTGCTCTAACTGACAACAGCAAATATGTAACATCAAGTTACACTGAAAATGGTTGTTATCTTTTATTGTGTTATTTGGCTCAAGTAGTAATTTAGCGTTAGTGGCTAATCTTCTCAGACAGAGCTGATTTCGGTTATGGGCAAAAGGAAAAAATTACAAGTTAATGCATATATTTGATCCCAGTGGGTTGAAAAAGCCGTGTGACTCTGGTCTCAGACAAATTTAGCTCTCCTGTCAAGTGAAGTGAAGTGGCCTGTCAAATGTAGGGTGATCATATATATGTGATATGAACTTTGACTGGCTTTGCAATAGGATACTGTATCTGTCAAAGTCTTGGCTCTAAATATTGCAGAGGTCTATCATGTTTTTTGTTTGTGTAAGCCAACATTGTCTCAACATGTTGTATGTACAGTGTGTGGTAGTCACAGAGATTATCAGTACTAATGACACTGAAGTGACATGGGTGATGAGAGGTAGTATCACAGTGATGAGGGAGAAGATAGTGTGTGATGGAGATTCCTGAACTGACTCTGCTGTATAGAGAGGAAGAAAAAAATCTTGTTCCTTTAACTTGTATCCTGCTCTGTCAGTTGTATGTGAATAACAGCAGCATACCTGAGGCCAGGTGTGGTGCTGTGCATAATGTGATGATCTTAGCAATGCAAGTGTGTGTTTTCATGTATGTATCCTCCTAGTTTCGGTGCTGGCACACAGGCTTGTCTCTAAGGTTTTTAAATGTTGCACTTTGTTGAGTTCAGGTCTGGTGTTGAGCGAAGCTTTACATACAAAGCCCCTTGTTTGTGACGACCCTGGTGCAATAACTGCCTCCTTCTTATCAGCACTGTATGCCTGTACATACTAATGTGTGTGTGTGTGTGTGTGTGTGTGTGTGTGTTATATGATGGTCGTTTTAGGCTGAAATGGGAGACTCTATCTCCATGTTTTCAAGAACATAGCTGGCTTAAGTTTTTCTTCTAAGTTAAAGCGTGTCAGATGTCACAAGCAAATGCATGGAAAAGACGTGAGTTTCCTTCCCAGTTTGAAAACATAATGTGTGATTGAAAGTCCCTGAGTTAAATTGTTCTTGACTGTGTGAACAACATAATTATACCATGGATTTATCACACCATCGTGCTGTCACAGTGCAGCATTCAGTTGATAGTAGCGACAGGAGAAATGAAGAAATGAGCAGTAGGAGTATTTAATCTGAGATTAATATTGATATAATTAGTGCTGGGACTGCTTATTCATTTATCCATTACCAAGGAATTGTTATTTAAAAAAAAACCTGTCCTCTTTTATATTGCATAGATAGTTTGTTGGTATGACCGGCATGTGAGTCTGTTGGCTCGAGCTTCTGGAATTGATAATGACCAATAAGTGGAGGGATTTTTATCTTAAACTTCATTGTTGCTCTAAAGACATTTATTTCAGTTTTCAGTGTTCACAGTGAATGTTACTAATGCTAAGTGAAATTTGTCAGACATCACTTTTGCACTTAAGAAAACAGTAATGAGCCTTTTTTTTCACAATTTTCTGACATTATAGATCGAACAGTTCATCATTTGTGAAAAAAGGGCCAAACTGATCATTATTTTCAGCGCTTGTTAAAGAATATTTCATTTTTGCGACTTGTTTTTTATTCACTGGCATGATGCTTTGTGACTTTCCTCTGTAAATGCAAACCACAGGATGTGAACACAGATGAAGAATACTGATTTACTGAGTGTGTGTGCAGTTCATAATTGAGACAGTAATGATATTAACAGCTGATAATATCTTTGAGTACACTGACAAAGAAATTGTTGGCAACAATTTTGAGAACTTAATAATCTTAGTAATTTTTCAAGTAATATTGTGGAAAGAAATGATTGTTATCAGCAAGTCATCAGATTTTTTTCAGTTTTTCTTTGTGTTCTCTGTTCTGCTGATTAAATGAAAATCTGTGAGTTTTGGACTGACAATGGGAAATAACATGATGTTTGAAGGCGTCACCAAGAACCTCTTAGTGCCTTGTGCTTAGTCATTTGAATAATGCTTTGTAACTCCACTCAGCAAATGGCCTAAACTTGAAGTCCTTGGGTTTTACAGGAGACGATAATATCCAGAACAACATGAGACTTTATACTAGTTTAAAAAGTCTTGTTATAACTTGTGGACTTTTCGGCCACATTTCCAAATCCATAACTGGAGATAAATCTCGAGCGAGTGCCTCTACATGCATGTTCACTTTAAATTTGTTCTCCCTGAAATCAAATATGAGTTTTTATGAAGTATTGCATGAAGGGAATAAGCATTCATACTGAAAGTTAACTCAAATATCCTGCAATGTTTGCATGTTTTGCGGCTCTTTGAGGTTTGAGTTGAGACTTGGACCACAGGCGAGATCCTTGAGCTTTCCTCCTGCCAGCCTCCTTTTTATCTCCTGTGTGTGTGTGTGTGTGTGTGCATGTGTGTTCCTGTACATGTTTGTGTGCATTTTGTTCCCTCACTTCAGCTCCTTTTGCTCTGCCTTGCCATTGCCTATTTGTTGACTTCCTGTCCAACAGCAGCTCCCTCCCTCCCTCCTTCCCTCCCTCCCTCCCTCCCTCCCTCCCTTCTTTCCTCCCTTTCTGTTGCTCTCCCTGTTGTTAGCTGTGCCCCCTCCTCTCTCCTTCCTCCTTGTTCTTTAATCCCACCCTCCCTGAGCCTGTTTGGATGTCATCTGGTGTCTTATGTAAGAGGTATGGGAGGGGAATGGCTTTGGTGCTTGGGTGCCATACGCCTGACCAGCCGCCATAGTCTTGCTCTCCCTCGTGTGCTGTGGTGGCACAAGAGTGTTTTTGCCATTAGCCGGCTGGTTGGTAAGAGAGACAGACAGTGAGGGACTGATGGTTGTACATGGGGATTCCAGTGCCCCTTTGCACAGGTAAGTAGAGCTGGAGTAAATCTGTTTGTGCATTTTTAACATTTGCCTAAGAGAGAAAATAACTGTAGTTGTTCCACTGGTGGCATTCACCAGGTGGTGAGAGCATTAAAGCACTGACAGCTCTGTGAGTATTCATTGCTGCCATCGAGGATGTAGCATGCAGAAAATGAGAGCTGCTTACTAATGATGATTTTTTTTCCTCTTTGCTTATCAAGTTTGTAAAACTTCACAGATGCATCCTAAAATGCAGCAGACAGTCTGTTTGATCAGAGATGAATGAAGCCGACTGGCTGTATGAAGTCATCACTGTGATGTGTGTGTGTGAGGATTGTGTTTCAAACATTGCTCGCTTAGTTGAGAGTTAAAAAATGTGTTGGCATGGTGGATTTTACAGGACTCAAACCTGGTGGTCACAGAGGTGTCACAGCTTGCGTGTGTCAGAGCCGTTCTTGTATAAGCCATTAGCCGGAGGTAATCTCAGAGTGAAGGTGATTTTCAGACGCTCCTGCCTGCTTTGTCTGGTCTTTGTGAGGCTCAGCAGCACACGGAGAACAGGTGTCAAAGTGTAAAGTGTCGGTTTTATTTGTGTTTTCACTGAGACTGAGATGTGTGTGACATTTGAATTGTCCTGTGACAAAGTTTGAAGGCAAAACTGTGAACCAGGGAAAGTTAACAGTTATAAGGGCGTATCAACATCTTTGTTCACATCCTGCTCAGTGAGACTTCATTAACTTTGTATTCAGCTGCAGTTGTGTTTTGTAGAGCGCAGCAGCTCTTTCAGGTTGTTGTTGAGTTACTTTCCTGAGTAACTAGTGGGGGAGTTAATCCTTAGCAGCCACAGTTAAGACAAATCAGTGTTAATCTGAAAGTATTTTCTCACCCAGCTCATAATACTGAAGCCAAACAGCAGGAGTTCATACAAATGGATCTTAAATAGCCGTCTGGTTATTAAAGAGAAGACAATGAGAAGTGTTGACAGATGACAAATAACATAATTGGTGAAGTCACATGTCAGCTGTGTAGGTAACGTGTGTTAGCAAATTCAGCTCAGATCATGTGTAATTATGAATAAGATTTTATTTTTAAGACAAGTTATTAGCTTCAACCACTGATTGTTTTCATTATTGATACATCTGTCAGCTAGTTTTTCCTCATATTAATTTCTCAATCATTAACTGTCAGAAAATAGTGAAGAATACCAGACACAAGTTGGAACCTAATGGGTGACTTGTTGTCCAGGCAAACTGCTCACCGTGCAAAAATATTTCATGTAGAGTGATTTTTAAAAAAGAAGAAAAAGGTAGAAAGTCCTCAGCTTTGCAGGGACGTTGCTCACATTGCACACATTCTTCTCTGATACATTGAAATCTGCAAGTATGCAGGAACTTTTTATCCACTGCATCCTATTTTTTCCAGGTAATGCCGCATTGTGAACAACATGTGCATGTGATGGTCATAGCTCACACGAGTCTGAGCCGGTGCTGTTCAACATGTGCCTGGTCAGCTCTGCCAGTGTTTCTGAGGTCGTGCCAAACTAGTCACCCATTATGCAAATACGGTGATATGGTGATGTAGGGTGACGTAGGAAATATGGAGAAATGCAGGCTGGACTCCTGATGAGGCAGGAACTTCAGGAGCAGTGTTTTTCTGTGGGAGAAAAGAACTCCCTGATAAGCAGACCTTGAACTTTTTCACTTTTCTGAACTTTTGCATGCAACTTGTTTAACACACTGTAGGACAGATGAAACCCGAATCAGAAAAGGATGAAGGTGATGCTGTGATATTGTCTTACCAAGCATAAACACCCAGACTCTTGTATGACTCGCAGACATAATATCGTTAGTGTCTGGTTGAAACTCCTTATATACCCAAATACAAGATGTTACCTGGGTGATTGACTCTGGACTGGATTGGTTGGATCTTCTATTGGCAGTCAAAGTTACCATGACTGGACAGCATAAGAACAGAAGTGATTTCCCAGTGTTAGAGAACATGGATGTGGTCATCCATAGATGTTAACTGTGGAAATTATCTGATTCTGATGTTTGTATTTTTTTAAAAGCCAAGCAGATGAAATCATGAACAAACTACCTGGACAACAGGGATAAGATGATCCAGACTGATTAGAGACTGGGCTTAGTAATTACAGTTGCAAGATGTAATTTTTTTTCCTCCACTTGCACTCCTATTGCATCAACGTGTTGATGGTCTCTTACCACAGATGGAAGCGAGTCTACTCTGCAACCATTAATCACTTTTAAAACTGCAGTGTACTGTATATGATGATGGACGATCAGCTGTGCAGCCTCACATAGTTTGTAAAAGGCTTTCACTGTCAGCTTGCACCGTTTATATCCTCAGGCAGCATGACTCTGAGTGTGTGTGTGTGTGAGTGTGTGTGTACTGAAGGCTGAGTGAGGCCTGGTGGACATACTGTACGCCTGCCTGTGTGACTTTGACAGAGCATTAGAGTTACAGCCAGCGCAGAGTACGACGGCCTGCAGCGTCTCATTCATGTCTTATTACATAATGACTTTTTGCTCGAGGTTTTTTAATTCATCTTGCTGGGTCTTCTTGTCATCCAGCTCAGTTTAGTGAGGACCGGATCGGGATCTTTGTCCTCTGACCTGACATCAGTGTCCCCACTTAATTCTGTCGAGACGCCTAATTCATCAAATAAAATAATGACAGTGTGTAAGAAAATATTAATTATATTAATGTAAAACAAGAACAATAACAATTCATCAAAATTCAAGAAAGCTAAATATAATATCCAGGTCAAAGGATTGCCCTTTCTTTCATGGAGGTAAAATGTGTCACAACAAACCTTTTATGTCTGAAGATCCTGCAGTGCTGCTGAGATGCCTGAGGGAAGGAATCATGTTCTTTAGGCACAAGGGAGCATGTTGATGGTGATTGATGACTTTTCATCTTGTGCCTTCACCATGACATCTGGTTTGGTGGAACTTCATTCCTCCTGGCAGCTGAGAAGAATATTTAAAATTTTATTTTTTCTCGTCAGTGGAGTTCAGAAAAGTAGTAGTTTGCGGTGTGAAGTGTGACGTCTGCTGCAGCTTGTTTTCGTCGTTACGGCCGAGAAGCCAGTTTGTTCATTTTTTTTAGTCGTAATCAGTAGCAAACACACATCAGCGGACGTTTCCTCAGCTTCCTCCCACTGTGGCGGCGCCTCACAGCCGCAGAATCAGCTCCATTGTTGCAGGTGGACGCTGGTGTTTTTGGTGTTTGGTGTGTCTGCGTGCATGTGTGTGTGTGTGTGTGTGTGAGAGCGTGATGGTCCGTTGGCAGATGGGGGGGCAGTGTGTTTGTGTACTGTATCCAGGCTTTAGCTGAGGCCTAAGTAGTCTCCCATGCTGGGGAAATGGGAACATCTGCTGTGGCTCCATGGGTTCGTCGTGAGACAAATGAAAAGCTGGAGAGCTAAAAAAGGAAAAAAAAAATGTCTGTGGGGATGTTTTTTCCTTTCTGATTTGTTTTTTTTCTTTCATGAGCAGAAAAACAAGACAAATAATGTTTGTTGAGCTGTGTGATAATTTGATAATTGAATTCCTTCTAATAGGAATGTTACCAGATTAATGGAAGTTTATTATTTTTTGTCTGTAATTATCATTTGCCTTCAAAAATCCACATCAATTAAAACCAGGATTCATTTCTGTCTACTGTCAGTTTTCCGGTGGTTTATCTTTTCTGCCCACAGTGAACTGCGAGTCCTCTGACGGTGTTTCTGATGTGATTGTGTTAACCACTGTCCCCCCCCCGTGTGTTTCTCCCAGCAGGGCTATGTCCTCGGCAGCCACCACATCTCCATCTGTGGACAAAGTGGACGGATTTTCACGGAAGTCTGTCAGGAAGACCAAGCAGAAGCGGTCGCAGAGTTCGTCCCAGTTCCGCTCTCAGGGCAAACCCATAGAGCTCACGCCCTTGCCGCTGCTCAAGGGTAAGAGGGGAGGGGTGTGTGTGTGTGTACATACATGTGTGTGTCAGTGTAAGTACACGTGTGAGTGAGATAGAGAATGTTTGGGTTGATCTTTTGGGAGGCTGAAGGAGTGATAATCCACAGAAAACACTTTGGTGTGTTTACATTAGGTGATTGCTGATAAAGTTCTTTGTTTCTGCGGCAGCTCTCGTGTTCGGTTTGTTGTGAGCAGATCAGAGATAAGAAGGGTGTTTCACAAATGAAGCTGGGCTATGAAAGCATTGCCTCATTAGGCACAACTGATGGTGACGTAGATCAGTTTCAACCATCTTTAAACTTGTGTCTTTATTTATGATTTTTTTTTTGGACAAACTTGGGCTGTCAGAATTGTTATTTTAAAAAGTTAGATTAAATTAGAACAAACATGTAATCTGTTCTAATTAATTTGTACACGACCCATGTAGCCTCATGTTAAATTACTTTGTAGAATCCGTATCGATTCTTGCTGTAAAGCACGTGCAATTTACAAGGTCACCAAACAGCCATATTTCTCCTTTTTCTGCAGCGCCTACAACACCAGATTTTTCCCGTTTAGTAAAGCAACAAGGCGTGCGACAGATCAGAGAGCATTTCAAATAAGAGGCGACAGCCCCACTGTTGAATGACCTGTTTGCTCCAGCAAATTACAAGCGAGCAGAGTGGAGGAATGTGACTTCTGGACGGTTAAAAGCAGGGAGCTCGGTGTACAATCACTGCAGCCACATGTGAAATGAAGAAAATGAATTTGAAGAGCAAAATCATGCGTGGAAACTGTGTGCCGCTGCAGACGGCTGGACTCAGAGGGTTCATACAGAGAAATGATCTCCTTTCCTTTTCAAACTCATGTGTCCTCTTGAATTCACCTTGCTCCCCTTTGGGGGTCCTGACCTTCAGGTTGGGGAGCACTGACCAGGTTAATGTATGCTAGAAGTCACTGACATTGAAAGTCAAAGTGAGTGAAGTGATGTGTTGTATGCAGTTGGGCATATTAACACACAGTGAGACATTATCTCATGTTTCTCCTGTGTACATACAGCAGTCAGTGTGGTTTGGTTGTGAGAGCAGGAATGTTTCCTCACAGAGAGCAGACAGACCTTTCACCTGTCTGAGTCTGATGGAAAAACCACTTCCTGGTGTCTTCTCAGACTGTCTGAGGCTCCACCCTGTTTCCTCATAAAGGGCAGGGCTGAACCGAGAACAGGAAGAGAGCCTCCCTGTGTTTATGGCAGAGCGAGCCCAACCCAAGCTCACTTCACACTCTGGTTTTCTGTCAGAGTTTCAGCCCTCTCTAACGTTGTCGGGCATTGTGTCGCTGTGTCACACCGTTGTTGTTAGCCAGCTCGGGTCTTCCCCTGCTGTCCGCACGCTGCTGCGAGGCTGAATTTCCAGTCTTCTCGCTGTCATATCTCATCACTGCCACACACACTGAAAACAACTTGTCAAGAACATCAGTCCAGCCAGCGTCATTTAACCCAGTGCCAACCGCATTTCTAAATTTTTGTCTGAACCTTTCCACATTCTGGTGTGTATGTTAAATTGTTAGATTGTGTGAGAGTGTCAGTGTTCATGCTTCACTTACACTAGTTGTCCTTATGTTAACACCTACATGCTGCCAGCACACCTGACCTCCACCCTCACAGACAGACTGACAAGTTTCATGAACTGCAGACATCATCAGTAAAGAGCTCATTGCTAATAAATCACAAACTCAGCCAATATCAGGCTTGTTTGACTTTTTTGGAGCACTAATGTTCCTAGAAAGCAGAGTTTCTCAGTTCCCTTTTTCTGACAGTTACAACTGCATTTTAAATTTTTTGCTGAATACAGCGATGTTCATGTTGTGTAATTTCCTTTGTCTGTTATCGGGCCACATTTTTTTCCAATCAGAAAACAAAAACACTCTTCAAACCAACCAGTTTCACTTTCTGACACAGTAAGAATTTTTTTTTGTTACTGTGTCAGACGATTCTTTATCTTAAAATCTCGTCTGTCTTTTTTCTGTTCCCAAAGATTCCGTTGTGTTGAGTTGACTGGTTCAGGATCAGGATGATGCTGTAATGATCCGTCTGAATTCAGAATTCACAGTGTAACAGGCCTTTCTTTGTCCTCTAGCAGAGGAGACATTCGGAAAATGCTCTCTCACTCTGTTCTGTTGCTGCTCAGCTTCCTTTTTGGTGAACTAGACGACTGTGGTGAACAAAAGTGGAAGACACCAGCGAGCCGTGAGCGGATAAATCATGACATCAAACATTTTGAGATAGTTTTGTCTTGTCGCTGTAGAAGGAAAAGTTGTATAAACAGGTAGAACTGTTTGCTCTCAGGGCAAATGTCATGCTGTAACAAACCTGAAGCTGCAGATTGTCAGATTGAACCTCCATTTAATTTTCATTTTCATTTTAAATTTGTAAACAACAGGTGAAACGCTGATTCGGAGGTCTTGAACCAGGTGTGACCTTGTGACCAGGTCCTCACCTTCTGTCATTTTGTTGTGCTTCACATGAGAAACTGTTGCATAGAAACAATTGAACCAAAAGAGTCTAAATTGAGTGTAAATTGCAGCTGAAGTGACAGTCTGGTTGAATTAGATTCTGCCTTCTGGAAAGTAAATAAAACAGTTGTAGTATTTCTAAAGTATGTTGCAGATAAATTAAAGCTTTATTTTTAAATACTGGTTGCAGCTTATTTTAGTGTGTCATTCATGGTCGTTCTGTAAATGCCATATGTACCAGGGTTACTCGGTGGGTCTTTTTCAGCACCTCCCTGCTTCAGTTTCACATGTTCACATTCACACAGCTCCACACATTTCTCACCTCCACAGTACAATCACAGTCTGCTGCTCATGACCGCAGAGCAGCTCTGCAGCTCTGCTTGAGCTCCTGTTTTGCTTCCAGTGGAGTCAGGCTCAACACGTCACAGATTGCAAATTTCATTTACTTGATGTCAGTCTCTGTCTGCTGCTTCTGTGCTGTCTTTGTAGTGTGTTCCTGTGTACACACACTGTGAATTACCAGTGTAGATAATCATGTTTTTAAATCATGGCATCACTGCATCATTGAAGTGTAGTTCTGCTTCAGAGCAGTTAAGTATTTGTTCACAATAATCAGCTTGAGCAGAATTAGTTGAGAGTTCTAGTTTTTGTAAGAAATTTGTCATTTTGTTCATCCTGAGCAGCAAAAATGCAGAAATATCCAAAAGGCTGAGGTTCATGAAGTGTCTCTCAGGAGTTTCTCATGTATTTTCTTGGATTTGGATCAGAAAACCGTCCGTCAGGTCACAAGACAACAACTGAACTTCTGAGCTCCCTTCACTCCCATATATGTCTGTGTAAACCAAGTGGAAGCAAAAGGATTAGGTTCGCCTCTTCCATTTGTCTGTCATGACCTTCCAGCCTCATGTAAACAGTAGACACTCTGTGACGGATGGTAAAGTCCCGTGGTAAACCACAAACCAGTAAAATTAAATTAAAGAATGCGATCGGCCGTTGTGGGCAAGCAGAACTGACCTCAGACGACCAGAACACATGTGTGGCCTTCAGATACGACGCACAACGACGGACTTTTGTTGTCTGGTTTATCAACAGGCTCTTAACTCCTTATCACACAGAATTATTGAACTGCCAGGGAAGCGTAGTGTTTTATTAACTGAATGGAGGTCTCTAATGCTCTAAATCCACCCTGAAGTTGAACCCATCCGGGGATGTTTTACACCAGTGTTCAGAAAAAGAGGATTGGTTCATATACATCGTACTATTTTTAATAATAATTGCAGTTTATTACATTTTTTTTACATATGCTGCAGTCTTTTCTGCCGTTGTAGACAAGATATCCTTTGTAGTTTTAGGGTTTCTGTTTTTTCTTTAAATACTCTCCAGACGTGCTCTCCTCCTTTGAAGTCGACGGTCCCGTTCCCCCGCTGTGTATAATTGCTGCATAATATTTCAGGATTGTTTGTTGTGTATAAAGAGAGGACGATATAACAGGTATTTTTTTTATTTCTAGGACACTCTAAAAACAACAACATGCTCTGTTTTTGAAAAAAAGATTTAATGTATTCTTGCTTTCTATCCTTTTTTAACACCCACAGAGGATGTCATGATTTATCGTGGCAGTGGAGATGTGATTCTTATTTTTTTTAATTTTTTATATTTTTTATTTTAGGCCACATTTCAACAAACCTTTTCTCCTGCTTGTCCTTCATTCAACCTTTTCTCACTGGGTTACTTCTTTTTATTTTCCTTTTTTTATTTCAAATTCAGAAAGATGCTTTGCTGTCTTTCCCATAATCTCTCAGTGTTTGAGGTGCACACGCACACAGCAGCAGTAGAGGTGGGTGTTTATCTGGACAGCTGTACTCCACCAGCAGACTGCTGGAGCACATCATCAGGATGCACAAATCACATCTTTTCCCCCTCCCCCTCCTCCTCCTCCTCTTCCTCCTCCTCCTCCTTGGTTTAGTCACCGTTTCAGGTCAGTCTTCATCC
>JAUZTA010000008.1:1773598-1797742 GCA_034780835.1 Ctenochaetus striatus
AAGCATAAACAAGGAAGTGAATTGGGTGACGTACGTGCATTAAGTTTGCGCTGGGGACTGCTATGATTGGTGGAACTGACGGGAGACTGGCCAACATTGTGTAAAAGTGGCGGTGATTGGACAAAATTGCAAGGTTGCGCAGAATTCCCGGAGATTGGTTGAGTTTTCGTTAATTGTTGCGATCGCAACATCGTGAATTCCTGGAGGGACTGATATATAAGTTTATATCAATCGAGCTGCATGGAAACTGCAGCTCGTTGGGTTTCTGTGCTGTTTCTTTTAAACTTTTTCAGGTTATCAAACTGATGGTGATTTAAAAACATTTTGAAACCCCCTAAATTTCACAACATACAGTATAGTCACATGGATCTGATGTGTTTCACTCTGTGATATAATTTATGGGCCAGTCCTCGAAAATCAGTTTTCTACAGCTGCACTGAGATTTAAAGTTTCCAAGAAAACTCTGTTTCTGTCCTCAGCTCCCTCTGTGAGTTTCATAAAGCTTAACGTAATCAAACATTCTTTCAAATGATGATTTATCTTATTTTTTTCAGTCTCTCGCAGTCACACTCGCATGGCAGTAATCAGTGCGGTGCCATGTGAGTCTTTGTGAATGTGAGCAGAGTGGAGCTCGGTGTTGTGACTGAGCCGAACCCAGTCAGCCTGAGGCACTCTGGGAAGGCGATCTGACGGTCTGCTGACTAACTGGCTGCTTGTTTACTTCAGTCTGATATAAGATACTTACTTGTTTCTTTCTGCTCTGCCTGTTAGTTTATTGGCAGACTTTAATCAGCCGGATGTTTTAAAGTCACACCTCCATTCCTCAGAGTCCAGTATTAAACTCAACCAAGTTACTCATCTGTTAGTCCAAACCTTTGACGGTAGTGTGGAACAGACAGACTGATCATGGAGGACTGTGATGTTGATGCAGATGTGGACGTTCGAGACCCTGATGAGAAGTCCATCATGACCTACGTGGCTCAGTTCCTGCAATACTCCAGAGACCTGCCAGTGCCAGAGGAGGAGATGCAGGTCTGTATCACTCTGTTGTTTTTGCACTGCAGCTGCATTTGCAGAAAAATTCAGTGTCAGTGTAGATCTCAGTTCTGATGAGCAGCTCAGGTAGTTTTTCAAGATGTTTCTCAAGATGTTTGCAGCTCTTTGACCTCTGCACTTCAGCTGTGATGCAGCTGAGCTCTGTCTCTTTCTTTTTCCTTTTTCCCTCTCAGACACAATACCTGACTCTTCCTAAAAGTCCTTCTCCTGTCAACCTGCCTGTTCACTACACTCCTGCTATTTCTGCTTCACCTCTGCGACAGGTAGACCTGACAGTCACGACCCACCTCTGCATCATCTCTCACCTTTCATCCACCCACTTACCCTTCAATTACAGAGGAATGATGGCTCAGACTAAATCATTAATGTCTGCTCAAATCTAAATCCTGAAATTATTTCCAAGATTTCTAAAAGATCTGATTTGCAGCAAACTTTTTTTGGAACTTCACTGGAAAATCATATAATATGAATCCAGTGAAATTGCTGTGCATTAACAATAAAAATGAATAAAGACTTGAATACTTGAGTGGAACATAAACTAAAATTTTGAACAGTTATTTTTCACCAACTCAGACAAAGTTTAAAAAAAAATAAAACATTATTTTTAAAAGCATGTGAACCCCCCCTCGTCTCTGCTTTATGGTCAGAAAAAGATGTTTTCCTTCGTTCATGTGTTTGCAGACCCTCTGGTGTGTTGGTTTATAATCGTCAGCCTCATTACTGTCATTTCACACAGTGTAAATCAGTCTTACCAAGCCCTCGCAGCACCCACACATAACTTTGCATTATGCTGCAGATGATTGTTCTTTGTTAAGTCATGCCAGAAAAGTTGCAGCGCTGCTGCTACTTGAATGAAAAAGTCAGACCCTGAGAGCCAGGATTAGGCAGGACCGATCACGCAGATTCAAACTCGTTCGCCCTGTTCTTTACAAAAGAATCCTCACAGAGGGGAGGGTGTGTCTCTGCCAATCATGACATGAATGAAGCACCAAGCAGCAGCTCTGCAGTGCAGCTCTTCCTTCCACTGCTGCAGAACTCGTGACAGATCAGCTGCAGCGGTCCAAACACCTGTCAGATCAGGTTTCTGACCAAGAAAGCTTTCAACCCCAAGAGATGCTGATGTTCTAATTTCAGAATAATTCTGCACTGCAGGGTCACAACAAAGAAATGAGTCTGGAAATATCGACTCTTGCACATAAAACACAACTCTAAACAAATAAACCTTTTTACTGTAACAAACTGCAATTTAATTACAGTATAAAAAATGTTGATATTGCAATAAAGAATACCTAAAAATATGGCCTCAAACATCCTTATTTGTGGAGCAAAAGTCAGATAAAAGTCGCAGTTGTTCATGTTTCCATGTTCTTGTGAGTTAAATGTAACTCTGAGGCCAAATAAAGAGTCTGGACGTGCTCGGCTCTCCGCTGTGCACAGGCTCGCTTGAAGCAGAGTTTCCATTCTCTACTGTGTAAAGTAACTCATGACTTGTGTTTGTGCCTCGTGGGGAAGCTTTTTGCTTCACTTCTTAGGTTTGTTGCTTTCGTGAGGACTGTTTTTCAGTAATAAATGGAAAATTGTCACGTAAGTTCAGACAGAGTAGAACGGTTGTTTCTTTGCAGATGTTGCATCTCTCTTCAATTGCTATCTGTTCAGGTTTCAGCTGGTCTCTTTCAAAGTAGATAAACAATAAAAAAAACTCTATTTTGAACCATGTTTTCATATGAAGCAGCGTTCTAGTCTGTGTTAGGTAAAATAAGACCACTGTGCCTTTGCTGTTTCTTTCTTCTGCCTCACTGTGCAGAGAGAAGAAGTTTTCTAGATATTTGTATCAAAAAAGCATCACTGAACCTGACTGTGATCAACACGCACAGAAGTTGATGGTTGAGTTCAGTCTGGATGGTCTTCGGTTGATAATTGTTTCCTGTGTTTTACATTTCCAGGCGACTTCGGATCAGAAGGCGAAGGAGGTGACCTGCTGGCTGGTTCAGGCGTACGACGAGCTGCTGGAGGGATGGGACTCGACAGAGGGAGAGAGCTACTCAGAGAGATACAACGTACGTTTCCACTTTGTTCCTGTCGGGATACTTTTAGTCGAAACATCTCTCAGTATCGCTGCAAAATGGTCTAAATTACTGTAACACATCCACGTCACACCAGATGTGTTGCAGAAGCTGGTTATTTGATTTGATTTGATTTGGTTTTTATTTATTTTATTGATTTTTTTTATGATCCGGTCCCTGCGGTTATTTTAGTGTTTCTCCTGTTTGAGTTGATCTTACAGGAGCGACATTTACAATGACATTTTTTGTTCCCCTCAGGTTTTTCATACCTTTCTGGTTTCCTTTAACGAGCACCGACGTCCCATCATGCCTCTGCTGACAGCGATGAGACGAACTTCCAAACTGAGCGAGGAGCAGCGGGCTCTCAGAGAGGCGTGGGACGCCCTCACCGAGAAGGTCAGCTCAGCTTAATGCTTCAACTCTTGTCTCTTATGGGAGTGTTTTACTGCTGGAAAGATGCTCTTTATGTAAACTGTAGAAAGATGCTTTTAATGTTTCAATCAGAGCTGCGTAACTTATGAAGACAGTGACTTCACTTGTAACGGGGGGTGTTTTCTTCCCCTCTGTTTCTCTTGTAGCTTCGTGAATATAAAATCGAGTTGGATGTGAGTCTCCCTGCTCCCTTGGACTCGGTGGCTCGTTGGCTGCTGAAAGCAGAAGGAGCTCTGGCTGAAGAGGATGGAGACCCACAGGACCACGGCCGAGCAGCCGATGAAGCCAGAGAGAAGCAGGAGCTGCTCAAAGTAAAAATATATTCACTGACTCCAGCTCTTTAACTGTACAACTTAGAGAAAGTGAAATAAACAAAAATCAGACATCTGTATCAAAACTATTTTCCTGAGGCAAAGTTTTTAGATTTCAGATAAAACTCATTTCTGCAGAATAGCCTCTTTATTCTCAGTAGCTATTTGTTAATTCACTGTTCAGAGAAGAAAGGAAGGTAAATTTTTAAACATTCTTGTATGTAAGTCAGTAGTACATGTGTTTTTTTATGCGTGTTATGAACAGAAATGATGATTCTGAAGGACATTTAAACTTAAACATGTATATAAATGTGCTCGTTGCTGCAGGTTTGCTTGGAGGAGATGCCACAGCATGTGAAGACCTTCCAGTCCTTCCAGAACGTAGATGAGTACGGAAACACGATGGTTCCTGCAGACAAGATGGACGAGCTGAAGAGGAGGTGAGGAGTCTTTGCCTCTACCTGTTTTAAAGATAATTGCTTTCCTTCAGCTGAATGTCAAAGTAGCAAAGTAGTTCATATAACATCATGACACAAATGTATTTAAAGCCACAGTTTAAGCAAAGAAAAAACAACATCGAATTCACTTAAACACACCACACTTGATTCTGTTGTGTGCTAATGAAGAGAAGTGAATGTTGTTTTAGTAAAATAATCTTAAATTGAACAAGAGGAGCAAAATGTGTATTTCACTGGTGTATTTAAGGAATGTTGGCTTTGAATCCTGGAAATGTGAGACTTCCAGAGTGAGTGACATTAGTAGCTTTAATACATAAGATAACATTACAAGGGTTTTCTTTTTGTCCTCTGCATTTTCTTCTTACTGTCACTGTTTCAGATTTTCTTCTCCCTGTTTGGTTCTGTAATTCCTAAGTGTTAATCACCTGCAGTTTTTGTTTCTTTCGTCCTCTCCAGGTTCACGAGCGTCAGAGTGTCTGCTAAATATCACGGGATCAAGCTGGAGTATCGAGAGCACCGGCACACAGTTTTGGATCTGCTGGGGCAGATCAGGACCAAGCTTCGGGTCTGGAAGAGACCGTACATCTCCCCAGAGGCTGTCAGGGTGTTGCTGCAGGAATGGCATGTGAGTGGTTCTTGTTCAGATTTGGCTTCTTTTGAAGAAAATTATCTAATTTTTGAGAGATGTGGGATTGACAGCACCTGAGATTTACAGTATGTCTCTTTTAAACTCAGGAGCTGGTAAACACACAGGAGCTACCCTCTCTGTTGGAAGCCACTCTTCATAAGCTGAAGCAGATTTCTGAAAGATATTCAAGCAAATCAGCACTCGGTAAGCGTCCTGAGGATGTGTGCATCAGATGCCTCAAGGAGGTTGAACAAACAGCTCAAACAGATTCAGTTTTGACATCAGTTTTGCAGCTTGTATCAGGAGTCGATTGGGTTTATTTTTGAGTGTTTGACTGCCGTTCCTCTTTGCTCCTCAGCTGCAGATTATCAGCATGTGTGTGAGCAGGTGAAGCAGCTGGAGAAGGACACGACCGTGGCTTTGGAGGAGGTGAACAAAGCCAAGGGCACCATGGGACGGGTCCTCTCAGCCTGGGACTCGTACAGCGACTGCCTCAGCTCCCTGCAGGCTTGGCTGGAGCAGGGCTCAGTTTCACACAGTCAGAGCCACAGACAAGAGGTATTATTGTCACATTATTACAGAAAACTACGGATCATATGTGTTGTTTTTCAACTGGAGAATCAGATTTTATAAAATTAATAGTTCCTTCTGCCTCTTTTATTGGCTTTTCTGCTAAAATATATCACAAATAAAAGTAAAAAAAACCTACACTTACAGAAACATGGCTTGTTGTTCACACTGCGGTGATTCTCAGCTGCACTGGTTAAAGTTGCTGTATTCATGTGATTGCTCAGGTGACTTCTGAATCTGTTGCTGAGTGGGGCTCCAGACAGGCTCATCTGAACGAGGTGGGTAACTTCCTGATCGAGTCAACGGACCCTCAGACCAGCCGGAGTCTTGCAGAGGAGCTGCGCAGACTCAACGTGCACTGGGCGGAGTTTGTCAAGAGAAACACGTTTGTAAGTTTCACACTGGTGAGAGACAGTCGATCTGAATCTGTGCTGTCTTTACTGTCATAACCAGTGAAGAATCTGCTTTGTTTTCCTCATATTACGGCCTGCTCTCTGATGTGTTTACCACCTGTCAGGTGACGAGTGACGGCAGGGATTTTGTTGACTTAATGTCTCAGGCCTTGGGAATTAAAGCAGTGATTGTTCCCATGCTGTGAAAATAAGGAGTGGCATCAAGTTCAAAAGTTGTGCTCCACCTTCAATTATTACGGAGGCAATTTCTATACGAGACTAATTAAGTCTGTGATTACAGTCAATTATCTCACGGCTTCATTTGTTTTTACAAGTTCCATGTTGCCTGGTGTTATAAATACACAAATGGATTTGTCTGTGAATCTATTACATCGAATACTGAATCATGCCATCTGTTGTATTAAAATGATGGTATAAACTTCTTTAAATTAAGCAGCACTTTTCTGGTTATCTTTTTTCTTTTCTTGAATTATCTACTAAAGCAAGTAATCAGCTTTTCATAAGACAATGTTTTCTTTCTAATTATTGTATACATTTTGTTCTCTACTTAATATCAAACACTTTTACTTTTTGCATTATTCAGGACAACACTGCTGAGCCCAGTGCTGAAGCTCAGGCCTCAGCCCAGGATGTCCAGGCTCTGATCAGAGAAGCTACTCTCATTCTTAAAGAGCCTCTGGAGGCCATGGCAGGTCCCTTACGCACCTACAGAAAACGTCTACAGGTAGGAAATTACACCTGGTCTGGATGAATTACACTGCATCAGAGCAGAATAGAGCTAAGTAACTTTACCTGCCAGCTGTTTATTGTATTTACTCTATTTACACAGCTGTAAGTGTATAAAAGGGACAATTTTAGAGAGCAATGAATAATACACAGTGAAGTCCGGTGTTTCAGTTACCAAATAACTTCATGCCCTTGAAAAAATCAATGTGACTTTTTGATAACAGACGTTAGCCTGTAAGAACTGAGTGTTAATCTGAAACACTTTTGAGAATTTTTAATTAAAAAATTATCAGATAAGTCTTTCTAGAGCTGACTGTATGCTATCTCTCCTTCAGTTCATTATGGGAAAAATAAAGGAAGTGGATCTTGAGGCTTTGGTTCCCTCACCAGAATGCCCAGCGGATCAGTTACAGAAACTGAAGCTTGCTATACCTGAAGTAGGAAAGATTTCTTTCATTTTTATAAGACTGTGCTCATGAACATTCAGAACTTCATGTGACTGAAGAGCCACCTGAAGCTTCCATGTTCAAATTTACAGTTTAAACAGTAAGTTTTGTTTTTAAGTTTTTTGTCTCATTAACCTCTGAAGGTGATGCAGACCCTGCTGGAGGCAGAAAAGGTGTGTGCAGAGCTGCAGCACAGTGTTTCCGGTTTGGACAGTCGCCTGGCTGAACTCCTGCACTGGGAGGCTGAAGCCAAGGAGCTTTACCAGCTGCTGAGGGCCGCAGAGCGACAACAGCGGGGCCAAGACCCTCAAGCCAAGGTAAGAAAACCCACAGAATGGAAAACAGTGTTGTGAACAGAACAGAATCTTGTGCTTAAGTGAAGAAACGCTGATAACTGTTTAACTTCATTTTATGCCTCCAGGTCCTGATATCCCGTGGTCTGCAGCTAGAAGGTCAGGTGGTCACTGAGGACCAGGACCTGCAGGTGATGGTAATGACGAATCAGAAGAACTCTCCCATCCAGTACCTCCATGCAACTTCCATGCAGGATCGAGTGCGAGCCACTGTGGCTCAGTCACAGGCCAGTTGTTTTTCCTCACATTGACTAGACTTTGATGTTGAGTTAAACCTGTTCTGTTCTTGTAGGAAACAAGAAGGACACAGAATGAGACACTGCTAAGAATATTAACACAAAACAATCAATGTCAGGTTTTTTAATGCTTTTGAATTTAATTGCAGGAGGTTGTAGGTATGCTGAGCAGCCTGGGAGCCAGAAGAGACAGAAGCAGAAGCCCACCAGAAGGACCTCCCCCATCAAAAGTCTTTATTCGGGGTAAAGAGGATCTTCAGCAGCTAAAGGAGTCAGATATCAGGTACCCAACTCAACAGTCCGAGACAAAGTTAGTTTCTCTTCAATTTCATGAAACCTTTGTGCCGAAGATAGTGGTGCATGAATACAGAGAAGAAAAGATGGCTTCTCCCCCGATGCCATACACATATGCACAAGCTGTGTTGCAGACGAGGACACAGTCACCACCAGAAGGCCAACCTCAGGCCTGGCCACAGACTGCTGCAGAGAAACAGCAGCAAACTCAGGAACATGCAGGATTCATACCACAGCAAGAACAACTCAAGGAGCTGATGGAAAAAGACCTTGTAGAACAAAAACAGCAAGAAATCGAGCAACAGCAACCACAAGAGGTGCAGCAGCAGGAACTGAGGCCAACACAACCACAACAACAAGGACAGAGACAAGAACAAGAACAGGTGGAGCAGCTACAAATGCATCAATATCAGGTGGAGCAGCTTACAGGAACTGATTTACAGGTTGAACCACAAGTCAGACAGACAGCAGAGCACCACAAACAGACTCCACCTCAGCAAACACCTGTGAAGAAAGCACCTTTGAGCTCCCAGGAGCTTCAAAGCAGAAAGGCTCAGGCAATGAAGAGCCGGCCTTGGCTTCAGAAGCCAGCATCAGGAGGGGGTAAATCTCCAAGTCCAGGTCCAGAACAGGAAGCTGGACAGACGAGACAGACACAGACACAGACACAGTCAGACATTGAGACATCAGTTCAGGCTGTTCCAGAGCAAACAACTTCTGTCAGGCTGGAACACGAACGAGAGGCACTTCCAAAGACTACTGAGCAGCTAAGAAAACAACCAAAAGAACAACCGATACAAGCAGAGCAACTTCAAACTCCAGAGCAGCAACAGCAAGAACAAAAAGAGAAGCAACAGCCACTTGGAAAACAGCCGAAACAACCGGAAAAATTGCTGCAGCAGAAACAAAAACAGCAACAGCAACCGCTTCCTCTCACAAGGCAGCAACAACCAGATTCAGGCCACAAGACGAAAACACAGAGTGCATCTTCTCCTCAGCATCGCCCACAAACAAAGGCCCAAAAACAGTCACAACCCCAAACACCGGTTTATTCAAAATCTCAGGCAGCAGTCCAAGCGCCAGCGCAGTCCAAAGGTGTGCAACGACCTTCCACAGAGGGTCAGCAACCACTGAAGACCACGTCCAGAACCACAGTGAGCCAAGGTCGGTCACAGGCACAAGTTCTCCCACAGGCCTCCGGACCAGTGAAGACACAATCATTGACCCAAACACAGACACACCTACAGACCCAGACCCAGACCCAAACATGCGTCCCAGCTGGACCTCAACCATCCGTCCAACCTCAGAGTCTATCTGTTGGCCCACCTGTAGCTCAGGTGCAGTCATTGGCTCAGGTGAGACCTTCTTCCCCCATGCAGGTTCCAATGCAGGGCCAGAGTCAGCTTCCTTTACAGTCTCACATTCAGCTTCGTAGTCATCCACAGTCATGGGCCCCTGTTAGGCCCCCTTCCCCTAAACCACCAACACAAACCCTAGATGCTCACTCGATGCCCCAGTCTCAAACCAGTGCCCAGTCCATGGTCCAGGTTCAGAGGCATCCCCAGCCTCAGGTCCATGCTCAGTCAATGCAACAGGCTCAAACACAAGTCCAGTTCATGGTTCAGGCTAAACCAACCAACCAACCTGCAACTCAACAAAGCCAAACCCAACATGTAGTCCAGCCCCAAGGTCATTCTCTGCCCATGACTCAGTATTCCACACAGCCAGCAGTCCAGGACCGAGGCCTCATTTCCCAAACCCACACCTGGACTCAAGTTAGAGACTCGTCACCGATGTCTGTTTCGCATCCGCAGGCTATAGCACAACCTCCACACTACTCTCTGGGTTACCCACAGGGTCAGTCTCCTTCTCAGCAGTGGGCACCCAAACAAGAGCCGCAAAATCAAGGCGTTGCCCAGCTGAGGCACCCGATTCCCCAACCATACCCTCAGCAAGTAGGTCAAGTACCACAGTCTCAGGCTTATCCAACTGCTCCAGCTCAGCCACAGTGGCCCCAAGCTGGATCCCAGTCAGGATCCCAGTTAGGGCAACCTTTGTATCCTCACATGGGACCACAGTATCGTCAGCCTGACATGCAATCACAAACACAACCACAACCCTGGGCTCAACCACAACCCCCAGTGACGGTGAGGCCCCAGAGTTCCATGCAACAGCAACCTCAGATGAGAGGTTATGATATGTATCATGTTCAGACACAACAAGGACAAGTTCAGCAGCAGACTTGGGTTCAGGCCCTGCCTCAGCAGCCTCAGCCTTATCCCCCACCTCATCACCAGGCTCATCCCCAACCTCATCCCCAACCTCATCCACAACCTCGTCCCCAACCTCATCCTCAGCCTCGTCCCCAGACTCAGCCTGGACCTCAGCCTGGACCTCAGCCTGGACCTCAGCCCCAGCCTTATTCTCAGCAATACTCCCAGATTCAGCAACAACATCAAACTCAGATCCACCTTCAGCCTCAAATGCAAGCTCAAATACCTCCACAGTCACACCAGGTCCAGCCTCAGCTTCCCTCACATCCCCAGTTCCAACCTCAGCTGCAGACCCAGGCCCAAACACCCATCCAGATACCGCCATCAGTGCATGTAAAGCCCCAGGCCCAGACTCAGCAGCCTCAGCTCAATCTTCAGTTCCAGCAGTCTGCTTCACAGCCCAGACATCAGGTCCAACTCCAGCCACAACCAAAGGTTCAGTCACCAACTCAACCAAAGGTTCAGTCACCACTGCAACCCAAACCTGCGGTCCAGCTTGTGCCACAACCAGAGTTCCAGTCACCATCTCAAACTATGGTTCAGTCACCAACCAAACCCAAGGCTGAATCACTGCCAGAACCCATATCCAAGCCCCAGTTGCCACCACAACCCATCACTCAGTCACCAGTTAAGGTGGAATCACCGCCACAACCAAAACCGCAGATCCAAACTGCACCACCACCTGAAGAACAGTCACCACCTCAGCCAAAGGCCCAGTCACCACCACAACCCAAGCATCAGACACAGTCACCACCACAACCTCAAACTCATGCCCAGTCACCACCCCTACCCAAGGCCCAGATGGCTCCACAGTCCATGGCTCAGTCCCCCCCACAGGTCAGACCTCAGACCCAAACGCAACCAGCATCAAAACCCCAAACTCAGTCTCCTCTGCAACCCAAACAAGAACAACCTCAAACTCAATTTGTCTCCCAGATCGAAGTGCTTCTTCCTCAGTCCCCATCTGAGTCTCCAGATTTGTGCATCACACCCCCGGCCTTGGCCCAGGCTCCTCCTCAGGCCTACACAGAGGCCTACGCCAAGGCCCAGGCTCTGGCCAGAAACGGCTTTGAGGAGGCCAAACACTGTCTGCAGGAGCACATCCAGGAAACCATCAATGCTTTTGAAGACAGACGCATACTGGGAAAGCAGGCAACAGTCAAAGAGGTAAATATTGTAGTATTAAACTCAATAAGTAACTGTAATAAGCAAGATTTAATCTGCAAAGTGTTTATACAAGTGGAGGTCTGTTTGTTTTCCTTCAGGAGACTCTGAAGACCCTCGACCCTGAGTTGCTGGAGGAGTTCTTGCGAGCAGCTAAAGGCATGGAGGCGTTTTGTACCCCTGCAGAGCTCACAGATATGGAGTTTTACACCCGGTCTGTCAGGACTCAGTGGGAGGTGGGACACAGCTTCACTTAATGTAGCATATTGATGTTAATGTATACAGTTTTTTTTGTAGGAAACAGTTGTAATTTGCTGGTTTTCATGAGGTTTATCCCATTTGAGCTTTTAATACGTTAGATAATCACTTGTGTATGTAAACCACTAAAGTTGTTTTTTTGCCTTCAGCAGCTTTTTTTAGTCATATGTTCCAACCTGTCAATGTGGTTTCCTTGAATTCTTGTTATTTTGTTTCCCAGGCCGTGAGAGCTGAGATCTCAAGCTTTTTGCAGCAATTATGTTTTGAAGCGACAAGGAAAGACTTTAACACAGCTGCCCTGCAGTGCGAGATGCACTTAAATTCCCGATTAGAAAACCAAGCTCAGGTAGCTAAAGTTAGACCTGAATTTTGAGCAGGTGTGCTTCGGTGGATGGGAAAATGCGCTCTGCTCATTTAAACCCTTTTTCCTTCTTTCTCTCTTCATGCCTCAAAGGAGACTCTGTTGGTGGGACTTGGTAATTGTGATAAATCATTCTGGTTGCTCTTTAAGGTTCTGGTTGCTCTGTTTTTGATCAGAATCATATAGCTCTATAAAGGATTTTGATTTTATTCTTACTTGTTGGATCAGAAAAAACAAACACAGCACATATGTGCGAAAACATAACATCACCAAAAGAACTCAGTAAATTTAGATAAAATATCTAAGCAGTTAGACTGTACACAGTAACAGTACTGCAGATAAAAAACAGCATTCTTGTGTTTTTCATGCTTCGGTGGCTTTGTGTCATGATGGGGCGGCTTGTGTCTGTCGTTATTTTGAAGTATTTGTTTGCTATTAAACAGGAAAAACAAGGGAAACATTCTGTTGCAAGTTGGCACAGATTTGTTCTGAGTTCATCTAAGTTTAATTAAGTAGTATGAATCATCTGGCTTCATGCCTGCTCTGTTTGCTGTGTCACCGTTCTGCAGGCCTGCATCTCAGCGGACGGCAGCCTGACTCAGGCAGGTCGGCACCTCGAGGCCCTGAAAGTGCTGTGTGACACCCTGAGCCCCGAGGACGCTCACCGCCTGGCCCAGACTCAGCTCAGGGAGTGTGAGAAGAGGCTGGCTGCCATCCAGCGTCAGTTCAGTGGAGACCAGGATGCACCGCTCCCCGAGTCAAGGCGAGATTTTATCATTTCTTCTCCACGTTAACCAATATTCAAATTTAAAGATGTTTGTGGTTTATGAAGCTTCCTCATGAGCCACCCATTTCAGCTGATTTAGGTCGCGTGCCGTCATGTGCAGAGATAAAAGTTACAGGAAAACATATTAATTAATGATCCTCGTTTCTGTCTCACAGGATTTCTGTCGCCTTCAGTGAGGATTCGACCACACAAAAGGAACCGATGAGACCAAGTGACAAGCCTCAGGTCTCAGCTGAGGTATGACTCGCCCCCACTGAAACAGAGCGCTCTTTCATATCAGCAGAGCTTCACATTTACACTTACAGGATATTTAGTTCTGACTTCTAAAGACTCTAGAAGTTTGAAATAACAGAGCAAATGCTTTTGCTCATTTTCAGGTGTCACAGGTGACAGTGAACACAGTCGCTGTGGAGAAGAAGGAGGTTGAAAAACAGGCTTCTGTCGAGGAAGAGCTCACCAAAAAGGAGGCCTTTGAAAGGTGGACTGAATTTATCTGGTTCTAGGCTTTAAGAGCTAACATGACATTCAGTTTGCTGTTTGAAACAGTCTGGCAGTCGCAAAATTTAGTGTTTAACTCGTGTTTTTGCTTTAACTTCTGCAGATATGAAAACTGTAAGAGGACTCTGCAAACCCAGCTGGCTAAAAACGATCAGAGCATTAAGGATGTTCCCTCCGACTCCGGCTCTCTGAAAGGCCTGCACACACGACTCCAGGAAATACAGGTACAGTTCAACTTTGTGTGTCATAAATTGAGATTTAAACTGTCATCATTTGCTTTTTGTTTGTGAATAAATCTCAATCACATGTCAGTAATCTTAATTTGAACTCCTTTCTCAGTCATTGAGGCAGGAGACAGAGTGTCTGTGGTCTGAGTATACAAACCAGTGCTCCCAGTTGAGCGGCAACACCGGTCTGGAGCAGGAGAAATCAGAGCTGCAGGAGCAGTGGCGCGGCCAACAATCGAACCTCCAGAGACGAGGCAGCTCACTGGGCGCCGCCCTCAGACAGATCGACTCCACTGAGAACCACATGGTGGACTTCAGCGACCGCCTGGACCGCTACCTGAGGCAGCCCAAAGACGTGACGGCCTTCACGCTGACCAACACCAACATCCTGAGAGACATCAAGGTCAGACGTTGTACCTTTGTACTATGATTCATTCTGTCTGTCTGTCATGTAGAAGTTATGAAGAATGACTCTCTGAGTTTTACTAGTTAAATGAGCAGAAAACAACTGTTTATCTGCAAAACCGAGTCAGAAAGTCAGTATGATCAGCAAAGACTTGAGGTGTTTTCTACACGCAGTAGCCTGCAGAAACCAGATGATAAAAAGAGAAAAACTGCCAGAAAAAGCAGAAATTACAGGAAAGAACTAGAGTTTTGATGGTTAAACATGCCACAGATGAGACAAACACCTCACACTCTTTGTCTCCTTTTGCTTCAGGAACTGGATGACAACATCCAGAGCGAGCTGGACCAGGTTTCCCGATTGGACCCTGAATCGAGCGATCTGGATCCCAGAGACAGCTTCCCTCTGTCCCGGGAGGTCGAGGCTCACAAGTCCAGCCTGGATCAGCTCCGACAGCAGGTCCGCAAGAGCGAAGCAGCCGCCCGCGCCCTCGACCGCTTCCTCATGTCAATGCGAACTGTTGATGAAGACATCTCTGGGGTACAAGGCGCCCCCTGCAGTGACGCTCAGGTACTGCAGGACTGTCGCTCCAAGCTGGCTCTGATCAGACAGAGCATCGACAGCCTGAAAGAGAAGGCTCCTCAGCTGGATCTGCTCCTGCAGGGCGCCAGGCTGACGGTCACCAGGGACGGCGCCCCGGCCTCCTGCCTGGACATGGTGACGGTCCTGCTGAGGAGGCTGGAGGAGGCCGACGGTGCGCTGCTCAGCCAGCAGAAAGGCATCCAGAAAGAGACACAGAGCAAATCCCTGGGCCTCAGGAAGAGGATGCTGCTGGGGCAGCTGAGGAGCCTGCAGGAGACGATGGAGGCGCAGGGCCTGAAGGAGCCCACCATGCCGGCTGTGCAGCACAGGTGTGTGATGTGTGTTTACGCTGATGCAGTGAAAATCTGATACTTTTTCCATGGTTTTGGTTGCAATTTTGTAAGATGTGCTTTTTTTAGTGGTTAAGGTATTATTCATCATGTTTTTCTAGTATTTGTGCCTTTTTTCTTTGCTGTTTGTCTTTTAAATTAAATCCTTTACAGTCAAATGTATCATAAGAAATGTTGCTCTGTGAATGAGAGCTGGTTCACATCATGTGCACAAAGTATTTCTTAAAATTTAGATCAGACATATCAGAGATATTTATTCATAGTTAAAAGCAGTTGCAATCAAAAGCCTGATTTTTATAAAAATAAAAATCTTACAGTAATCTTGTTCTCTCCAGGCTTCGTGCTCTGTCAGATTTGGAGGGTCAGCTGCAGACCCACCACGCAGAGCTCCAGAACATCTGTGAACTTCAAGAGAAACAAGGAGGAGGAGAAAACGTTTCTGAGGAGCTGGAAACTCAGTGGAGGGAGACTGAGAGAGCTTTTTCTCACAGGTATGTTAGAAAGGAGAACAAGCTTAACCCAAGTAACAACATAAATAATCTCACAGATAAATCAAACCAGTAGAAATAAGTTTATGCAGGCCATCTCAGTTATTTAATATGTTGAGTATTCACTGTTGCTTGTAGAAAAAGCAAAAAGTAAGTGAGGCATCACCTTGAATGCCCTCTGTCATGTTTTTTTTCTCTTGGCAGGAAAAAGCAGTGCGGCGACTTGTTGGAGCTTCTGAAGAATTTCCAGAGCTGCCGCAGTCACCTGAGCAACACCTTGCAGAGAGCAGAGCAGACGATCAGTGATCAGGCTTCCTACATGGGCAAAGACAACCTGCAGAGAAGCATCGCCAAGGTTAGCCCACAAATTCACAGTCACGTTTTATTTCAAACTATTTTAACTTCTGTAAAGCAACAACCAACATATGCAGAACTCCTTCATGTGCTGCTGTTACAAGAACTTCATTGATAATGTGCTTTTTATTCAACAATCCCTTACAAACTTGATTACATCAGCTTGTAATAAAAAGAAGCAACATGTAAAACATTTAAACACTGTATATGTGCAGAAATGAGCCAACAGATGGAAGAAACATCACAAATTAAGATCATGTACTGTGAGTGCAGGCACACTGTATGTTTACATGAGTGTCTGTCCAGGTCCGGGACATTAAGGAGGAGCTTGGTGGTCTTGGGGAGCGAATGGAGGAGATGAGGGGAGTTTGCAGGCAGCTGCAGTCCCAGCTGAAGAAGTTCCCAGACTGCAGTGAGGCTCCGTTTGAAGCAGAGGCTGACACGCTCATGGACAACTGGCTGGATGTGAGCAACATTTTTAAAAATATTCTGCTAAACCTGCAGAGGTAGAGGAGTGAAGCGTCTCCTGCTTTCAGAGCAGCTCTGTCTGAGACAAATGTTAGGATTTAAACTCCACAACTTAAATAAAATGAATTGAAATCTAGACTAAGAAACTCTGGTGGTAACACTCCTGTTTTCAGGCTCACTTGACTAAATATTTTTGTTTTTGTTGTACTTGCAGGTGACAGAGAAGACGGACGCCTACATGGACAACCTGCGGGTGGGTCTGGAGCTGTGGGAGAAGCAGCTCATGCTGGGTGGGGAGGTTGACAGCTGGGCAGGAGCTAAACTGGCCCTGTTTGCTGAGAGTCATCCCTTCCACAATGAGCAGCAAGTACTGGACATGAGGGTAAGGTTCCTCTTCAAGTCGAAGTCCTCACAGCTTCACTGATTACCTGAGCAGAGTGTGTTAGATCATCTCAGATCTTTGAACTTGTCCTCTGCATGTGGAAGATGAAGGTTGTACCAAACTTCTCGTTGCTTTGCAGGATGAGATTCATGCCAATGAGGAGAACATTGAGCATTTCCACAAGAAGTCAGTGGAGATCCAGGAGATGCTGCAGACTCAGGAGGCTCCGCTGGAGCTGCAGGTGAGTTCAGATGTTTGCTATTTAGAAACCTTCAGCAGTTATTTTTGTACGTTTACGTCCATGTGTTACTTTTACAATCAAAAAGGTGATGGAGACCCAGCTGAGGAAGAGGATGGAGCAGGTGAAGGAGCTGTTCACCGACTGCACCGACGTCTTTGAGGAACTGGTAGCTGTGAAGACTCACCTGGCTGAGAAGATAGAGGAGTGTCAGTCAGCTGTGGAGAGCATCCAGTGTTCCCTCAGCAGGGTTGATGCTTCACAGCCAAAGGTGGAGGCTCAGATACAGGTGAACAGCCGCTGAATGCTCCATCTCTCTGTGGTTTAATGATGTAGCTTATGGAGCTTACGATGGGATTTTTACCAGTTTAGCTGATTAAATTTGTGAGTTTGACCCTCTGCTGTTATCAAACATCCAAGATCATCGCTGTTTTTATTTCTTCTCCTCATCAGAGTCTGTGTGACGACCTGGAGGCTCAGGAGGAGCAGGCTGAGGCGGTGCTGAAGGAGGTGGGTTTGGTCTCCAGCGTGGCGAGTCCTCAGGTGTTGGAGGCTCTGTCTGTGGACTGCAGCAGGCTGAGGGAGGCCATCTCACGCACCAAGGACATGATCCACCTGAAGAGAGAGGAGAGGGACAAAGGCCTGCTCAAGGTCATCCAAGGTCAGGGAGGAGCTTGTCTCACCTGTGTCAGCGGATGGTGTCTCGTGTGAAATAAAAGTGGATGAATATTATTTTGTAACACTTAAGTTTTCCCTTTTCCTCCAGATGAGAAGCAGTCGTTTCAGGGATGGTTTCAGGACTTGCAGCTGGCCGTCAACGAGTGCTTTGAGAACCCTGAGAGCAGAACAGATGTGGAGACGTCTCTGCAGAGACTCACTGTAAGTGGATGAACAAGTTAACGGGCAGGTTGTTGTGTGGTGGATGAGCCCTCACAGTTCCTCTCATCCCCATCAGAGTTTCTTAAAAGCCAAGGATGCAGAGAGACGTCTGGAGCAGCTGAAGGATCAGCTGGAGCGAGGAGACCAGCAGGTTCCTCCTCAGCAGCTCTCTGAGTTCACAGACTGGCTGAAGGAGCAGCAGGAGGAGGTGGGAACGTTCAGGACTCACTGCCAAAACAGGCAGAAACAAATGGAGTCGCTCCTCAACAACCTGGTCAGGTAAACATTTCTTCAGTTTCCTCAACAAGTCAAAAAATGAAGGTTAATATTTTTTTTTGCTAAGAGTCACATCTGGTCTTTTGTGACCTGGAATTTAGAAAACTGCAGTGACGTGTTCAGTTTGATCGTAACAAAATAAAACATGTTTTTCTAACTTTTGTTCTCCAGTCTGCAGAAGCAGCATGACAGCTTCCGTGATTGGCTGCAGACAAAAGAAAAACAGTCTGCAGAGTCGGACAAAGTCAAACTTCTTCTTAAAAATGTTCAGGATGAGAGGTTATTTTCAACTTTAACACAGCCAAAAGCAAATATATTCCAGCTCACATTAGTAAAAAAAAAATTATGGTTTCTTCTTCTGAGGATAAATATGAAAGTTTTTGCATGAATTCTTTTACATCTTACCTTTAACCCTTCATGTCTAATGTGAAGTTCTCTGAGTTGCCTTGTTGTTAAAACATGCTGTCTGAATGAAGTTTCCTTCCCTTTGACAGTGAAAGAGCTGAAACCCTTAGTGAGCTTTTAGCGTCGGTGCGCAGACAAGGCGTCAGAGCTGAGAGCCTCCTGAAGGACGGCGATAACCTGATCCAACGCTACAGGAACCTGAACTCCAGGCTGCAGAAGCAGGCGGACGCTCAGAGCGTCCTAGACCAGAAATGTGACAAGTTAAAGACTCAGACTGAGAACACGAAGACCTGGATCACCAATCTGCTGCGACCCCTCGCCTCCTCTGACAGAGACACAGACACAGAGGAGATGAAACACAAAGCAGAGGTCGGTGAGAGGAGACTGAAAATGGATCTGATTTCTATTAGAACATAGAGAAATTGATTAAATAACATTCATACTTAAGCCAAATCAGGCCTTTTTTCTTCCTCCTCTTTTGCACATGTTTTTTTCTTTTTTCCTGAATTCAAATTCAAGCTGATATTTGCCGAACAAGAAAATTCTGCAACTGGAAATACTCAGTGAAATATGGAAGTGCTGTGGACTGTTTCACAAGCTAAAGTTCAGGATCCAGGAGGGTGAAAGAAACAGAAACACAGAGAGGCGACAAGACATGAGATGAATAAAGTGTTTACCTTTACTCAGGATCATCACGTTTTATGTTAGCATATTAGCATAGCACAGTATAGGCTGAAGGACGTTAGGACACAGAATTATTCCAGCAGAAACTAAACTGTTGTTCTGGTGATGTGAGCTGAAGAGTCTTCAGGTTTAAAGAATTAATTAAAGAGTTGTTGAGATGGTTCAAGCTGGACTGGTTGATAACTTATCACTCAAATGTATTTTCTTTCCTAAAAGGCCGTCCTGAGTTCCAGACCTGAGGGCGACTCTAAAGTGGACGACCTGAGGAGACAAAGTGAGTGTCTGTGTGAGCAGGAGGACCTGGAGGAGAGCAGGAAGAAGGAGATCCAGCGGTGCGTCAGAGAGACAGAGGAGCAGTGGAGGACGGCTCTGCAGACGGCTGAGACGACGCTCAGCAAGGCAGAAACACAAGCTCAGTTAGAGCAGGACATCAACGCTCTCAGATCTCAGAATGAAAGTGTTCAGTCCTGGATTAAAGACCAGAAGCAGAACCTGCAGTCGCTTGGTTCTTGTGTGGAAGTTGAAGAGAAGCCAAAGATTGCACAAGTGAGTTTGAGATATTTGTGGATCAGTTTGTTGATGTTGTGTTGGGTTGTACATTTTTGAACATCTCATAAAGCTCGTTTTCAAAGCAGTTTCCTTAAGCAGCACTTGTTCTCTGCAGGCCACTCTGAGCTCAAAGCCTGATGGAGATTCAAAGCTCCAGGATTTGAAGCAACGATGCCAGAGTCTCTGTGACAACCAGAGTTTGGATGAGAGCAGGAGACGAGAAGTTCAGGATGCAGTGAGACGCACAGAGGAGCAATGGAGGAGAGTCATGCAGGACGCTGAGGAAGCTCTCGACAAGGCAGAGACCGAAGCTGCTGCTGAGAAGAACTTCAACGCTTTCAAAACCCAAAGTGAGAACATCCAGGCCTGGATCAAAGATCAGAGGCAGAAGCTGCTGTCACAGGGGAGCCACATGCAGTTTGAAGAAAGATCACAGGTCATAGAGGTGAGTTCACAGCCACTGTTTCACTTAAAATCTATTAAAACAGATTTTAGTCCAAGTGTTTTAAATTTTAAAAGCTTTTGCAGTCGAGACTTTTTGTCTGAATGTTATCTGATTTTGTCTTTCCCACATTTTATAGTCGCAGTGAGGTTCAGAGCAACTTCTGACCTCTTAACTTGTCTTCTGTGTGTCCTCACCTTTAGTCGGTCATGGCCTCCAAACCTGAAGGAGAGTCCAAGGTGTTTGACCTGAAGAGACAAGGGGAAAGTCTGTGTGAACATCTGGAGGAGAGCAGGGGAGCAGAAGTTCAGCAGCTGGTCAGAGACACAGAGCAGCAGTGGAGAGCAGCTCTGCAGGCGGCGAAGCAGGCGGAGCTCCGAGCTCTTTCTGACGACTTCGACAGTCAGAGTAAAAACACTTGGTCGTGGATCAGAGACAAACAGCAGAAGCTTCAGGCTGTCGGCTCTCACACTCCACCTGAGGAGAGAGGAGATGCCGCTCAGGTCTGATTGAACTTATCAAACTGATTTTAGAAGTGTGTTTTCTGAATTTTGATTGATGCTCGGAATTATAGAATGTTGGTATTAAACAATTTGTTAACTCCTTTGTTCCTCATTTCCTCAGGTGTTGCATTTAATAAACACTGTGTTTTCTCGCCTGCAGACCATCTTGAGCTCCAAACCTGAAGGTGACTGTCAGGTGAACAACCTGAGGAGGCGGGGCCAGAGTCTGTGTGACCATCCGGAGGCAGATGAGAGCAAGAAAGTCCACGTTCGGCAGACGGTCAGAGACACAGAGGAGCAGTGGAGGACCATCCTGCAGGCTGCAAAACAGCTGGAAGCTGCTGCAGGAGCTGAGATCACCCAGAGGACTGAGAGGAGAACGCTGGAGGTGAGGAAACTTCATGTTAGACCAAAGACAAGCTCTCTTCTTTTATTATTAAGAACAACAACTGAATGGCAGAAAAATAAACAAGTGTGACTGTTTCACTCAGTTGGAGGTTTAATCAAGTTAAAAACAAACCCTTTCTGTTTGAAGGGCACTTTTATGGATTATTTTCAGCCACGTTGTTATAAAAAGTTATTTCTTTTTCAGCTGAGAGAGTTTGATGCCCATCAGCAGAACACCAGCTGTTGGCTTTCAGACCTCCAACAACAGGTGGACTCACTGAGCAGCCAGAGCAAAGCTGAGGACCGACTGCGCTCAGCTCAGGTGAGCTGATGGATAACAGGAACAGAGATGACTTCCATTGTGTTAAAACAGAAATAAAGTAGATAAAAGTAAATAAAGTAGTTTTTGATGAGTTTTTTATGTGTTTAGCTGCTGATTAGACTGTTTACTCCTTTTTATCTCATAGTTTGGTTATTTTGGTCACATTTGGTTCAATCTCAAAGGTTTAAGCAAGTTTTATGTCTTAACAAATGTTACTATAAAGATGGACATGACAGCTCCTCATTATTGAAGGCAAAGCATCTTGATCGCCCCCTGGTGGCCGCAGTGCAGTTCTCTACATGTTAGCTTTTGAACTTTAGTCAAACCAAATAATCATCAAACTATTTTTTCCCAAAGATGTTTTGGGGGAAAATAATTGATCAGGAACCCGAGCTTTTGATTCTGTACTGGTGTTTTAGTCGGGACCTCAATACAGCAACTCCATTCAAAGACTACAACTGATTTCTCCGGCACTAGATGGCAGCGCCTGTATCAGGGATATTTTGACTTTATTTGAGCTTAGACTTTTCCTCCATTTTTTTTTTTATGGTCACTGGTCCTGAACGAGCAGTAAAACTCTGGATGTAAAAGATTAAGTTCATGGCTTCAGACACTTTTTACGAGTTTTAGCTGTGAGATGTGACGTCTGTATCTCATCCTCAGGCCATTATGAGCTCAAAGCCTGAAGGAGACTCCAAGCTCCAGGAGCTCAAGAGACGAGGCCACAGACTGTGTGGTCAGGACCTCGAGGAGCACAAGAAACAAGAGCTTCAACAAAAAGTAGGAGTGGCTGAGGAGCAGTGGACGAAGGTCATGCAAAATGCTAAAGAAGCCCTGGATCAGGCTGAGAGGCAGTGTGCTGTGGAGGCTCAGCTGAGGGACTTCAAGGCCCTGAAGGAAAACACCAGAAGCTGGTTGGAAGACAAACAGCAGAGTCTCGTCTCCATCGACAGTCAGACGGATCCAGAAAAGACGATAAGCACAGCACAGGTCAGTTTAAACAACAAAACGTTTGGCAAAATAAATGCAGCCCACTGTGTTCAGATCAGTTTTTAGCTCACGTTTATTTCAGTTTCAAAGTGTAATCAAACAGAATAAGAAGAGTTTGTTTCCTCCTCAGAACATCCTGAGCTGCAAGCCTGAAGGAGACTCCAAGCTGACCGAGCTGAGGAGGCAGAGTCAGAGTCTGTCTGACCAGGAGGACCTGGAGGAGGACCTGAGACGGGAGGCTCAGAAGGTCGTGGAGGATTCAGAGGACCAGTGGAGGACGGTACTGCAGTCTGCTGAGAACACACTGAAGAAAGCTGAGGTCCAGTACTCGCTCTCCAAAGAGCTGGAGGCCTTCTGTGCCCAAGCAGGAAGCACCAAAACCTGGATGAATGATCTGCAGCAACAGGCCCGAACGAAAGGCAGCGGCACTCGGGGAAGCCGGGCCGAGATCGAAGAGCGACTAAACACAGCACAGGTACGGCATGAACGATGAGGGAGTTTCTCACAGAACATAATGTGTTTTATTCTGTTAAGCAAAAATTCATCGATCATTGTTTCTAATTACACGGAATCTTATCAAGTAAAATATGGGTTTAAAGTCAAATATTATTGTAATTTATCAAAAAAACATTCGTAAAACTAAAGATTTTTCATGTTGGTGGACACATCAGAGCTCTCTCACAGATCAACATGCTGTTTATTTTAATAAAAAAACTGTGTATAATTGTGTCTTCAGGCCATCTTGAGCTCAAAGTCCAACGGTGAGGCTCAAATATCCGGGCTGAAGAAACGAGCTCAAAGTCTGTGTGAGCAAAAAGACCTGGAGGAGAAGAAGACGCTGGAGGTTCAGCAGACGGTCAGAGACACCGAGCAGCAGTGGAGGACGATCCAGCAGACGGCTGAGGACACACAGAGGTACAGGAAGCTCTTTTTTAACTTTTTAACAGTTTTTCTTTGACACAATTATCACTGTGGAAGTGAAGCTACAGATCAGCTGCCTGAAGCTGATTATCCAGGTTTAACCATTTGTCTAAAACCTTTTATGAAGTTTGTTCAAATGCAAATGTTGCTGCATTTTTTCGTTATTATTTCCTGATTTATTTTAACAAACTTGAACCAGTTAACAGAACTTAACTCATAACAAGAAACCACTAACATGTCTGTGAAGCTGATGTTGAAGTTTCTGGAGACACAGAAACAGGAAGGGCTGGTGGATTCTTATTTTCACTGTACAACACTGTGACCGGTGAACAAAAACACATTCTTTAAATGACATCAAAGATAAGTGCTGTAGTTTTAATTTTATTTCTAATGTTTTATTTCTTCCGCTGTTGTCCATCAGACAGCTGAAGGGTCTCGTGGAGCGTCTGGCATCTTGTCAGCAGCAGCGAGGCCAAGCTGAGTCCCGTCTGTCGGAGCTTCAGAAGCAGACGTCCGACCTGCCGCGTGTCTTCCCCTGGCCGGGCCTTGGAGAGCGCAGGCAGGCGGTGGAAAAGGCCCGATCCCTGCTGGATCAGACCACAGCTCTGGCTCCGGTCCTCTCAGATGTGCGAACACAGGTGAGGAGCTCCCAGGAGAAAAAAACAGAAACACTGCAATTTAAGATGACTTAGACAAAAAAAATCAGGTTTTAAGCTGCACTGAACTGTTTTCCTCCAGGCTACAGAGCTGTTTGACGTCACACAGGACCAGTGCTGGTCGGATCCGTCCTGGGCAGCAAAGGAGGAATCGATTCCTGCTCTGCTGAAAGAGCTGACTGTGAGTTGAAGACTCTGTTATGTCAAGATACTCAGAGATCCCAAAGAAAAATAAGTTTCTTCATTGTTCATTTTTTATAACTTCATCTTTTTAGAGGTCATAGAGTCATTTAGAGTCATAGAGGTCATAA
>JAUZTA010000008.1:1918494-1930615 GCA_034780835.1 Ctenochaetus striatus
CTAGTATATATTTATATAAGTAATATCATAATTACCAGTACAGTATTGTGATTTGTAATTAAAAAAAGACTGAAAACAAACAGCAATGTTATTATGATTTATATTTTATCCTGGCTACACTGCATTTAACTATTTAACTCCGAAATATTCACATAACTTTCGTAGTTGAACAAAAAAGTTTATTTTACGACTTCGTAACGTTGGTTTGAGTTAATAGAATTACGCACCTTCACTGCATTTATATAAAGCATAACTTCCTATATTGACTACGTTGTTCTACGCACGAAACCTTTTTTTCCATTTAGCAGTAAATCGGTTGATTATCAATCCGACAGCTGATTAAAATCGATCACCACATGCACTCTTGAAGGCAGAAAACACCGCGTAAAGTTTCCTGCCCGCTGAACCAGCTGACCGATCAGAGCTGCACCTGCCGGACCAGGCACGACGGGCCACTTTCACCCTGAAATGCACCGAAGCCAAACTCTTTCCCTGCTTGCCTTGATGGAAAAGTTAGGAGTGAAGACATATTGTCTCATGTCACAGACCTGTCACTCGGCTGACGCGCTGCCCGGAGGAAAACACCAGCTGCTGCCTGTGGAGTTTGGTCGCTTTTCTGCGCCTCTGTTGCCGCCGCCGCTGCAACAAACAAACGCATAAGTGAAACTACAAGCGCACATCACATGTACCCGGCATGTTATTCCTCCAAGAACGTCTTCATTCCTGGCGCGTCATTAATTTCATTGCCCCTCATCCCCTCTCCAGTCTTCAAAGTGCAGGTTTAAGGTTTGACCGATTTGGAGACGTCACTGGCCACGCCCCCATGGAGAGCTGCCCGACGGCGCTGCGCACAGAGGGAGGAGTGCCCGAAACTTCACTCAAATATGCTGATAAAACCCCAACAGTAAAATACTGTTCATTCTCTTCATTAGATATTACGATGATAAGAAAATACGACTCGTTGTTGTGAGGAAAGTCCAGATTTTACCTTCTTCTACCTCTGATTTCCCTGCATCCTTCATCTGCTCACAGTTAATGATTAAACTAGATGGAACACAATAAAAGCTAAAAGGAGGCCAGCAGAGTTCTCCAAGAACAATCTGTATCCAGCAGGATATTTTATCTTCTTACAAGGCTGCAGTAAATCTAAAACAAAGAGACACCAGCCAAGCTGACATGAAAGAGGAATAAAAATCTTCACATTTATCCTCCTGCTGCATTTTTTCTTTTGAATGTGATTCATTTTAGTGACCTTTTCTGCTCCGAAGCTGCAGCTTGAAGAAACTTCTGAGTCACTGGAGTAAATTTAGATGAAGTACAATCACAGCGAGCAGTCACTGATGTTACGGTAAAGACAATGAAACATGAATCTTCCCTGGATTCACAGCTGTTTTACAGCTGCAGCTTCTTGAAAATTCAGTGCTGAATTGGGAGCTGTGGGCCCCCAAGGACCCCACGTTTAACTCACCCTTTGTGTACTGTGCGTATATTTAACAATTTTATTTAGTAAAAAGCTACACGTATGCATAAAAAAGAGTTAAAGATAGATTTGCTCTCTGAAGGTCGATAAAATGAATCATCAGGTGGAAGTCAGAGTCAGAGGTCAGTTAGAGTTTATACTTAAAAAACAGATTGAAGCTTAAAAAATGCACATTTTAGTGAGAAACAATGAATGAGGGGAATCATACAGATATTTTTATATAAAACATTAGCTAAAAAAAAATTACCTGACAACATGCTGAGGCAGTTGGTTAACATCTTTCAGCACACAGAACAACAGGCACTAAACTCTGCAAACTGAATTTCAAAATACCACAAACCACAAAGCTGTGACCGTCTCATTACTTTTCTTCAATTACTTTGCTAAAAAGTTGTAATTTTTTCTCTGCCTAAGTTTAAATCTCTGCACACTCTCATTCAAATACTGATCTAATTCAGCCATTGGGATCAGTGTTCTTATATTATATTTGATTGTTATCTCATTAAAATCTGATGCTGCATTGAACAGATTCTAGAAAAAGTTTTTTAGAATCCAACTTTAATGCATTTTGCTATTTTTCTCCTTTTATGACCTTTTATATACTGAGGAACTTCTTTTGAAAATTAAACACAATGCAGTTTGTGCAGTATGAAGGTTTGAGTTTGAGTTAATCTCTGTGGTCTTTGTCCTTTTCATACAAATTTCCACCTTTATATCAATGTTAATGCCAATCAAGTGCTTGATTTTTTTCAATTAGCCAATTAGAAGCAACATATTTATTATTACACCGAACAATCATTTGTCTGCGCAGGATTTAAAGCTCCTAGATGGCCTTTTTAATTTGATTTGTATCTATGATTTATATTTTCTTCTTAAGTCCACTCAGGTCGCCTGTATGGTCATCCAGCTTTATTTCAGCCGTTTTCTTCACTGACCTTGTATCCACACTCAGATTTCTGAGACTTTTGTGTCTTATTCTCTCCATAATCTACATGCAGCTGAGGTGATCAGCAGGTTCAGGGTTGTACAGTCGCATATTTTACAGCTGAAATGAGATCATTTATTTGAGGGGAATTGCAGAGTTTGTTTGACATGTTTAAACAGTTTCTGGGGCCAGTGGAAAGGGCGCTTTCAAAATCAGAGAGTCACATAGATTTGAGCTTTTCACTGAAAATCTTCCATCAATGCCGTTTGGTCACAGTATGATGGAGGTAAAGATTTTTTTTAACTATTTATCCTGCCCTTACCTCCTTAGTTTCAAGTGTTGATAAAAACAAAGTTCATGTACATAATAATGTTAAGTTAGTGAGGTTTAAATATAAAAAAATAGCTATTAGCACATGTAACTATAAATAACTTGTTTGTATACTCAGCTATTCAAATTAAAATATATTTTTTTCTGGCAAAAATGGAGAGTCAGGAAAAAGGGATCTAATTGAAATACACACAACCACAAATCTTGCAGCTGCTTGAACTGTGTTTCAATACTTTGAACAAAAAGCCACGATAGAAAGATAAAGCAGAGGAAACAGCTGGAGCAGAGAGCAGCAAAGTGGGAACAAATGAAGCTCTGATAGGATCCAGCTTTGTTTTCCCCCCTCTGTATGTTTGCTTCAGATGACTCACTCATTCATTTTCTTTAGTCCTTTAGAAATACAGAAAACATGTTCTCATTCATGGATTCTCTCTCTACCTACTTCAATTATCTTCTGATAATTCTTTCAGCCATGTTAGCCGCTGACACACACGGCAGCATGATGTTATGATACGAGGCAGCACCAGTGGGCTATTTCCTGTCCAAAAAATCCTGAGTGAAGGGAGGAACTGTGTGTTCCCTCTTGTGTCCTCTCTTCTGCTTTAGCCTTTGCTCCAGTAGCACAGAGACCAGCATGAAAGAAAAAAGATAAATGTGCCCTCCCCCTCACACTGGGAAGTGTGTGTGTGTGTGTGTGTGTGTTTGTGTGAAAGGGCTGTGGATTTCAGTGTGTGTTTGAGCGAGGGCGTCCCGTGGTCAGACAGGGTATCTGTACTGAAGCGAAGTCGTTCTAAATTTTCTCGAACCCAAATTCTTTGCAAACCCAGGATGATTCATCCTTTGCCCATTTTTGTGTCCATTCACATCTGAATTAGTTTCATTGGCCCTTCGTGCTTCGCTGCTCTGGCAGTAATGACAGACGGGGAGTGGGGGCTGGATTCCCAGCGCTTTCATCCGCTCGCTGCCTATTACTTCAGTAATAGAGTGAATATTCAGCTGCGTGTCCTCCAGGGTTAAGCACAGGTTAAGTCAGGACTCAGGAGGAGACCAATAGATCATTAGCATCAGCACAGATCCATCCTCCGACAAAGATGACCTGAGCAGAGCGCCAGTATCAAAGAAACCAAACGGTGAAGGAGGAACTTGTGCTTAAGTCAGACTTGTAAATCTCTCCTGGATTCTAATTAAAGTCTTTACTGGAGATTTATGTGGAAGGAAAGAAGAGATAATGCTTATTTTTAAATTTGAATCAAAGGGGAGTTGAAGTAGTATTTCAGTACCTGGAATTTATTAATTTATTTAAGAGCAACTCAAACAGTGCTAAAAGCTGCCCTAACAAGACATCTCAACATCTGGGTCAATTTTTCATTTATACAGCCTGAAATCACAAATCAGAATTTGTCTCCTCAGGTTTTAAAGGCTGTACAGTTTACAGTGGAAAAAGATGATGTTTTAGCTTGAAATATTTGATGTTCTCTGCATGAAAATGTCCCAATAGCTACTAAAATTGCTCTGTTGAAACTGACCTCCTCAGTGTGGGCTCAGACACTAATCTACTGCTTGCTCATCTCACCACTGTGTCACACCACCATCATCCCATCCAACATCCTGATCAGAATAGTCAGCTCATACACAGTATTATATTAATCTAACCTATGTTACTTGAATATAGTTATTGAAACATGATATGTTACATTTGTTACATTTTTAAAATAAAGAGCTTTGCATCAAAAGAAGCAAAAAACAGGCAAACACATTAGTTTCAGCTCGTGAGATCACCTACTAAAACTAAAACAAGGCCCACTGGTTCAGGTTACATTAGCAGTTAAGCAAAAAGAAAAAGAGGATTATAGTCTTCAATTCCTTAAACATGTTACAGTTGTTTCTCTGATATACTGCGGTTATCATGCATGAAAAAAATCTGTGTTGTTCCACATCATTCATCACTCACAAGAACAGTAAAGAGACTCTGTAAAACAATCACCAATAACATCACCTCCTTCCCTCACAACTGTTTCCTAACAAAGCGTCTTTGAGCTTTCGCCGGCTTTTAATTTCGATTTGGATGCTCAGAGGAGAGGAGTGTGGGAGTGAGGAGGAGGAGGAGGAGGAGCGGCGGCAGGAGAGGTTACCTTGAACTCTTATACCCTCAGTCCCGTGGAAATCCTTCCCTTGTCTGGGAAATTTAGGGCTTTTTCTAAATTCTCTGGCAGGACACAGGATGCTTTCGGTCCTTGACCACAAGACACAAAATCTCCGACGGCGACTTTTCATGAGAAACTCCCTTTTCAACCAGGATATGGGCTTCATGGCAGAAATTATATTTTTAACTATAGGAAGTTAACTAGGGATCTATTTCAAGAATAAAACGTAGAGCAAGACATTTTTTCTACAGATGTGACAGTCTTTGAAATCATTTTAAGAAATGTAAGTGTTCAAGTCAAGCTAGCAGTTTCCTCATGTCCGCAGTCTTTATGCTAAGCTAGGCCAATACCAAAGAGTCCACAGTAACATGAGGCAGAAGCAACCAAATGTCCATGAATAAATGTCAGAGGAAGTTTCTGCAAAGCACAGATATGCTGAAACTTTACATTTCTGTTGTTCAGGTCTGGTTAGGTTTGGGAACAAAAACCAGTTGGTTGGTTAAAGGCAAAGATCATGTTTTGGATTAACATACCTGGTTTTGTCAGGAATCATGTCAGGAAACCCTCCAGTTGGCTCTTTACCACCATGCTCTCCAATCTCCTGGTGAAAAAAACCACATCATATTGTTGTTATTGTGAAAAGCTGAAATGCTACATGTTCAAATTAGATGCATCTGTGTTTTGCAATAACATAAACTGTAGACATTTTCTTTTTCTTATTTCTCTATGTTTAACCAAACCCAACATTTTTCTAAACTGCACAGAAAAAGTTTTTTCATAACACATTCTGGAAAATAATTTCATGATATATCAAAGTAACTTCTGGGCAACTGAGATGTGCAGATTTCTCAGTTCAGTTTTGACTTACTGTACTTACTGTATCTGAGCTCGAACACTTTCTCTGAGCACAACTGACAGTTTCTGTTTGCCCGCGTTTAGTTTTACCTCCAAAATAAGGGCTTCAGATCTTATGATTAAACTGAGGGCTTGTTTACAACCTGAATCACAGCCATGACTTTGTTCCTGAATTAGAGCTCTTCGCTCACAACTTTACACATTAATGTTGCTGACTCAGATTCCAGCTGTGCTGCTGAGTAAAATGATGCCCTGCCTGATGGCCTGAAAGATGACCAAACCACAAAACTACGCTTATAAAACGGCAAAATATCCACCATAGAACAAGCGTACAAGCTCAAAGAACACAGAGTAAAAGAATTATGTGGCTCATGTTTGCAGCAAACAGTGCTTCACACACAAACACACATTTTCATCCAAACACACACACAGACTAAGAGACCAATGGAAACTGGTTGATCCAGTCTACCCTCCATTTATGTTGTTTACTAGTGTATTATCTGCCTGTTGCTATGGGATTTTTAGCACTCGCCCCTCACTCACCCACACTGGTCAAACACACACACACACGCAAACACACACACACAGCATGGACAAGGGAACACAAATAAGGAGAAAAATATGGCAGCTTTACATTCACAGGCCTGTATCTCACAACATCGTGTGTGTGTGTGTGTGTGTGTGTGTGTGTCTATGCATGCCTGCATGTGTGTATGTGGTTGTGTGTGTATGTGTTGGTGAATGAATTGATGAATGTGTTGGCTGGCAGAATGTGGAAAGTAAGGAATCAGTTCTTAATCTGTTTTTAATTGGCCGAGTCATCTCGGTGCACTTTCAGTGGCGATGTCTTTATCGAGCAGAGTTTCATTCAGGCACTTTGTTCCTGTTGTGAAAACTTCATGAGTAGAATTTAGGATTTTTGAATAAAAAACCTCTTCTGTTTGCAAGTTTATCTATTTTAAATCTGCTGTATTTGAAGGAGAAACTGGTGGCTTTGCTAGTTTACACGATTCATATCACTTATTAAACCTCCACAAATACAAAAACAGTCCAAAACTGCATGTGTTATGAGCCAGACCTTCACCCGGCTGATGAGAAACAGAAGTTGAGGGAAAATGACATCCCATCACACAGAACAGAGCAAATACTTTGCTTTAAAATGTGCCCATTTAAAGGGTCATTACTGCACTGCAACCAAACTGAAAACTTACTGTTAAATTTAAGCTGCATTTACAGACTTTTCCTAATTGTTGTTGCTAACAAGTAAAACTGGTGCCTTTGAAGACATCAGAAAGCAACATTTGCATTTATTTGAAGTCATGTTGCATGAAGATGTGCCACCTAATAAAAGTCTCAGTATGGAAACATGAGTTTATCGTGTTTTATTAGAGGCTCTATCAGACAGAAAGAGGAGAAACAGAACAGCTCTTACTGAAGAAAATCAAACTTTTAAACATTGTGAGCACACGTTCTCTGCAACATGCTCATCAACCAGAAGCTCCTAGAGTTTGTTGCAAGTGACACGCTGACTTTGCAAGATTTCTAATCTGTTCATCTGTATGGAGGCCTTGATTTCTTATTTATGGTTTGACTGTTCTCAGCATTCGAGAACACTGAGTAACACATAAAAAGTAGCTGAAGGTTCAAGTATATTAAATATTATCATGCAGACCTTGGGTGGGCTTTCAAGTTAGCTGATAAAAAGTTTCATATCTCAATGACATTGAATTATATATGAAAGAGCAAAACTATGAAGAAATGAAGGAGCTCCAGATGTTCGAAATGAAGACCTGAATCCTGTTTTCATGAGAAAAAAACCAAGGCATTTTATTTAATATATTTGTTTCTTCAAAGTTTTTTTGTTTTGTCTTTAATCTTTTCAAAGGCAGCCAGTTGCCAGAATTATCATGGTGCCTATCACCAAAGATATGTTGAAATGTAAAGTTTCTGTGGTTCAGGCCACAGGTAGAGATGGTTATGGTCACTTAATAAAGAGCCAAAAAACAAAAACAAAAAAGACACATGAATTACCTTAAAGCTTGTGTAATATTCAAATTGTGATCATGTGAGTAAAAAGACTAATTCCAGTATATTCTTCATTATTTAGAGCTCTATCACTAAAAAGGTTAAGATTAGAAAGGAGGCTGTGCCCCTAAAGACCACCACCTTAAAGGAAGTAAGCCATGAGTTTCATTAATGCAATGAAAGTCAGTCACTGCAGATGAAAGAGCATTTCAGAACCAGAGACTCTATTTGTTGGCAACCACCTTCTCACTAATAGGTGCATTAATATTAGTACTAACACTAAAAGAGCTTCAAAATATCAATTGTGGAATATTGTGGCCTTGTGAGAATTAAATGTTTATGCCCATTTGTTTTAATGTAGCACGACATAATTATCAATATCACCATAACAACTGTTATTTAATCATCTGAAGTCAACACTACAAACATGACAATCTCCCTCCTCCCTATATTCTGCAATAACTGTTTTTTTCACCCTGCTCTGAGCTGTAGGATGTTATACTACCACACAGTTACCACACAACTTGAAATTAACATAGTTTTAACAAGTGGTGAAATCACGTCTTTGTTTTCAGTTAATTCTTTAAAGTCACACCCTTCCTCTCTCTTCATCTTACTTTACAAATTATTTATGCTGTTTTAACTTTCATCACTTCATCCATAAACTTCAAGGCATGTGCCTTCAAAATTTTCCCTGAAAATAATTTCTTCTCCCTTTAAAAATCATCTCTGAATTAACAATCAAACATGAATTTATCTTCTGATGGTAAAACTTCCTATATTCCAGTGATCTACAGTAAGTGAGTCACAAAACTTTGGAGGTTTTCTGAACAGCTTATCTGCTTCATCTCTGCAGATGAACTCAGCCAGCCATTTAGTCTCATTAATTCTGGAACTGATACAGTAAACACAGTTTTATTACTGCACAGAGCTGCAACCGGAGAGGTATGTTTGCTCACTTTTAATAAACGCTCCCCTAAAATCCTGTGGGCTTTATAGGAGAAACAGGGAGAGGTGACGGTTGAATACTCATGCAAGCAAATGAGACGTCGTCTTCGAGGAGATCTAATACTCTTCATTTGATTGTGGCTTTAGTGGTGAACCTACTGTCAAAAAGGTAGAGTTTCCTTTTCTTTTAATCTATCACCCTTTTTATTAGACGTGTCTTTTTTTCTCTTTCTTATTCCTCCCCAAATAACTGTCTTCAATCTGAACTGATAGACACTTTAGTGCACCGAGCAGGCTTCTCCTTGCCTCACAAAAGCAATGACACTATTCAGCTCTGACCTTTTTTCTCTGTTGGCACTGCACTATCTCTGACAATGGAACAGGAGGGGGTTAATAAAAGTTTGGAAGTAGGAAAAGTATATTCGGAAAGGTTCGAACTCCTCCTTTTCACTCACTATCTTTTTCACTCGCTTCATTGTTCTCACATTGCACAAAGAAGCTTTTCAGTGTCCAGATGTGATGGAAATTGAAATCCAGAATAAAATCGGGGAATAGCGTGCAACACAAAAACGGAGGCCATTCAATCAGGGACAAGTCCCAGTCACGATATCTGCTTTAGACCGAAATGAGACAACACCCAGCATGGTGATCTACAGGTTGCTTGTTTCACATTTGGCTGACATGTGAAAAGTATAGACATCAATATCATGTATAATAAAAACTCCAAATCTGTGCATGCACTCCTGGTGCCAACACATTTTCACTCAGCTTTTTTATGAACGCCTGCCGAATTCACCAGATAAATAACAGCTTTGGTTGTTTGTATTTTTCTACTAAAAAAGGATGAAATGACTACAAAAAAGGTGTTGCTCAAAGTAATATTCCCACAGAAAATGATTGACTCTGCATTTCCCCCAAGCTCTACAGATCATCTAAATCTATTTTAAGTCATTGTTTTGGTTTTATGCCCCACAAAAATTAGGCAAATAGGCAACACATTGACTGTCACAACTTATTTTAACAATATGTAAAATTTCCACAAGAAAATACCTCAAAACAAATAAATCCTTGTTACATATTGTGTTACATTGTGCACTTACATTACCCTTAATGTTCAATGTTTAAACACAGTGAAAGATGTCATTTTTTTAAAGATGTTGGTGCATTTCAATCAGTCTCCTGTCTCTCACCACTGCGGAAACACCAGTCAGAGAGTGAGGACAGAAGTCTGCAAATGTGACTAAATGTAACATGAATCAGACTTTAATACATTACTTGTCTGTGTGCATTTCTGTCTGAAGCAGTCACAGAGATTTACATCTGCAATGGAGGCTGTTTAACAAGGAAAGAAATAAATATCATAATAATCCTAAACTGCTTCATGAAACTACATCTTTTGTTATCACTGTGTCGACAGAGAGACTTCTAAGGGCAGAAATTTCTTATTGTGGTTTATTGGTAAGTTTGTTGCACTTGTGAAACATTTTCGTGACTTTCATGTTGTTTTCTTTTTACTCTTTCCATTTACTATTGGTAAGTTAAATGCCATCTGGTTTTCACTTCCTTAAAAGATGTTTTAGGGTAAAGACTTGGTTTTGGGGATGTCAGACTAGAACTAATGTGTGCTTTGTGTTGACAATGTGTGTGCGTGTTATGTGTCTCTTTACCAGCATTGACACCACACAGAAAAGGTGATAATCAGACTGAAGCTCATTCTTCTCATCACTGTGGAATCCCTGCTTGGCTGGAGTTTGGTGGGTAAGAAAGGTGGATGTGAGGAGGCTTAATGACGCCATCTGCTGAAGAGGAACACAACTTAATTTTTACTAACACTTTCATTCTTAAAGTTATCTTCTTCTTATGCAGCTTCTGTTTGTTTGCCTCTGTAACCCTTTGAAAAACATCCTCAATATGAACAGAACAAGAATCTAAATGAATGTTATCAGTGAAGTGATTCCACACATACAAGAAGTTTGACTTTGGCTTTAGGTTTTGTTCAGTGTTACACAAAGGTGACATAAGGAGAAACACGCAGCAAAAACATAAACAAAGACAAAAAAGCTAAAAACTGTGTTGAATTAAGATTGAATAAAGAATAAAAAATCATTATAACAAACAAATAAGTGAAAAAATCGGTGTTCATATAAACACATAAACCAACAACGTACATGTACATGTAAAAGTCACATCTGTAGATAATAAAATATACAATACTGCAAAAGACATATTAATGCTATAATAGATTACTTTGTATCCAGGAAGTGATCATATACACTGTATACATGTACACATGCCTTTAGAATAGCCATGGTAATTTTTTAGAGCACATTTCACAATACAGACTTTAAAATCCAACCAGAGAGCGCAATAAAAGAGACAAATCTACGCAGAAATAAAACTTGAGAATAACACTAAAAAAGTAATAAAATTAAGAGAAAAGTTAAATGATTTAAAAGGAATAAAAACGTAGGAATAATAACACTTAGCGTTAACTAGCTGTTTACAGATGACGGCGAACTGCTTCCGTGATGTTACTATGGCAACCGCGACAGGTCACCAATCTTGACTCCAAAGCTAGCAAGTTTGTCACCCAGCCCCTCTCCCTATTCCTCTTCAGTTAGTTATTAATGTTTCCTCATCTTCTCTAAATATATTTAATACAACTTCCTATCTAGAAGGATGTATGTGAGGTTAACTCACCAGCTTAGCTGGGTCACTGTTTTTGTTTCTCATGAGCAGCTGTCTCTGCCAAGTTAGCTGTTAGCTTTTAGCTGTTAGCTTCCCTCCGGAGCCGCGGTCTCTGTCCAGCTCGTTGTTATTGTTCAGTTGGAAAAGGTGAATATTTACAGTTTGTTTTAATTGGATGAAATCAAAACAAACTTAAGATATGTAATAAACAAACTGTAATAATCCAGTCTCTCTTTTTCCTTTGTCTCCAAAAGTGTCTTGCATTGTGTCTTCCCGCGCTTTAAACTTAAACCCGAAAGGCCTTCTTCGTCCTTTTCAACCGCTGCGTAAATTTAGGGACACAGTACAACAGCGCCCCCCTTTGTACTGTTAGCGGGACCCCGCTTCTCAGTTTATCATAACAACCACAAGAGACACTTGTCACAAAAGTTCCAAAACTACTCATAATTTAATCTTTTGGCTCATAAATCTCTAAAATTCTTCTAAGCTCGATCATAATGTTTTTTTAAATAAATTTAAAATTAATTTAAACTTAACACCACCATCATTTGAGTATGAAAACAAGACCAGAACACTGGGGAATACTTCAGGCCAAATATTTCAGGCTATAACACAATCCTGTAATGCTTTTTTTTTTTAATATAACCTTACACAGTAGTTTTAACATTGAGATAGAAGTCATCCATCTTAAATGTAAAACTTCCATAAAACTTCATAAAACTTCTG
>JAUZTA010000008.1:2061181-2072844 GCA_034780835.1 Ctenochaetus striatus
TTTAAAATATGAGTCATAAATTATCAGTAAAAAGCTGCAGAGTGAAGTTCATGCTGTGTTTAAATAATGACACCTGAGCTGCTGCTCAGACAGAGGAAACATGGCTGTTAGCGCCCTCTACTGACCGTTTAACGACACCCAGATACACTGCAGTGATGGAAGGAGTGTGTTCAGAGGTGGGAAGCCTCTCAGTTTAATCAAATACGAAAGTTTCTGAGCAACACTTGAGCTTTCCTGTTTTAGAAGACTTTCTGCTGTTACTTCATTCTATTTGAGAGGAGATATTTTGATTTTTGTATCTGTATTTTTAATTACAGCTAATTTTTAGTCTCCCTATTTTTTCTTATTTCTAATCATCTCAAAGCATGGAGTCATTAAGTCATGGTTTATATTAAAGTTCATGATACTGTCTCTGTATATCATCATATTTTTTTGATAACTGAGTACATTTCAGAGCTAAAACTTTACCTTTTGGTAATGTAACCGTCATTAACATTATCATAAATACACCTGTATTTCTACATGTCTTCCATAAAAAAGGGTTATAAAATGTACATGCAGCTAACGATGAAGTGCTGGCAGCAGTGGTCAATTATTATCTCAGCAGGTTCTTCATAAAAACTGCATTATGAGCCATAAACAGGTTAGAAGAGAACAATTTGTTGATATAAAATCAACTTTATAAAAAAATGAGAACGACATCATGAAAACAATAAAAAATGGAACCAGGTGTCTGCACTTCTACAAAAGGTGTCCTTCCACAAAAGGTCAAGAACATAAAAAAGACATAGAGAAGCAGGGATTTCTCTCTCAGACTGATGAGCCACATTAAAAGCACATCTCTTTATCAAAAGATTAAAGTCCAAGATTCAACAAACAGAGAAAATATCTGCCCATGAAAGTCTGACAGATGAGCTGAGATCCCTGTTTTTATTAACCTGCTTTAAATCTGTCATCACTGCCTACATGATCGCACCCAGCCTGAACTCTGGTCTTGTTGATAAAGTCATTTTGTTGGAATTGATGCCACATTGGGAAATCTAAATTACTGCAGCTTCCCTGGAGGATTTAGAAAATCTGGAAATTAAGTTGGAAGACACCTGAAAGCTGCTCAGAACAATGCTGCTCTGTCTGCCTGCAGCCTCGAGCCTCTCTGTTGTTTACTGAGAGATTCACTCATGCATTTTATGTCCCATAACAGTCAGTCATTTTTCTCCTGAGGAATCATGTTAATATACCAGGTTTAGCAGAACAAACGGTACATATGAAGCAAGAGTTCAGTACTAATAAATTAAGTGTTTGGATAGACAGGTGAACAATAACGATGTGCTGGTCGCTTTAGCAACAATTTGTACTTCTAACCAACAGCGATGATGGTGGTTTCTTTTAAAGCATAAAGAAATGAAGCAATCAAACCCTGAACACCTGGAGGCACGGAGGGTGGCCCTCTGGATCTCCTTCCTTTATCAAGGACAGCTGTGTTCGGCTTCAAATTAAACACTTAACAGTGGATTCCAGCAGAGACCCAGTTTCAAATTAAAAGCATCGCTCCGCCCGGGGCTCCCTGATGGCCGAGGGTCTTCAGGTGCTCATTAATCACAACGTCCCCATGCTAATCCAGCTGAAGAACACACTGTGAGGGTGCATGGAGCTTAGCGCTAACAAAAAACATGCTAATATGCTCAACATTTTTAGGCTGAGCCGGTCTCATGTTTTCTGTGTTGACCATCATAGTTTAGCTTCTTTTCAGTGTGCTTATATTTCTAATACCAAAAGTGCAGCAAAGCACTGTTTTAAAGTTTGACCTGATGACGGTGCCAAATGAGTCAGAGGATCAGCACAGTTATTACAGTTCAATGAATGTTTGAACCAATTCTACGTGGTAATCAATCGAACAGTTGTTGAAAATTTTCACTGAGAGCCACAAATGGTGACCATCATCAGCAGACAGGTCAGGAGGATCCATGGATCCATCAATGTGTGCACAACATGTGGTGCTAATGCAGCAGTTGGATAACAAGAGACAGATTCATGTTGTAATTCTTAGTTAGCATAGCTGGCATAAGGCTGCATGTTTAATAAGTTGTTATAAATCAGAGATTCCTCGTATAATTCTCCACTTCCATACTTTCCCCAGTCAAGTCTGTTGCATTTTTTCCCTCAAATTCTCTTTAAGACCATTTCAATTTAGATTTCAAGCCTTGCAGCAGGCATGACAACCCCGCCAAAGTGTTACTTCCAGCGTGCAGAGAAGATTTCCTGTCGCTTCCATATTCAACACTTCAGGCTTTGATTTGAGCAATCTGGGCGAATCCTCGCCGTCTCAGATGGCGGTCCATGGAACGGTCTAATCAGACAGCTGTTTCTCCACAAACGGATCCTCCTGCTGCAGCTTTGGCTCGTGCAGACAGTGGATCGGTTCTGCAGGCTGGTCAGTCGGCGGCTGCAGGACGGACTCGGACAGGTGGCCTCTGACACCCTGCAGCAGATGTTTCCTCCCAGGGAAGCAGGTGCAGACACACACACACACACACACACACAAATATGCACACACACTAACACATTCTGCCGTTTGCACATTCTTGTGTAAATATGACTCATCCACATGCCACATTTCCACAGAAACAAACGTCTTGTGTTCATCTCTTTATGATGCTTCTTATCAGCAGTGATAAGGAGTTTGGGAGCACTGCTCACACGGATACACTGAGGGAGTAATGAGGTTTATAAGCTGCATTAATCTTACGGGACTTGTAGCAAAGGATCACAGTCACTTCACAATGTAACACAGAGGAAGGGAACTTTTTGTGTTTTTAAATACATCAAGGGCCACACTAAATTAGTGAAAAGATGGCTGGAACTTCTTCCTAATGAGGTGTCTGATGTCAAAGGGCAGTGGTGATGAAGCTGCTCACTGCTGGTTCTCCAGGTTTGGGTCAGTCAGTGAGGAATGGAAAGAGTCATCAGTTTTAGGAGAACTTCCCACAGCAGTAGGTTGGTCCAAACAGAGGTGTGACATCCAGTGGACGTCTCCTCAGAAAGAGAAAATCCTCAGGACGCATGTTTGCAGTTTGTAGAACTCAAGCAGAGGGAGGTTGTTGTTCCAGCTTTGTAGCTCAATGATGAGCTCACAGATGATTTCACACTGAAAAGCAAAGAGCTGAAAGGCTTCTGGAGCTGAGAGGTCATCTTTAACGTCCACCACGAAGCCCAAACAGCATACAGCAGCAGCTGCTTGCAAGTTTTCATGAATTGGATTACTTCTCCACTCAGTCTGTAAAACATGTTGGTTATATTTAGGTGATTAAGCCATCACACCTTTCAAGCTCATTCAGCAGCTTCTTGACACGGTGGTTGCGTAGAACTCCGCGTTTGATGAAATTTAAGGGGGAAACGATGGTTATTTTAACACTTCTGAGTTCCAGAGAACTCAGAGTTTTTACAGATCAACTGTGAAAGCTCCACCTATGACAGGGCCACTTAACTTTTCAAACTGCAGTTAAGTTTGTTCATCGCCTATTCAGATCCTCACACTTGGTAAGGCCATGCACGGCTGGCAAAAACAGCAGTTCCTCCCTGCATTGATCTCCTCAGTGAGCCGCAAAAACAAACACAAATTTTACAAAACACGGAATTTTACATGTTGTTCATGCAGGCTTGGTTGCAAACTGGAAATTTGACCTTTTGTTTTATTTTCCAGTTTCTTTTGCCATGTCAGTAATCTGCTCTGTTTGGTGCTTTCAGCTTCACAGCGGCAACAAACGTCTTTACAAATCCTCCTTTTAAATCACAATTCAGCTGCTTAGTTATCATCACGTTCACCATTAAACTAGCCTGCATACCACTGTCCCTATCAGAAGGTAAGAATGTCCTCGTCTCTTGGAAAGTGTGACATTTCTTTTCTTTCCTTGCCTGTAATGTTGATAATAATGATTTAATGTGTAAAGGAAAATCTAAACCAGCTAGAAGAGTCTGGCAAGTAAAGATATCTACACCAATTAATTGTTATGGCAAAAATAACACTTATGCTATGTCACGCTATGACTGTATTCTAATTCTAACATAATATCTTGTCTCACATCATAACATCAGTATAATATTGATAAATTGTGCAGCCGTACTGTTCAGTTTCAGAAGGATATAACGTCAGTTGCACATAAAATCAAGCTACATTCTTTCTGACATGGAAATAAAAAAAACAAAAAGGTGCATGACGGCATGTTTAATACAAATTACCTTTAAAAAATGAGTATCCAACGGAGTAAAGTACAGTAAGCGTGGACCTCCTGTACATGTCGACTAAAAAAAGACCCTGTTTTCATATTTGGGAGCTAAAAATTTGAAGGATTAAGAAATTTAGCAGGAGATAAAGTCCCGTCTCACATTGCTGGGGCCTCTAATGCGAAGCAAAGACAAAACAAGAGTCCTGCTGAAGTCTACACACACCGATCTGATATGTCCTGCAGTGCAGATATGATGCTGCTGTTTACGAACGCTGCCATGCATTGAGTTTAACTCCAGCCTGCATCCACAACAAGTTCCTTCTCTGCTGTAGATGTTTCTACATTTTTATTGAGATTTACTCATCATTGTAAAAAAAGTGGATTCAGACTGTTCAGACTTCACACGGAGCTCGTTAGATCTAAAAACATGTTGGCTTCTGTTTTGAAGCTGTCATTAACACTGAGCGTGCTCTCTCTCTCTCTCTGTAGTCCTGTACTGTATATTTACTGTCTATTGATTTACATGTTTTCCATTGCGTGTTTGTCCTGCGCGACTTTACAAGCTCAGGTTTGTCTCCGCACCAATCCCACTGCTACGAATTCCTGCGCATTAATCACACCTGGTGATTAAAGTAATTGTGCCAGCGTTTTGCGATGTGAGCGGGCATGAAACACTCAGACTTTTAACCCTCCGTCATTGTTGCAGGTCCTGAGTCAGCCCTGCAGGAGAGGACGGCGTGTGCCTACCTGTTCAGGTGGAATCAGTCATTTCTGACTCCCTTTCACTTTTTTTATTGCTTCATTTGGATGATCTGATGCCTTCGCTTGTATATGGATCCAATTCACCTTGCTCAAACTGCATCTGCCTTTTTTATTTTGAATTCAACCAACCTACACATGCAACTGGTTGTTGATGTGATGTTTTCTTGTGTTTAAACACAGTTTTTTCCATTTGGTTTTAATACTTTGCACATTATAGGCTGTAGTAAGCTCCTCTCATGCAAATACACAAAGATTAAGGACATGAAACATTTTAATGTTCAATGATTCTAAACCAATTTCGTGATTTCAAAAATCTGTTTTATCCATCGGGAATTACTGCATAAAGCGCAGAAAAATGCCAGGCACTATTTGAACAGTGAATATCACACTGGAGTTATTTTCACAATTTGGTTTGAATAACTTAAAAATAAGTTTTACAAGATGATGGAGAAGTCCCTTTTTTAAAAAGGACACAGAATATTCACCATCAATGAATGAGCTGGCCAACGAGAAACACTGCAAAATAACTTGTTTTGTTTTATTTTAAAGAACCTGCGACGGTACAGATCCGTGGATTACGTTGGTTTCCTCGGTAAGAGCTTTACAGCAGAGGTTGAACACATCCATTTTATTTCTAATGTGACACCAAATAAAAACAAAACAAAAAAAATTCCACAGATTTCAATCAAATGAGCCTTCAGCAGTTTAAAATATCCATCTGATTAAAAAATGAAGTGTCAGCTGGAGAAAATTAAACACCTTTCATGAGCTTCTGAACACAAGAGACGAGCGTCTTTGACTTTCCTCTGTTATGCTATAAATCTCTTTTACTTCTTCAAATTTGTCTGCCAAAATTACAGACTCTTATACAGCACACACACACACACATACAATTAAACATACAGTTCAATTGCTGGAAGCTCTGCTGATGACTCACGCATGCTGGTAAATTTATATAACCATCTTAGACTGGCTATCAGGCTGTTTGCACCTGAGTTAACATGCATCAAAGCTCCGAGTGCGTCAGTTCAAACTGGACAATAGAGTGACCACCAGTGTTCAGACCTAAATGCACATAAACACACATTATGTTTGTTTGCAAAGACCAACACGAATCAGACGGTGCGTTTTCAGTGTGTAAACACACCACCTACAGATGCTGACTGTGTCTGCAGTGTTTCTCAGGGCTTTTTTTCCACACCTGCCTGATTTGGTCCGGACTTACAGACTTTTCAGTTTGATCTGAACCCAAATAGCAGGCGTGAAACCTCCCCGGTTCATGATCCCCACCAAGCAGTTTAAATCTTGTCCAATCAAAAGAGGTGGTTTTGGTCCAGATCAAACTGAACAATACTTTGGTTTGTATCCAGTGTGAAATTAAAGGTTCGCAACTCCAGACCAATGACAGGAAGTTGGAAAAGTGAGTAATCATAACTAAAAATGAAAAATGAGAAACTAGAAGAAGAAGAGAACAAATGTCTTATTAATATTTGGTCTGAAGACTTTATTAAGGATGAACTAGAAAAAACTCATGAAGCTACAATCAAACTACAAAACAAGACATTTTCAACACGCTGACATCAGACGCCAACAAACCAATCAGCGCAAAGTATAGAGACATGAAACCCACGAACTTGATGATGATATGACGCAGGTTTGTCATCTAAAGACTGTTTGTATAATTGCAGTGTGAAACTGAAACCGACCGGATCAAATGTATAGCTGTGACAAAAACACGAACCTTCGCACGGACTTTCCAGTGTTTCCTCCTTTTCACTGACTGTCAGTTTTTATTTCTGTTAAACCAGCTGAGGGACTCTCGGTGTCACAAGTTCACACTGTGTTTGATAAGTTCTTATTGGTCAGCGGAACATCCAGCTCCAGCCAATCAGAGTCCTGATGAGGCCGGAGAGACCAGGAATAAAGACGCTGAATAAAAGATGAAGGAAACGAAGGACAGCTGCGTGTTTGAATCTTTCAATACGTTTGTCAGATGTTTCAGTGTGTGTTCTTGTGTGTGTGTGGACACTCAGTCCCTGCACTGCCTCTCATTACCCAGCAGCCCCTGTGTGTGTGTGTGTGCTTCCCGCCTGCTGACCTCTGTCATTACAGCTTATCAAGCAGCTGCCAGTCACTCAGCAGAAAGACGCCTCCCACTGCGAGCGCTTTTATAAATTCATGCTGTGTGTGAGGCAGGAAGAGCAGCAGCTCCGTCTCATACTAATAAAGTTATCATACAAAATTTACAGCATATATGTAAATTTTACATATAAATCTATATGTTCACTGACTGTAAGATGAGCAAAACCGCATCTATTGTCATGAAATCATCACAAATCAGTGTGTTTTCAAGTTTGCCTGCATTTGTTCTCATATACTCATATAACTCATATAAAGCCTTTCTGGCCTCCAGGGGGCGCTGTGTGAGATCTGATAAATGTCCTCAGGCGATGTCACGTCTGTCAGGGTGGAGCTAAACGTGGTGGAGCTGCTGCTCATTGATTGGCCGCTGCTTCAAGCATCACACACCTGAGTCTGACTGAATCTGACTGAACCGTCAGCAGCTCAGCTTCAGACACGCAGAGCCACAGTGCCACCTGGTGGCAGGGATGCCTCTGCTTCTTATTTTTGTCCTCATGTATCCGGGGAAAGTAGGACGCTGTCATTCACACTCAGGGAGCCGCTGTGTTTTTCACTGAGAGCTGAAGGTTTCTGAGTGAAACCAGCATGTCGAGACGCCTTTAATTAGGTTCATTTGGAGTTTAGTGTCGTTTTTTTTCTCCCAGCAACAGAAGAAGAATATGTTGTTCTGTCTTCTTCTCCCAGAAACAACAAAAACAGTCACTGCTGCTGCAGACTGAGGACATGAACCCGAATCTGCAGGCTTTAACTCCAGATTCACTGCAGAGGAAGCGAGTCTGTAAACGGATTTCAGACAGTTTGGATCTTAAAGTTCATGACAAACATCTCAGTTTTAATCTCTCAGCCAATCTGACATTTTAGTGACGCCGACGTCTCTGTTGGTCAGTTTAATGTAAAAACAAATCGTTCAAGCTGTGATTCAGTTATTTATAATCAGTTTTGTTAAATTAATGCACAAATAAGTTTTATTTTTAGAATTTTGGATTATTAATTTGATGCAAGTCCCCGATTTAACCAGTTAATCTCAGTTAAGAGCATCAGGAAGCTGTTTTAATCATCTAGTCTGTTGCAAACCTGTTTGTCCGTCATGTGAAAATGATCCAGTTTGAACCAAAAACTCAACTTCTAAATTCTTTCTCTCACTTTCAAAGACGGTTTAAAAAAAAAAAACAATTTTGGAGAGATAATTAAAATAACTTGTCTTTAAGTTTGAAAGTGAGCTTAGTGTCACTTTTTCCTGCACAGCTGCGACTCAAAATAAATCTCGTAAACGCACGTTGAGAGAAAGCGGTGGAATCCCGACTGCGGCGCTGCTGTTTCCTGATATCTATTTTTACAGGAAAAAGGCCTTTGAACATAATTTGAAGCATAACATCGCCAGTGGCTTCATAAACCCTTTGAATGAAACGAAATATAGTCAAAGTCATTTCATTCTGCAGCTGAAAAAAGACCTGTGTGTGTGTGTGTGTGTGTGTGTGTGTGTGTGTGGAGGCAAAAAGAAAGGATGGATGAAGAAGGACAGACGGACGGATTGTGGGTTTAGTTGTTGAAGGAGAGAAAGAGAGAGAGAGGAAAGACAAAGAGAGAGTGACAGAAGTGAGGATTAAGGACTTATATGTGTTTAGTTGGTGAGACGAGGAGAAAAAAACGAGAGAAACAGCCGAGCAAACAGAGAAAAGTACAGATGAGTCACTGAGCCCCGAGACACAGTTATTGACAATAAAAGATGGAGGGATAAAAAAGAGATGGAGAGAAAATGAAAACTCAGGGATGAGGGGGAGGTGGAGGAGGGATGGAGAGAGGGATTGGGAGGAGATTGGACCTGAAGAGGAAGAGAAGTCTGTAAATAGAAAACTGGAGAATTTGCAGCTTCGCTGAGAGAAAAGAGAGAGGAAGAATCTTCATGTTTGAATCTCGAAAATTAGTTTCATCTTCGGATTCCCTTCATGCATCACGTGTTTGTCGTTTATTTACGTCTTTATTTGTGAGGATTTGCTGCTTTTCTTCGATTTTATTTTCAGAAGTTAAATGTTTTTTTAGTTTTGAACTGCTGGTTGAAAAGATGAGGACATTTGAAGACGTCGCTTTGGACTTTTTTATCTTTTCTGGTTGATTTTTTGATCATTTTTACATGAAAAAAGTATTTAGCAGTTTTTTTTAAAAAAATTGATCTTATTGCTTAAATGATTAATATTTTTTATGAGAAAATCAATCAGCAACAAATCTGATTTGACACATTTGAAGTGCAAAAAGAGGAAACAGCTGATCCATCTGAGCCTCAAATCTCATATATTTGGTCATTTTTCTGTTTGATTTTCCCCTGAAAGTTGAGCTAAATGTCGTCTTCTTACTGTCCAGCTCTTATAATTCAGATGTGAGAAGAAAGCAGTTGATAAAAATGTTTAATAACTTGATAACAAACATTTAGTTTCTTGATTTTCTGCTCACTGACTCCTTCGTTCGTTTCATTGAGGCTAACGAGCAGCGAGTGCATCGTTAGTGTTTCAGTACTTCCTGATCGTGGAGGTTCATCCTGAGTCGGACCAGAATGTGGATCAGACCTGCTGGAAACCATCAAGTCACAGTTTTCCTCAAAAACCAAACCGTCGCAGTTTCATCCTGTAGAGAAAAATGTTCAACGTCCTTCTTCGCTGTCAAAATAAAGCTCACTGACGAATGCTTCAGGTGAAATTTCGTAGTTTGGCAACAAAACCAGGTTAAAAAAATAATCATGATTGGTTAAATAATTACTTTCTTACAGCAGTCAGCTGTGTTGGTCTGTGTGAGACCTGTTACCTGACCAGGTGAACTCTGTCGCTCTGTGTATGAAGTTCCTCCCTCATCTGACATTACTGCCCCCTGCTGGTGCTGCACATTAACACACACTTGTACTTTTCAAACTTCAGGTGACACACTGATTAACTCTGTTCAAAGCTGTGAGCTGCTTCATCCTGTTAATGTTAGAAAAAATCATATGCGTTTTGATTTGAAATGGTCGTAAATTTATTAATGTATAAATTTAACATTAAGGAACATGTAGATTTCATTATAAGGATTATGTTTACAATACATGCTGATACATTATTTTGACCATGAATGTGATTTTAGGGACAAATATGAAGGTTTGATTCTTCTCTGAGAGCACAAACTTGTCTGTTTGCTGTTTGAAAGAAGGTTTTTGAGTCTGAAACAAAATCTGTCAGAACACATTTTTATTTTACATAAAACAGGATGTAGATTTTTAGTAAATGAGTTTCACAGGTGCTGCTGGGCGGCGTCTGTTTCCTGTCTGTTTCCTGTGAAGAGAAGAAGATTTCCTGTCCATCACTCATCAATCTTCCATTTGCCTCTCCTCATTTCTTGTTGTTTTGTGTGTTTTTTCAGATTTACTTACATTCAGCTTCACAGCGCTGGAGGGAGCAGAGGCAGGAGAGGTGAGGGATCACACACACACACACACACACATGCACACACACACACACACACGCACACACACACACACACACACACACACAGAGGTGAGAGGGTAACCACTCATTGTTCCACCAGAGAAGCTCCAACAGAACATCTTGAGGCAGAAAAGGGTGGGAACATGCCGGGCATGCTTAAACAGGAGGAGGAGGAGGATGGGGGGAGGAGGAGGATGGGGGGGGGGGCAGCCATTAGCAGGCCTGAGGTGCGTCTGCCTCTAAGTGCTCAGTAAATATCGCCCAGCCTCAGTAAACAACATGACTGCTCTTTATTGGGTCATTATATAATGTCCTGATCCTCCACAGTATGCAGATTGCTGTCGCTGCATTATGTAAGCTCCCTCTTCCATTATGTAAGCTTCTCCTCCGCTGCTCCTCCTCTCTCCTCCTCCTCTTTGTGCCTCCATCACTCCTTCACATTCTCTTCTTATAATTCAACACATTAGTGCTTTTCTCCTTCCATCCTTTAGTTTATTTTTATCTCTTCTTTTCTTCTTGTTCTGCAGCTCCATCCTTTCTTCCTGCTCCTCCTTTCATCTTATTAAGACTTAATTTACTTTTCTCCTGCTCCTTCTCTCTCCATCTTCTTTCCTGCATGCATTCTCTTTTCTCTCCTTCATTTTTCTCCTCTTTCTTTATCTTATTTCATATTCTCACATTTTTTCCCATCTTCTTTTCCTCTCTTCCATCTTTCTCTCATCCACTAACTTTTATATTTCTCTCACTCATCTCTCTTTTCATCCCTCCTCTTTTTGTTTTTTGCTTTTATCTTTATTTCTTCTTTCTTCGTCTCTTTCATTCTCCACCTCCTCTCTTCCTTCCCACTTATTATTCTCTTCTTCTTTCCATCTTTTCTCATACGTTTGTCTTTATTTGTCATTTAAATTGCAATAGAAATAGAAATTTAAAGAAAAATAACATAAATGGCATCATGAGCTCTGATTGGTCAGACAGCTGTCATCACATGGCAGCCTGTAAATATTCTGCAGACAAACTGATCAGTTTTTTTCTGCAGGAAACAAACAAATGTCATAATTGTCCATCTGAGTTCCTTTTAAAACATTTC
>JAUZTA010000008.1:2107316-2118691 GCA_034780835.1 Ctenochaetus striatus
CACACACACACACACACACACACACACACACACACACACACACACCCACACACACACACACACACACACGCCTCCCCTGGGGGAGATCCAGTAGGTTCAGAGCACATTTCCATGATAGGAGTTGAAATGACAGCCGTGGGGACGTAAACGGCTTCTGTTTGCAGGGAAACATCAATCACATACAATGGCCGCCTCCCAGGTGGCGGTGACCTCTGGTGACCCCGCAGCTCCTCCACACTTCCTCCCGGATCCTTCCTGCGTGGTGTGTGTATATTTGTACATGTGGTATTTACACTGAATAGCATAAGTCGGATTGTTGCTCTCAGACACAGGCTCGGGTCCAGTTTGTTTTCTTTCGAGCTTTATCTTCCTGGCCAGATTTACTCCTGGCATCAGAACACCGACGGTGGCCAAAGATGCATCTAGATTTAGTCTCGATAGACGTCCAAGAGCAGAAAATTACTCTCAGCCGCAAAGTTGAATGCTGGTAAATTCCTTTAGTGACTGTGGAAGGTTATTTATTTTTTTATTGTTGAAGTTTTTATTATAGAATTTTGCTTGCTGATGACTCAAAAATGCAGCGAAGCCTCTGCCAACATACTTTTTTTTTTTTCTGATCCAAGTGAAGATACTCTGAGGCTCAGTAAAAATAGGTATTTGGAAGTAAGGCAGTTCATTTTGTGAAGCATACACTATAAATTAGCCTACTATAAACTACGAGAGGCTGGCTTTAATTTTTCTGCTTGTAGGTCGTCCCAGTGCAGGAACTTTTCCAGGAGCTCAGGAACCTTTTTTCAGTCTTCAGTCTGCTCATGTTTCCCTCAAAATCAACCAACAGATCATAAATATTAAGAAGGAAAAAGCTAGAGATCCCAGTTATTTAAGTGTGTCGGTGAGTCTACATGCAAGCTCAGATCCATCTTCAGGACATAAGAGCTCAATCAGGGTCTTGGCACATAAGAGGGTCATCAAACAAATAAAACAGAATTTGTCTGAAAATTTACCACAATAAGGCCCAGAGATTTAACACTGTCTCAGTGTTGAAAGAAAAAAAGCTACCTATCCAATACTGTATTTAAACACTCTACTACATGTAGGTTACAATAGATTACTATGTGCAGAGGGACCTCTAATTGTACTAAAGTACTATAATACTATGTATAAAACATCAGAATATTCTCATAAACACTACTTATACTACATAGTGCTGGGTTGGTAGTTTAATATATAAAGCGATATTTTATGATAAAAATTATCATAAAGATAGCAGATAAAGTTTTTTTCTGTTATATATAATGTATGTCAGCTTAGTAACTAACGTTACAAACATCAGTTTGGAGTAAAAAATGGCGTCAAACAAGCCAAAGTTACTGAGGCGATTGTGAAAAATTAACTTTGAAACGACACAAGTGACATAAAAACATGTTTTTATGAGGTTAAGTGATTAAATAAGCTGTTGGGTTGAACGTTACTGCAGATTTTAATAACTAATAAAAACAAAATAAAGAAGTCAGAAGCTTTGACAGCTTTACGTTAGCTTGACTTTAACGCAAAGCTAAGTACTTTACGTCAGCTTCAATCGCTTTACGTTACGATAACGCTAGCTAAGCTAAGGAGTTAGCAACAGTAAACTTGACCATGGACGTGGATTTTAGAGGATTTAAGGACCCATTTTGCCATTAAACAAGACGAAATGACTGCAAAAGGTAAGAATTATTATTTCTTTTTAACCTAAGTGCGCTGGTGTAAAGATAACAAACGGTATAATATAGTTTAAAGATTTAAAAGGCTAATTTTTTGCTCATTTTTGTCAAGCATTTGTTGTTCGGGTGATAAATTAACATTAGCTTTAGTGGTGATACTGTTGTTGTCTGCTTATTGATAATTATCCAGTGTTTGCTGCTGTGAAGTGACTGTTAAATTGTGCTCATTAGTCTCGTAAAAACAAGCCGCAGGGATGTTTGTTTTTCACTAAGTTTGATACGTTTGGATTATTTGGTCGCCACGAGGCAAAGTTACCTGCATCAACAGACTGTTTCTGTGTCATTGTTTTTCTCAGCTGTTTGCAAGCTTTACATTTCTGTTTGTGTAATTCTCAGCGGTTTTGACATCATGTGTGTTTCTGGTTTAATTTTGAACTGTCAAAGATGTAAATAGGGTTTATGTGACCTTAAACACTCGGATGTTCACACAGGTTTTAATGTTTTAAATGTATGTTGTCAGTTATCTTGGTTGGTTGCTGTACTGAAACACATGACTGTGGCATCTGGGGATAAAGTGCAGTTCAAACCTCACAGATTTTAGTTATTTTGAGAGGAAGTAGGGTCAAGATGTGAAAAAACCCATCATGTCATTATGATGGACTGTCTGTGCATTTGTATTTTAAGTGTTCTCAGTAAAGTCTAATCTGATAGAGCCTCTTCCTGGTGGCCTAATGGTTCAGGGTGCCACATTACAACCGCATCTTCATCTGTTAGATTTCAGCACGCCATATTCTTCCTTTTTACCTTACTTTCTTTTCTATCTCTAAACTGTCAAGTCTCAGGAAAATAAAATTTTGTAGAATATGGTTTCTGTTGTTTGGTACCTTTGAAAAGTCGATGATTTGAATCAGTGCGTCAGGATTTTACAGCTGAATTGTGAGCAGTGACTGTGCTTAAATTTAATGATTTAACAATTTTTCATGTCACATTGACAAAGAAAAGCATTAAAACTTGTGTTTTAGCATTTATTTATGAAACTCGTGTGCAGGTGTAAAAGCTTAGTGTGGTGATTAACAATATAAAGGGAGCAAATAGTCGAGTCTTTGTGTTTGAAAGCCAAAACTGAGTCATCTGACAGAAATTCTGAGTCAGTGCAGCCAAAGTTTCCTCCCTGCAGGACACAGTCAAGCTTAGACGTGAATCTGTGGGTTTGTAGTGCTGTCACCTCAATTCTCTTTGAGCTTGTCAGTTTGTGAGCAGCTGCTGTCAGATACCTGTATCAAAATCAACTTTGCATCACAGTTGGCCAAAACAGTCAGGAAGGTTTCCTCAGTTATCTCTGTGAACATGTGTGTGTGTGTAAGTGTGGTTTATTTCTCCCACACGCTGTGTCATTGTAAAGAAAAAGTCAATAAAATCGAGAAACAGATTGTCACCTACATCAGGAGTAAATCTGCCTTGGCTGAGAAAGAATCTAGTTTTTTGGATGAAGGAGCAGTATGAGTGAGTCTGAATGGATTTTAGTCTCCCTCTGTTGAGAAATCACTGAAGGAAGATGAGTTGTGCATCATGTTTGGCAGTAAAAGATCTTATCTTGTTGTTATTGTGAAATTACTGAGCGGAAAACCTGCAGAAATTAGTGATGTGTCTGATCATGTCAGTGGTGGAAATAACATCTCTGTTGCTGCATCACGGCAGATAAAAGGGAGCTGAGTGAAGATGAGGATGTTCCAGGAGGAAAGGTGTTAAAACTTCCAGGGATTAGCGCAGACTCAGACAGGGCTTCATTTCCTAATCCCTGTCCTCCCCTGGAACTGTGCGAGACAATGACAGGGATTGGGGAAGTAGCTTTACCTAATGTGGTGTACAGAGAGCCTGACAAGGTGCCAGATAACCATCAGGTTCCCTCCTGACAGGAAGTCATTCCCGTCCTCGGGAAAAACTCGGATCAGACATCGTCAATATGTCTCGTTCAGCTGGACTGCTGATGTTCGCGGGAAACGTGACATCCTCAGGAAGTCTTGAGAAACACTTGGTCCTCAACTTCCTGTTCGCATGACTGGAGAGAAGAGATGGGAACAATAAACAAGCGGAAGAAAATAGGAAGAAAAGTTTTGAAATGAAGGGAAGTGAACCTTTCACCTCTTAATTGTCTATACGTTCTGCTGGTGAACTCCGTGTGTTGTTGTTCAGGCAGTAGCAGAAAAATAATACACCAGTTTCCTTTCTGACACCGCAGGGCTTCTCCACATGCTACACACTCACATCTGCAAAAAAAATGACATCATAAAACAATATGGAGACTTAATTTCAGATATTTTTTAGAGGAATCATCTCAAGGATCATCTCTGCATTATTAATAGCTCAGAAAATCCTCATGAAAAAAGAATAAGATAGCAGAGAAGAAAAAGGTTTTATTGATTCCAGGAGGGGGGAATTATGTGATGCAGCAGCTCACGAATCAGAGTCAAGATTAGGAGTGAGTGATATTAAAAGAGGCTTAATTTGGTTTCATTTTTGGAAAATACTTGTATAATAGTACCTATGAGATAGAATAACCAGATGAAAGTGTGTATATTTGAGTAATTCAGTCCATTAAATACTTGACAAACCAAGACATTACAGCACAGATGAAGAATCAAAGTTTAAAATTCAGTCCTTTCACTCCTGATACAGTCACAGACAATATGTGACAGCTGCCACAGTTTAAACAGTCTTATAAAACTCTCTCTTGCTTGAACAAATTTCTGCTTGTCATGTTGTTGTCACAATGCTCATCCCTCCTGGAGTCTTCGATTCAGTCAATGAAGAGTGCTAAAAAAGAGATGCAGCTGAAAGTTCCAAAATAAAAGCAGTATACTTGAATTCAAGATAAGAAAGCAAGCACATTTTTCTGTTAATATAAAGGTTTAATTCCCTTGTTACTCGATGTAAAGCACAATTTATTCAGAGAATCTTGATGAGCCTTGATTCAGTGTCTCAGTTCTCACTGGTTTAGGCAAAATAAAACCTCATTTGACCGACTGACAGTGATTTGTGATTTGCTTTGCTAAAACATTTATTTTAAGATTCATTCTTGTCAGTTAAGACAGCACATGACGAAACAATGACACACACACATCCAACTATTCATAGCCAGTAGACAAATATTAGAACACAAATATTTTAATATCATAAATCTCTGTTTGATGTCGCCTCAAACTTAATTTCCCAATTTCATTAAAAATGTCCAAAATTGAATTTGATAAATTTGAACAGGATATTAAATCCCTTGATTAAGTTTGTAATTTTTTTTTTTTGCAGTGCACACACACACACAGGCACACACACACACATGCACACACACACACACACATACACAAACACACACACACATATTCAACGTTGCAGACAGACTGAGTGAGAAGTCTTCCTCTGGGGATTGTGAGCGAGCCGGCCTGGTGACGAGTGAATATCTCAGTGATGTGGCTCTGTAGACGCAGTGAGCTGCAGACTGGTGATTGTAAAAAGGCTGAAATGTGCAAAAGAAAACGAGCAAAATGTACTGATATGAAGGTATTTTGTCCCTATTTGTGTAGTTCAGTTCCATCAAGTTATTCATGGAGACCACGCACCCGTGAGAGAGTCTGGGTTTAAAAAACAAACCTTGAACTAACATTGTGGTTGGTGAAAATCAGCAGGAGACAAATGCTGAGTAAAGTCTGGGTTTTATCTGCGATTGGAGGGGGTTGAACTGGTTTTGTTTTCCGGCTGTAATGAAGGAGGATCTACAACAGAGCCTTTTATAGCTCTCCCACCAAATATGCATGAGATGAATATTTGATGTTTCACCAGGAGGGCAGGCAGGGAGGCAGGAGGCTTTATGTAGCTGCAAATAACTAAATGAGCTTTTTTTTTTCGCTTCTTCTTCTTCTGTGTGATCGTCTTAAACACATTCACACCTCCGCCTTCTCGCTTTGGGACGCGAGTTGTTAGCAACGACTCGTCAGAGCTGTTACTTCACCGGCACAATCTGTGAAGTCACCCTCTTGTGCTCTACTTAGCATCACAGGCAGCTACAAAGAGTCAGAAGAGGTCAAAGTTCATCACATTCATTTCTACTGAAGGACATCAGAGCGCTGTGTTTTTTTTAATCATAAATCCTGCATTACACTGAGCAGAGATGAGACACGAAACAGGAGGGAGAATAAATGTCGCACCTGCCTGAATGTTGTGGACAAAGGTCATCAGGACATTTTGTTTGAAGAATAATAGGCTGTCTAGTCTGCTTTCTTTAGCAGACATGCTGAAGAAAAAGAAAGCTGACAGTTTGTTTTTTCTACCGTTGCTGATACGGTTGTTCATCATTTGTCTGGAATCGTTTCAATGTGAGCTGTGCAGTATTTTTTTCTCAAATTTCCATTAAGGACGGAGAACGCTGTAGAAACTCAGGACACGACGCATTTTAATAGACAAAGGCAATGACAAAGGTATTTTTCTGTAAAGGAATGAAAGGGTGTTCATTTGTAGAAAAGTTGGTTTATTTTAGGCAGAAAAAAAAATATTTTATAGACTAACAGAGCAACGAGCAGCAGACCCAGAGTCCACTCTGCTGCTGCTATAATCTGAGTCTTTTCCATGGCAGCAGACTTGAATATTAAATAAGCTGGAGAGGAAGAAGGAAGATGCTCTGAGCATCAGAAATAGATGTTTCTGTGTGCGGAACCAACTTCTATCCCACGTGTCTTCAGTTGCATGAAAAATGCATCAGATAATTTGCGAAAAGCTGCTGATTTTTATTATAGTGTTGTACCTGTCCAAAATGGGTTAAATAAGTGTAAGTTGATTGTTAAAAAGATGCAATAAAATCAAATTGTTGCCATTCAGACTTTTAAATCAACCCACTCCACCAAGTTTAGCTGACACCAAACAGGCTTCTTGTCTGACAAAAAGACAATCCAGTATGAGAACAGCATTAATGCCAACCAAAAATAGTGCCATTATGATGACTTAAAACTATCAGATCAATTTTTTATAAATTAAAGTGGCTTTTTGCTTAAAACTGATGCAATACTTTATCTTTTGCATTTAATTATACAAAAAAACAAGGACAGTTAGCACCGAGACAATGAAATCCATTCTTCCCAAGTGGGTGAATTATTTCCATGATTCTAATAATAAACCAACAAAGATTTCAAGGTAAAGTTTTTCAGCGAGTAAATAAGAAGAGATTTAAATGCAGTCTGGAATGAAACATTTCGGTCTATTTATTTCAAAAAAACATTTGCAAAATTCATTACTCTGAAGAGTCTTGTACCTTTTACTTCTTTACGTCTTCTGCTTAAAGATTGAATTATATTTCTAATATAAACAGACCTTGAATTAATTGTAAGGAAGCCAAAACACCCATACAAACAAACCAGATTACCCATATATCCACTGTACCAGGCGGTTGGCTGTCTGCAGAGGAGGCAGTCTCCACCCAGATGTCCCAAAGTGCTGTTTACCAGGTGATAACACTGGCAGACTGTCCACATGCTACGGCTAATGCTAAGCCTTTAGTCTCCCACACATCCGCGCAGGCCGACGTGCTCATTTGGCAACCAGTGCTGTTTTATTTACGAAGCGCTGCAGCCAGTTTGGCTTCCGAGCAACACTTCCTCGTCTGAGCCGCCATCTGGATAAAGATCTCTTACGAGGAAAAATATCCACCTTAACTGCCAATCAATCTCAATCTCAGTTCCTACTTGAGGTCAAGGAAAATGGAAAACCTGCTGTTTTTTGGTTGCAGCTGGGAACCAAGCTTTGTTTTTGCATCATTTTTTAAAAATTTCATTTTAATTTACTTTATTTTGTTGCAAAATGCTCCATTTGATTTAAAAACAGGTGTGCAAACCTGCTTAGAAACCCATTATACATTGGTAGAAAAAGGGTAGCAGTTTGGTGGTGAATAACCAGCCTGACCTTAACTTCACCCAACACCTATTGGATTAACTGAAATGCAGACTGTGAGCCAAAGCTGATCACACAACATTAGTGCAGGACTAACTAATGCTCTGGTGTGTGAATGAGAGCAAATCCCTGCAGCCTGGCTACGAAATCTGGTGGAAAGTCTTGGAAAGATGTGCAATAACAAAAGGATGTTATCCTTGAGCGTTGCCATATTTTGTGTTGATGTCCTCATACTTTTGGCCATGTAGTGTGATTCTCTTTGCGTTGTATTTGCTGAACCCTCAGCCCTGCCAGTTGGATGCCATCTTTATAAAATGGGATTCTTGTCTGTTTTGGTTAAACTCGCCGATCTATCTCTCTACTGATTTTTGGACCATAGTTATATGATCCAAGTATTTTAGTGAGTGTGTGCGTTATTCCCTTGACTATTTTCAGCCTGAGAAATGCAACTTCTGAATATTCTTCAATCAGTGCCTGAAGTCATGAGAGAAAACACTTTCAGGGGGAAGCTCTGTGTGACATTAAAACAGGTCTCCTCGCTCCTCTCTCGCTCAGGAGGTTATCACAGTCAATCGGCTTAAAATAGAGCAAAGTCAAACTCGCTACCCTGACACTTCAGGGAAACTAGGCGCCGTTTCAAAACGCTGAATTTACACTGCCAGCTCAAATCTGCCTTTTATGCATCTGTGACACAGTTTGGATCTTTGAAATATTGTCCTAACAAATGGAAAAATCTGACTCCATGTGGTTTTCCATATTTAGACAGCAGTACCAGAGTACTGGAAAAGGGGCTAAAGTTAGACTTTGATGGCTGTTGCCTGATAACATCAAACTTTATAAGGTTATTTTAACAGCACCCTTAATCATTTAGAAACAGAAACTTTTTTTTACTCCTTAACATGTCTTAAATACCTCTCGTGCATCAGTTTATGCAGAGATGGATGCAGTTAACAGTCAGCCACTGACCTGAAATAATAATGTGTTTGAATATATGTTAAGAAACTCCATTACATGCTATTAATACAACTACAAATAAAGTCTTTTACACTCTAACTAAACCCTGCCACCTAGCATATCACCTCCATTAATGACAATTAAACTGATAATTAATATAGTGTACCGACATGCATTCTCCTAACTTCTGTAGATTTATCTGCACAAAGACATATGTATAGAAACTACAGTGTTATCTACATATCTACACGTGTAGGTGCCTATATATGCATCCATTGACTTACATTTTTTGCAGAAAGAGATCCAAAAATTAAGACTTTTGCATATTCAAATACGTGACAAAAAGCTCTTTTCAAGTCTGCAGAATATCTGTTTGCAGTTTAAGACAATGTGTAATATATTCCAATTTTAAGTATGTTTTCTTGCACAAAAACTTGCTGCAAGATTTACACATTTTGACCCCATGACTTACAAAAACACAAACATGAGATTTTTGGATTTGATCCTGGGGTGTAAATCCGTCTGCAAGGCCTCTCGGCTTGGTGAGCAGCCACGCTGTCAGAAATCACCGCTAATTACCAGCAAGGTAAATCCTCCCGTAGAAACAGCTTAAATCAATTAGCCCACGCTGCGGACGGCGGGGCTCAATCCTCGCCGCCTTTCTCACGATCCTGCAGAACTGTGGGAAGCCGGTCTGATCACCTGCCCTCTCCTCTGAGGCTTTTTCCCCCACCCCTTCCCTCCTTTTTCTCATCCCTCCGTCCTTGCCGACTCTGGCAGACGTCCAGCGCCACTCCAAACGCTAAACAGCCTGTCCAGCTACTGTTGAAGGAGCTATGAAATTACAAAAAGATCATTTCATTGTTCACACTCCTCATGTGGAAATATGTCTTTCCATATACAGTGTCTGTCCTTTGTGGCCACTTGAGTGCTGCCAACTTGGCAACTTTTCTTCAGAATTTAGAGACTTTTCATACTTAGAAAAACTTAATTTCTCCAAAGTGAACAGTGACAGATAGGGCCAGACCCTAATCTTAGTTTGTTAATATATCAGGCAGATATAAGCCTGATGGCACAGCTCTCAGCCAAGTCCCCCTACTGCTGAAAATAATGGACTTTCTGGCCTGACGGCACCTACATAAAAAGCAATTAGTCAAATGTGTGATGAGAATTTATCTTTATGCATTTCTCTTTTTCATTTTATATGTCTAATTATGTCCTTTGCCAAGTCATTAAGTTATGATTCAGCTGAAATCACTCTGTCTTGAGGAGCCGTTAATCGTAGCTGTGAGTCTGTTCCCAGTGATTCTGCAAGTGCTGTTTTGGGGCTTTTTTCACATGCTCTTGGCTTGAAAATGACCTAAATGTATTTTCTAATTTTTTTGTAAATGTGAATTGTGGTGTTTGGGTAGAAATATAAGTATCCATACTGGTCTAAATTAAGTAGAAAATCAAACTACTTGGGCAGTGATTTCGCCATTTCTCATAATTAGGGCTGGACTAAAACCCAGTGTTATCACTTAGCTAGATATAAAAGCATAATATGCAAAATTTTCCTTAAAAAAACGATGTACAGACTCATAAAAAGTCATCCTTCTTTCAGTATTTTTATTTTCCTCTTATTCTGCTGTGGTCTGGGTGTTTGTGTTTTGACAGTGGTGTATAGAAAAACATGGCAAGGTTTCACAGCATTTTACAGAAGAGCTGCACTGAAACAAAGATCAACTTATATATTATAAAAGTCACAAAGTGTCTGTGTAGGTGGCTATTGTTTAGGCTTTTATCTACTGACTCACTGCAAAGGAATGAGATGCATCATCTTAACAAAATGTACTTATTGTGATTATGACCATCTTCCCTTTGCCACCTGCAGCATGTTGCATTTAAAACACCTTATGAAGGTTGTAAATGCCTTAAGGTTGTAAACGTCTGCCTCAAAGTTGCTGCTACAATTAGGTCATCAGTTAATCGAAGACAGCACCCACTGGTGTCGTGGATGTAATAAATCCAGTGCTGACTGCACATTTCCACTGTGTGTCCAATCTGAAGACGTCTTATCACAGTTTACCACGTCAAGCGTTGAGAATGGTTGCAGGAAGTAATTACAATGCCGTCTGTAAGTAGCCTGTTTAAACAGTGACATACATTATTACCCATTGTGTCGGCTCTCTGGTTTGGCTCAGTGGATTTGAAATGAAACAATGACTTGGGGGTTGAAGTGCTGACTTTCAGCCTCAATTTGGGGGTGTTTACATCCACATTTGGTGAACAGCCAATTTTTCTACACAGTTCCACTGTTTCCAACAGCACAAAACCAGGGTTACACCTCCTATTCTGCATGTAAACATTATTAAAATGAGGAGTCCATCCTATTTAATCTTCCAAGCAAGTATTACAGGGGCTTTAGATTGGCCTGCTACACCTTCAGTCATATTTTGGTGGGATATCAAGCCCAGTTTCAGTCCAATTACCATCCATTCAGCATCTAAAACTCTTATGGGTAGCAGGGATTTAACCATCAACTTTTAGGATGAAATTAGAGCTCAAACATTGCTCATGCATGCAGAGGGAAGAGTTTTTGCAGCAGCAGAATAACAGGATTCAACAAGGAAAAGGCACTAGAATAGCAGCACATAAATATATAAAAAAGGCAGAAAGTCAGGATCCAGAAGACTGAAAGGTTATGTAAACATATTCTGCTGAGACTTTCAATATGTTAAGTAGTAGTGGGAGAGCATATGGACCTCTATATATATATAAATGGATTTACCTGCAGATGTTCCTGCT
>JAUZTA010000008.1:2209741-2222395 GCA_034780835.1 Ctenochaetus striatus
AAAATAAATAAAAGAAATAAAAGAAATAAATACATAGCTGCCCTGTAGTTTGTAGCATCAGCAGATGTTTTTGTATTTCTTCTCACCAGGCAGCAGAATTACAATCATTTCAGGTCAGAATACTTCTTTCAGCACAGTTGGAAAGTTGCAGTTTTCGCTACACGATCAGAAAATGGGGAAACAAAACCTGTGCAACCTTCTTCGATAAAGCGTGTAAATATTTACCCTGGTGACTCCGATAATGGTCAGTACATCTCCTTTACAGAAAGGCAGGTCCTGTTCGTTGGCAGTCTGGAAGTTGTACTTGGCTACACACTCTGTGCCAGTCGACCATGGTGCCTACAGTCCACAGGACAGAGAGGAAGCAACATTAATTGCAGTGATGTATGAGGGGACTGCGGTATTTGTGACAGACAAGATGCAACACACAGCAACAGAGTCAAAAACAAAAAGATGACAAGACATGAAGGGGCACCTTAAATTCTGCTTCATGACTCTGTTACAAAGTAATTCAGTCATTAACTTCGCAGCAACAAGGTCCTGGGTTTTTACTCAGTCTGTGGAGTTTGAATGTTCTTCATGTGTTTGTGAGCTCTTGTTTCATATTTAAAGGATGAGACTTATTTTCTGATCTGAATGTTTTTATCCTGCATGTTTCTACGCGAACGCTGAAAGATTTAAACGGGTATGTGAAGTGAATTACGGAAACATATCTCACAATGCTGAGCAAACAGACTGGGCAAAAATTTAAACAGCTGTGTGGGTGTGCAGCATCTTTAAACAAAAATCTGTGCCTTCTGTGGAGGACAATGCCTGTTTTCTGGCACATATTAAATCAAGTCATTATACCACAGTTGCTGCTAAGAATTTGCTTTTCCAAATATTCCTTAAAAGGCTGGTTACGCTTATTGTAATACAGTAAAAGTGTAGGCATCATGCCTTAAAAAACAAGGATGCCAAAGTGTATTCAGTTTGCAGTGTTAGATCTGTGCAGCGGTGTGATCAAAAATGTACCACAACAGAGTGAATGTGATAAAATGAAAAAAAAAGCAAAGCAAAAAAGGGAAAGTACAAAGCAGCAGGTGTGAGGGAGCTGGTAGGGTCCTTGTATGAGCTGCTTTATTCCTCACAACACAAGATACAGCTGAATACATCTGCTGCTGCCTCAGCCAACACAACATAATGAGTCTGGACTGCTGGTGGCAACTGAAACTGAGGGAAATGGAGATAGAGAAAAACTGTGCTTCTTCACTGTTAGTAACTCTAATGTGGTTGGTTGACCCAAAGGACTTAATTTATGAAAATCAGTTACACTGGACAGAGTGCATTGCTTTGGGATGTTATTTATCAATCCAAGACGGAAGGCAAGATTGGTAAGATTGGTGAGACAGCATTTTGTGACCCCTTGACCTCTAAGGGGTCACAGTATAGTCCTTGAAACAGAATATCGTCACCTAGAAATATACTGAATTCATAATGCAATGGTGTTGCTACTTCCACAATTCACCTTAGTATTTCTACCTTCCCTGCTATTAGGTTTGTTGCCAGTCAAGTAGCTGAGAGTGTGACTCTATGTGAGTGAGGTGTGGACTGCACAAAGTAGCCATGTGTGAACTGGAAATGTTATTTATGAACTCAGGTTGTGAATCATTTCACCTGTGGCAGCTAATTTGCAAAAACTACCCACATTCTACTAACCACAATTTAAAAAAAAAGGATGGTCTACTTAGAGAACCCACTATTTAACCACTCAGCTCCTATGTTGGCCAATGCCTGAAGTTGGCAGGAGAGAGCACTGATCAGACTACAGGAGCTAATTTTGAGGGATTTTCAGGGATCCCACAGAGGCGTTCTTTGTTTGACATAAGGACTCATTACTAGTTAGTTAAAATGAGGGTTTTGTACTGAGCTCTAACTGTGAAGTACAATGATGGAACACCAGCTCCTAGTAAAAACCCCAACAGCAGCCAAAAACAGGCTACAAATTGAACTTTGTACATGCAGACATCACTAAAATAAAGTCCTTTTTATTGTGTCAAAAAAAGAGATGAGGAAAACCAAAAAAATATTGAAGTAATATGAGAAGTTCAGTTCTTCTTCTTCCACTGACCACTGGCTGACCTTTGAGTGTGCCAGACAGCAAACAAACAAAAGCAGCTGGACAACTAATATCCCTTGAGTCTATCAGGCATGGGCCAATGTTCATGCGCTTCTGTACAGATTGACACTGTCTCTGTGTGCACTGTGTGTGCATGCACAGCTGTATAAAATGTAGAGAGAGTAATGTTTATAAAGTCTTTGTAAACCTGTGAACCCACATATGGTATTTAATGTGAAAGAAATACGATGAGCTCCACTTACGTGCATCCCAGACATGATGAAGGGAATTGGGCAGCAGGTGTCCTCAGGCAGGTAGCGGTCACTGTTCAGCTAGTACCATCAGAGCTGATAAAAACAATCAAACACAACAAGCAAGAAATTACAAAAACTGTCAAAAAAGTTATCTATATTGGAGATTTGATGCCAGCTTCATTCTGAAATTGGCACATTTTTCAGGGTTTTCTCTACACTACAGATAGTTTTGGATCTGTCTTTGTATGCAAGATGCATACGGAGGAAGGACTGATGAACAGATCTTAGCCGACATGATCATCACAATCCATATTTTCATTTCTTAACAAGTGTTCTAGATGCTAGCATGGACACATTCATGTCCAAAGAAAGCAGGTCTCAGTGAAGCACAACATTACTACCACAACTTCCTTCCTATGCAGGAAATTGGCCATGTCAAATGTTAGACCTCAAATTATATTACTGCAACTTACTTCTACAAATATTTATCTTTCTTTCAAAGCAAGAGTGGGTGGTGTAAAAGGTAGAAAAATTCACTTATAGAATAACTTATTACCATATGAGTCTAGCGGATATAGAAAAGGCTCCAAGGATCTCATCACATGAGTGCAGCTTTATGACCCACCAGGGACATAGCAAATTACTGCATGTTGACCAGTGAGGGTATGCCTCCCCTTTATGCTAAAACAACTACATGCTGCATGCTAAGAAAAGGTGCATGGAGACAGCGCTGCAGAGCCAGGACCTGAAGATGAGCAAAAAATGTTTGCAAGTATGTAGGACAGTTAAAAACGCTCTCTGGCTCCAACATAATCAAGTCCCTGTTCTTCAGTTTTTCCTTCAGATTAGGAAAGCCAATGGTGCAAATACATTAAACATGCCTTTACTGTGCATATGTACATTCACTGTGGCCATGCAATGATGTAAAGGAATGATGACAAAAGTGCATTCATTTTTATTCCTTCAACAAAGCTAGTCACTAATAAAAGACAACTGAAACATAAATCTTTAGCTGAAAGAAACTGTTCTTATGTATTTATCTATCAAGTAATATCACAGAGATTGAATGAAAACCCTGAAATTCTCAAACTGTAAATGAGCAAAAAGGCAGCTCTCTGGCATTCGCCAAGTCTGCTGAGCATTCTTTGCAGCCAATTGCTAATCTTTTAAAGGTGACCTTGATACAGTGACAGAAAAGAGGAGAAAGAGCTGCAGAGACTATCAATTGAAGCAAAACATGCCTAAAAAATGTAAAAAGAAAGAGCGTGAAGGCATAAACTGCAATTAATGAGCAAATTTACATCCATGTTTCCACCTAAAGGGTCCATGTGTCAGTTGTGCTGAATCTTTTATTTCTGCTGTGATCCTTCATTGTCAAAGAAAGTAGCAAACCAATTGCACTGCACTAATTATTGCAACAGTTTTTGAGGTAACTGTCTGAGGCCTCCCGCAGTGGCCTCCATTCATAGCCTCTTACTTCCGACCAGCCAAGAGAACAGGAAGTTGAAAAGGGGAGGGAAAAGGAGGAAGTAGCTGACGCATATTTTCCAGTGCTTTGTACGAGGTAGGGAGGGGCTGAGGCTGGAGTCCAGTGTGAGCATGGGTACTCTGGTCACCGCCTCCGGTTTGACTAACTACAACAGACAATTCAACTCAAAATAGATCGAAAAAAAGCACAGAACATGAACACTGCAAAGAGATTAAGTATAATTCCTTAATCATTTTCTCCACATAGAAAATGTGTTGTTCAAGATCTCCTCTCCTTCTTACTTCTCCCACATAATCGAGGTGAATACCATTACTAAGAGTCCATAGTTTTATAGTTTGACTGGGATAAGTCTGTTTTTGTAAAAAGTTACTCTTTGTCCACAGAGTATAAGCCGGTTGTTTTCCTCTCAGTGCCCTGTTTAATTTTAGAGCCATAAAAAATGATGCATCCCCTTCACAGGGCCTGGCGACTGGGAACTGGCTAGCATACTGCCCGAGAGCACTGATGGCCAAGCTTCACAGCGCTGCCATATCCTGTGTTGAAACAGGAAACAGTCTAATTGCAGACCATTGCAGATCTGTATGCAAACTAGCGGAGCCAAATATATCAAAGGCCAGGCTGCACTGCTGCACCCAGAGGGCACAAACTTCTTTCCCTTTGCCATTCTTTACGTCTAGAGCAGCACTGCTGGAACAGAGCAGTGAGGCTCACCAACCCACAGCCACACCAGCGAGCCAATAGAGGAGAGACAAGTGAGTTCTATTCTTATCTCTCTCCAGTGCTGAGGAATGCCTCCGAGCTATTCAGGAGCTTCAGCATCACAGTACTCACATCGCTCTCCTTAAGGTAGTCAAGTGGTGCTCAGTAAAGGCTGTTAGTGAACAGAATTCTTCTACAATTCAATTTTCTATTTCTGACTTTAAAGCTGTTCCACTGTGTGTGACTTGGTATCAACACTTTGTTAAGTTTCTCACTGAGAAGAATTTGGTTCTAACACTTATACTGAAAATAAATTCAAAATAATACCTAAATGCTAAGAAAAAAGTTGTGAATAGTACTAGTTAAGGTCAGTTTATGTCAATCAAAACAGCATTTTGCAATTATAAAAGTCAAGTGATGCTATTCTTCTGCCTTGGTTCTTGCAAAATCCCAATAAATGCGAGAGCTATGTGTGTTTGGGCTTACATCAACTGGACCAGCTTGAATGGGATACAAAACACTTCTGGCTAATCTTGTTCTTAGTGGCAGCAAAGGTTAAGCTAGAATCAACTGAACTGCCACGTTATCCAGAATACATTTGAAAAAAGATATACTTTTTTGACCCAGTGCAGTGATACTGATAAGTTTTCAATGTAGTGAGTCCCCAGGACCCACAGGTGGTGATTTGAAGTGGGTCCCTGGGAAATTCAACCGGTTCCCACTAACTTTTTTACTTTCTTGAGAAACTGTGGTATTAAATTCCACTGATGTTGTTATGGAATAATATGTAGGTTTGTGTAATACAAACTTACAGACATTTTGATTTATGTATTCTCAAACTGTATTTATTTAAAAGTAAATAAATAAAATTCCAAGTCTGAAAAGTTTATTACATAAACAATGGTCACAGCAGTATGACATGCAAATTAAAAGAAAGCATTTTTGTGGCAACCTAAATTGCACTGAAATAAATGATCAAAACTCAAATGAAAACAAAATGCCGTCTGTGGCGTCCAGTGACGTGCATCCCTGGGACACATGGATATTAAGTTTACTGCATCCTTTCAGATTTTAATGCGTCAGGGACAGGACGTGCACCTAGTAACATCACTGCAGTGCTTCTGCTGTCTTATTCTAATCATGATCACAGACTATCTGATCACTGAAAAGCAACTCTCAAATCCTTTTTTAATAAACAGTCTCACTAAGTGGGTCTTCATACATCCAGCTGACATCTCATATTGAAGAATGCATTTAGCAGTGCAGTTCACTCCGCTTGTGCCAAACACAAGTGTAAATCACTGCCTTCTCCTCTCCCCTCCTCCCTAATTTTCTCGTTCTATGCAACAGGAGCTACCGAAGACAGTGTCATGGCAACACACTGGGAAGTGCTACATCAAAAGGATACTGTTACATCACCCAGAGTGCAGCGCTGCCTTTCCTTTGCTATGACAGATGACAGTAACATTACTACCGTTTGTATCTTATGTGTCATTTTCATTACAAGTATTACTGTGATCTACTTAAACTGTCTTCACATGTCTTTGTGCTGCAGTCTTCTGCTGTGACATGCTACTGACTTTATTTATTACTCTTATTGATTAGAAACAATATTAATAACTCAATAATAAGCAGATTGAGCATCAAACAGTTTGGTTGTAGGCAGGAGTTACAGCGTTAGTCAGCGAGTTTGCATTAAGTGGTTTGATATTTTGGGAAATGTGTTTATTTGACTGTTTATAGACACGAAAGAAATGATACCACTGAATTTTAGGCTGTCAGCATCACAAGAGTTTTCTTGTTTTTAGCGTAAAAAGGCTAATTTTGAGTCTTCTGGGGAAATCTGGGGGAAAAAATCTGTTGAATTTCACATTAAATCTTTAAAATATCTGAGGATTTTTGATGAGAGGTTGACAAAAACAAAAACTAAAAGCTTTCACGTATGAATTCGTACATCCAGTTTTTGTCAGAGTGACTTACTTAACCATCCCTGCTTTCTCTTTTCTTAGTTTCCTTTCTTGTTCTCTTTTCCTGAAAGGATCCAAAATTACATCCTCTTTCTCTTACTCCGGCGCCCTGCCCTCCACTAACAATGTCCACAAAACTACACACTCGCATCAACTCGAGCGTCTACAGATGAAAGGCTCGGCCCTAATGACAAGGTACCCCGTCCACTTAATACTTCAAAGATTGAGCTTGGGGGGTCATGATAGCCCGTCCTGCCCCTCCCATTTCAACCGCAATTAGCCGGAGCCTGAACCAACCCCGGACCAGCCTGAATCCTCAGAACCTCCATCTGCATCCAGCTCCCCGTAACGAGACGTCAAGCAAGAACAGGGAGGCAGGAAAACATCACCGTGGACACGAAGATCCATGAACTAACACACAAACACTTCAGCCGCTCACACACACACTGATCCAGCTGTGATAGGACACATCTGTTTACACACACATGAATAAATTTACATGTAAATAAACAGTGAAAAATGTGAGTAAACACTCAACTTGCACACAAATTGTCCTTTTCAACTGAAGAACTGATTCATTTAGTAGATGTTCTGCAAGACATTTGTTTTTGGCTTTTTACTTTATCATCACAGTTGCATAAAAAATAAATATTACATAGATTTAAAATGTAACAAGCTGTTTTCTGACAGCATTTTTAAATGCAACAGATAAACGGTAGACATGGAGGAGATTAAATTGTCTGTGTTGTTTGAGGTTAAAGGTTGAAACGATGTCATAAAAGAAGACGTATTGACGTAGAAAAGGTACTAAAAACACCAGAAAAGTCAAAGAAGATTAAAAGTGGAATATTTCTGTACAAAGAACTACAAAACAAGGGGAAACTACATTTACACCAGAATCAGAATCTCTCTCTTGAAGCGTAATCTTGGGAAAAATGACACTTTTGTTTGCGTCAGTGCTTTTATATTGAAAACAACAGATTAAAGTGACGTAATTATCCTTTCATCTTGCTGCTGCTTTCTTTACACTTAGCTGCCTGTGTTTCAACATGGCAGGTCAATCCTCCAGGTTAAAATAATGTTAGCATGACCTCCAGCTTGAAGATATGATCTAACCAGAACATATCGCATTGATGAAGTCCAAAAACAGGATAAGGAATTGAATCTGTGTGACAGAAAGAAGCTTTTTCTTCATAGTAATGCTCATCAGTTAGAGGGAGAATACCGATGTTTACAGCCTCAATACAGACCATTAAAAATTAGAAATACAGAGGATAATAAAAACATCGCTCAAGATGACTGTGAGCTCATTATGATGATGCTTTTTATCCACAAAGTTGTATTTTAGTCTGTTACTGTTCAAGGATATCAGGCACAAAATACATCCTCACTGGCTAACATTGCAAGCTAACGAAATAGCTGGCTAGCTAGGCTGCTCGTTCACTAGCTAGTCTGTTGTTATCAATCTTCAACGGACTTATATGACAAATCGGGACACTTTTCTTATTTTAGTTTATTTCAAAAACTCCCCACAACAAGGCCGCAGAATCCTGTTAAACAAAGAAAACACAACTAAAACACACACAAACACACGCTCTCAACCAAAGCCTACTCACAGAGCTAACAGAGCTCCCCGGTGAGATCAGCCCCCACCAGCCGATGATTAAACCTTTTAATCGCAGCCATGTTTCAGTTTTTTAATGACGATTTTGTCATTTATAGCCGCACGTTCGATGAGCCTCATGATGCGTCGACTTGAAGACGATGACTCAATCTAACGTCACTCTAAAACAAAAACCAATTTTACAAACGGAGACACATTCACAATTAACCTAAGAGCTCGTGATTCAGAGGGCTGTGATTCACGTCAGTTTGGTGACTGCGGCTCCTCTCGCTCTTAACCTCGACCCGGTTGTGTATTCACATGATGGAATGAGGTCAGCAGCGTTATTAGTGGGTGTTTTCATTAGGTTAACTGCTGGTCTGACCTGTAATGTGGGTGTTTTCAGGAGGGCGCGTTTTTACAAAGACCATCCAACAAACCAGGAAAGTTTCCGATTTGCATGTAGGTATTTAAATCATTAAACATCAATATTGATGCGACTTAGTGGTATAAATAAAGCTCCTTGTAATTTACTTTAAAGATGTTGAGCAGCTGCTTTTGGATGATTTTCCCAAAACCTATATCTCATAGAAGTGATCACAGATTACCATGTTTTTATTGAATTAGTTTGCCTTCAGTTTATGTTGTAGTGACCACTGATGCTCTTTATTAAGATATGATTAAACAAATGTTTATTAAATTAAAAGCAGAAACAAACAAACTTTATTACCGTTGTCTCCCTGTTCTAGCCTTTAGTTTCAAGTTTGATCTTATTATTTCTTTTTATTTATAACTAACATGCTGTTTGCCACACGTTTATGTCGACTATATGACAACAGAATAACATTCACAATAAAAATGTGTTCAAGAGCAGCAGATAAAACCAAATGGGTTTCCATGAATTTACTTATTTGTTTTAACATTTATGTTCCCCTCATGGTGAACTGCAACACCCTTGTATTCGACTCGTTTTGTTTAGCGCCATCATCAGGTCAACAGAAAAATTTGTTTATAACCATAAACCTGCAAAACTGACATTCACGTTAGAAATGTTGACATGCTAAACTACGACAGTGAGCATGTTAAACATTCTGCGTGGTCGACATCTGCATGTTCGCATTGTCACTGTGTGCATGTTAGCATGCTAATGTTAGCATTAGGCTTTGCTAACATGGCTTGTTGATATGTAGCGTGGTTTACAGTCAGTTGCACACACCCTGTCGTTCATCACCCTCTTCAGCACCATTAGAAGCTGAAGTTCACACACTCCAAACAGCATCCACTTGCACTCAGCCTTAAGTGCTGTTTTGGAAGTGCACAGGTCAATATTTATGGCCGCTAAGATGCTTCTGCAGGGATTCAAACGTGTGACCTCTACGCTACAGGATGTTCTCCAAACATTACACCGCTCCCCGCCCCCTTCCCTCGCAACGTGCATCCATCAAAACACACTTCACCTCCCACCCCTAACCTCTCCTGACTCCCCGTCCTCCCACTCAGAGCCATAAAAACACAGGTTTCCTCATCAGGACTGATGTAGCTGCATGGCACCATTACCTCGCATCCATCAACGCCTCTACACCCCCTGATAAAGGGAGGGGCGGGGGCGCAGAACGTTCTACTCGTGTAATTAGGTAATTATAGGCAACGCATGATGGATCCCTGAAGTTGCTTTATTTTTGCAACTGTTAATAAGTCACACTGACAGAGGGTGTGCTCGCCGCCGCCGCTGCTGTTGTTGTTTTTCAGCCTAACTGCAGCAGAAAAGTTCAGTCTGTTCTCGTCTTTGGTTCATTTCGGTTCACGTTGCCTTTCTGCATCTTAACAAGAGAGAAACAACAGAGCACAGACTCAACCTGTCAGTGTTTTATAGGGTTTCGGTTTGTTTTGGTACTCACCACCAATTCAACTGAAAGACCAAAACAACAATGACTTAATCTTGCTATCAAGTATTGTTTTTGTATCGACAAAATGCACATCTGAGAGGAAGAAAAGCAGGATGCAAAGAGCAAAGATGGCTGATTAACTACCATCAACACTTTTTCCCTCCTCTTGAATCCTTGCAGAAAATGTTTTGCAAATTAGGATCATGTTTTTTTTTCTCTGAAACTTTAAAAAATGTTCACAGCAGGCAGCCTCAGTTTGACAACATGAGTACAACAACTCTCCTCCCTTTTCTTCTTCTCCGTATTTACTCACAAACCTACTTTCAAGGTGAATATCATCACCTGCAGCATCCTCACGTGTTCATGCTGCACTTCTTAAGTCGATAAAAGCAATTTGGCTCATAGCAGCTCTTTTTACACCAATTAGTAACTGATGAAATGAGTTTCCAAATATCAGCCAAGGATTTATTAGTCAGTTAGGATTGAAATCTATTTTACTAGTTTAAAAACAAATTTGTGATGTTTCTGTGAATCTGTGCACTGCTATAATGAAGTTTTAATGTTGTCCAAAACATTCTGAAGCTCATCGATGAGCCAAACTTTTGCATTTGTTCCTTCATTCCCATCAACCTTCACACATTCCACACAAGAAAGTACAAAACTTTACATCTATGAGCTGTTTTAAAACACAAAAGTCTTCAATAGAAACAACTGTGTTCAAATAAAGTGCCGCAAACAAGCCTAAATGTTGTTAGTTTTGTGTTTTCATGGGATTTGTTGAGAAAAAATAGAAATTACACCTGATTCATGTGAAGGAAACGCTGTAAAAGAGCATCAGTCAGGCTGTTGTGGCTTCACAAGTCACAGTAATTTAGTTCACCTGAGTTTAACTGCCATCATTCGTATCTGCAGAGGAAAGTGACAGGCCAGCTCTCCAGAGAGAGACGCTGCTTTAAATCTGCCGCAAACAAACCAAACAACAGCAACAACAATAACAACTCTCAGTATTTTGAGACAAATCCACATGCAAACACCCTCAAAGGCTCAGAAACTCAGCTGCTGCGTCTCCTGAGAGTCTCCAAACGTTCTGTACCTGTCTGGAGTCACTAAAGAGGGTGAAACACAACGAGCGATGACAAATTTCACACGCAGCTCAGCCAATTTCCATTCCGGAGCAGAGTTAATTACGACAATTAAACCCGAACGAGTATTCTTTAACTTGATTATGGGTTATTATGGTGATACTGTAGGTACCAGATCCAGTGGAGGATGAGCCGTTTCACCGCGGCGTTTTGTAATCAGATCATCCTCCAGAATTCTGCTGCTTTTATTCGGATATTTACAATAAAATGCCTCAAATGTTGCATTAAACACAGTCGATTCTCTAAAGTGCCTGACTGTGTTGTTGCATAATTCTGTGTGTGAAGCTGAGATTTATCGAGCTCGGATCAAATCGATGATACATCAAAATTCAAAAGAGGAAAAGCATTACAAAGCATGAAGAGATGAACAGAGGAAGAGTCTCAGAAAAACTCATCTGAAAGCAGCACACGGAGACAAACTCGAGAGCGATTTCTCTGCCAACAAATGAGATTATTATGCTCCACAAATCAGCAATCTGTGACAAAAAACCAAGGAAATCTGAGTTCTAGTAATTCTAATTTCTGGCAATTTAATTCCAAATGTGATTGTTCTGCCTAAAAAATGAGGCCTTTGATTTGATGAAACCAGATAAAATCTAATAACCGTAAAAATTCAGGCTCACCGTTCTCCTTCTCGTCTCCGATGCAGTCGCTGATGGACTCCTGGAGGCCGAGGGTGGCTGCCGAGGGCATCGTACCCAGTATGAACCCCAGCGACGGGGCTTTTCTCTTGGGACCATCCTCACGCTCCTCTTCCTCCTTCCCCTCTTCCTCCTCCGGTGTCTTCTGCTCCAGTTTGATCAGAGCCTCCAGCGTGATCTCGTCCACCTCTTTGCCGAAGTGTTTGGCCACGGCCTGAAGCTCCTCTTCCTCCTCGGGTTCCTCGTCGTCGGCCATCTTGGACGACGTGGAGAGGCTCTCGTCGTTGTCACCTGAGCAAGGGACTGAAAGAGTTTGATACGGAGTTATAATGTGGCGTTTATCTGCTTTGTAACCACATCAGAGGTCAGGATCTTCTACAAATCAGCCTGAAACTGGTCAAATCTGTCGTGAACACATCATCATGACAAACACTTAAAAAAACAGGAGCTTGAAACTGAATCCTCCATAAACATTCACAGCTGCTGAATCAAAGCGGCGTCATTTAACTCAGGACCTCCTGCAGGCCCCTAAAAACACAAAGGGCCCCTGAACTCACAGCGAAAGACACGCACAGTTTAAACACAGTCATCAGCAGTAACATGACCACTTCAGTCTGTTAGTCCAACTGTTTTTACATTCTTATTTCAGCAATTTGTTTTTAGAAAATTAAATATTAGCATCTTACGAGATGATGCAGAAACATGATCTGGTGCTGTGATTAATTGGTGGCTTATTTCATTTGCATGTTGACTGTTTACTAATTTTCAAAGTGTACATTCTTTTCTCAGTCAGTTTTTAATCAATCAATCAAATTTTATTTGTATAGCCCTTTACAATAACCAAAAGGTACCCAAAGTGCTTTACAACAAAGCCA
>JAUZTA010000008.1:2234832-2250264 GCA_034780835.1 Ctenochaetus striatus
TGCAGCTTTATTGATTAAAAACATCTTTGGAAAAGCTGCAGAACATTATTAATAAAGTTCTGTTTTAACTTCTATAAGACGATCAACATACTAAAACTTATTTTATCATTTTTATTTCATGAAACAAGACTTATTTTTCACTTTTTTAATGTGTGCTGAAGTTTGTTTTTATAATATCAGATCTGTATATTTTCAATAGATATGATCTTATTAATATGATGTATAGGAGTTTTGGGAAGGAATAAAACAATTTAGTGATTTTGGATTAAATTAGTGAGTTTTTTCCATTTAAAAATGTTATGAACTCATTTATAGAAAGCGTCACAGTCTCTTTTCTTTACACAGAATTTTTGTTTTTCTTCATAAACCGTAAAGACTTTAAATCACAGCTCACATCAGACTGGAAATGTGTCGGAGTTCCCGTTTATTCTCGTCATGTTTCGGACCATTTCTCATCGCTTCTGCTCCGGACTGCGGGGTCAAATTCATCCGACCTTCTTTTTATTTTTATTTTTATCCTCCGCCGGGTCTGATCAGCGGGACGGAGGCGGAGCGCTCGAGCGCCGGTGACGCACTCTGCGGAGCTGCGGTGGGAGGAGCCTCTCTGCTCCTGACGTCACCGCAGAGCTCTGATCTGATTGGTCCTCGGCGAGCCCTGGGCGTCCGAGGAGATCACGACGACAAAAAAAAAAAAAAAAAAACAGAAAATACGAAGCGGACCTTAAAAACTCCCGACAAATGACTGTTTTCCTCGGACGCGAACGGCCGCAACGGAAGAACATCGCAGCGGGTTTCGTCCCGGTCGACGGTCGTTCGGGAGAAAACGGAGGAGAAACATCCGAGCGGATTAACGCAGAGGCGGGGTGGGAGAAAGCAGAAAGGGCTGGAATACCAGCTGCGACTCTCCGGATTAAAAAAAAAAAAGGGAAAACAAGCGACGCTCCGCGGACATTTCTGCGTCCGCGCGAGATGAGGTGACCGCCGGGAAACGGAGGAAAAAGTGTCTCTCGGTCCGAGTTGGAAGCGGCGGAGGAAACGGACGGCACCGGGCCCGGATGGATGTTCGAAATGTTGTCGTGTAAACTTCACCGTTGATGCTGTTTTTTTGAAAAAAAAAGCGGTTGTAGTGGCTGAATTTCCCCGCAGAAACGGTTGAATCCCCCCCCCTCAACCTTCATCCTCCGGTACAGTCAGTTCGTTACGACCCCCGCGAGAGATTCGGTCCACCGGATACTAACGCGGAGGAGACCGGGTCGCTCGTGCCGATGCCAACGGCAGACTGCAGGCTGCTCCATCATGGCCGGATCATGAGGTGTCTGACTTACCTGCTCCTACTTCCAGAAACACTGAAGAAGTCCAAGAAGGTCGGTAAGCTCCCGGGCAGGCTGCCGGTATGTTATGAGATCCTGACCCTGTCCCTCACCAGCAAGAAGAAGCAGCAGCAGCAGCAGAAGGAGCAGAAGAAGGAGGAGAAGATGGCTGCGGAGCTCTACCCCCCCGCCGCCGCCGCCAGCACCAACAACACCAACCTGTCCACCGGCACCACGGTGGCGGACACCGAGAAGACCAAGGAGCTGCCGGTGAGCCAGGCGAGCAGCAGCAGCAGCGCCGCCACCACACCGACCACCCAGCAGAACATCAACAACAACAACGTGGATCCACCCAGCTGGCAGTGCAGCCACCCGACCCTGAGAGAGAGGTGAGCCCCGCAACACACCCCGCAATCACAGCCCGCAAGCACAGCCCGCATCACCCGACAGCATCTGCGGGAAAACCGCTGTCAGTTTTAGGTGCAAAATGAACGCTAGTCTCACTGTATTTATATGATTTTAAGTGCAGAAAAGTCCCTATACTCTCAGAGTCGGACTTATTATTTGTGTTTTATTTTGAAAAATCTTTTCCTGCAGCATCTTTTTACTTAGTTGCATGGCAATAAATACTTAAAATCTGCATTAGAGTGCAACAATTTGCACATAAGTCATCATTTAATGCAGTTTTTAAGAAGAAATGTCTAATATCTAAGTTGTGAATACTGTGATTTTTTTGTCTTATCAGCTATAACTTTGAATTTCTTAACGTTTTTGACTGTTATTGGATAAAAGAAAGCAGCCTGGGCACTCAAAACTTGTTTTTTTTTGCTATTTGTGAGACTGAATCAAGAGAATAATCAGTGAATGACTCAATAATGAAACACATCATTAGCTGCAGTCCTTCTTCTTCTTCTTCTGCTGTGTCCTCCCCAAACCTATGAAAATAACCAGTGTCTCCAGGCAAAACGAGTGTGGGAGGACTGGATGTTATACAATTCTTGACTCTTCATGAAACCCGCTCTGCTTTCAGGAACGCCTTGATGTTTAACAATGAGCTGATGGCTGATGTCCACTTCATTGTCGGGCCCCTGGGGGGATCGCAGAAGGTCCCGGCACACAAGGTAAACACACTTTTCTGACTCCTTTCTTTAAGAAGAGAGAAACCCTGAAGGACAAACTGATATTTATGTGAAATAAGTGAAGAAGTTGTGTCCATTTCTGCAGAAAAGAACTTGTGTTTTTACTGAAGTGTGATTCTGGTTGCATGTGTTCTCTGATGCATCTGTCTCCTCCCTCCTTCCCTTCCTCCCTCCCTCCCTTCCTTCCAGTATGTGCTGGCCGTGGGAAGCTCGGTCTTCTGTGCCATGTTTTACGGCGATCTGGCGGAGGAGGAGTCTGAGATCCATATCCCAGATGTGGAACCTGCTGCTTTTCTAATTCTGCTGAAGTAAGCCACTCACCATCGCTCACACCAGCCAACCAGAAGGAGAGATGACAAGCGCAGTCAGTGTCACTTCAAAGCATATTATTACTCATCCAAAGCTAAGCAGAGGCGAATGCCAAAATGCTGGGAGCGCCAGCGAGCAGCGGCGGCGGCGGCGGCAGCGCTGTGCTCTCTGTAATTGCTGGTTTTCTTGCTGCTCTTTGTCCGACCAGAAACATTTTTTTTTCTTTCCTTCTCCTCATCCACAGCCTGACAATTTTCTTCGAGGGGAACACATGCAGACTAGTAGTTATAAATAACCTGTCTTTGTTGCTCGTTCAGTAGCGGCGGCTAAGCCTGCCACAAAGGCTGCTGCGTGTTGGGGTTTCTGTGAAGAGGGTAGGATGTGTTAAGTCAGCATACGATGTTTAAAGATGATTATTATTTACGTTTTGCTCTTTAAATGAACATCTGATGTAGTGGGAACTGAACCAGAAACAAGGAGAGCACAAGCATGCAAAGTCCTGACGTCGCTCGTACTGAGTCTTGTTGTGTTGTTGCTCTACCGAGGAGACGTTTCTGTTCGTGTTCACAGGGATTAACAGCTTATCTTCCTCCTCTCAGGTACATGTACAGCGATGAGATCGACCTGGAGGCAGACACGGTGCTGGCCACCCTGTACGCTGCCAAGAAGTACATCGTCCCTGCGCTGGCCAAAGCTTGCGTCACCTTCCTGGAAACGAGCCTGGAGGCCAAGAACGCCTGCGTGCTGCTCTCGCAGAGCCGCCTGTTCGAGGAGCCCGAGCTGACGCAGCGCTGCTGGGAGGTGATCGACGCCCAGGCCGAGCTCGCGCTCTGCTCCGAGGGCTTCTGCGAGATCGACCTGCAGACCCTGGAGATCATCCTGCGGAGGGAGACGCTCAACACCAAGGAGGTGGTGGTGTTCGAGGCCGTGATGAACTGGGCCACGGCGGAGTGCAAGAGACAAGGTTTGGGGCCGACGACCCGCAACAAGAGAGATGTTCTCGGCAAGGCGCTGTTCTTGGTGCGAATCCCCACCATGAGCCTGGAGGAGTTCGCCAACGGGGCGGCGCAATGTGACATCCTGACACTGGAGGAGACGCACAACGTGTTCCTGTGGTACACCGCGGCTAAAAAGCCCCAGCTGGACTTCCCTTTGACTGCCAGGAAGGGTTTGGCGCCTCAGAGGTGCCACCGCTTCCAGTCCTCGGCCTACCGGAGCAACCAGTGGCGCTACCGCGGCCGCTGCGACAGCATCCAGTTCGCCGTGGACAAGCGGATCTTTATCGCCGGTCTGGGGCTGTACGGGTCGAGCGGCGGCAAGGCCGAGTACAGCGTGAAAATCGAACTGAAGAGGCAGGGCGTGACCCTGGCGCAGAACCTGACAAAGTTCGTGTCGGACGGGTCGAGCAGCACGTTCCCGGTGTGGTTCGAGCATCCTGTTCAGGTGGAGCAGGACGCCTTCTACACCGTGAGCGCCGTGCTGGACGGGAACGAACTGAGCTATTTCGGCCAGGAGGGCATGACGGAGGTGCAGTGTGGGAAGGTGACATTTCAATTCCAGTGCTCGTCCGACAGCACCAACGGGACCGGAGTTCAGGGAGGACAGATCCCAGAGCTGGTGTTCTATGCATAAGCTGCTCCGGACTGCTGATGGGAAATTAGGTTCATCCTCGCCTCCCAGCCTTTAAAGTAATGTAGCATTAAAGACACTTGACTAATGTCACACTAAATGGCCTGGTTAGTTCTTTGAGAGACTATTTTAAAAGCCAAGGAGCTGTCGTTTTATCTTATTTAATTTAATGTTATTATTTTTTCTTTTTTTTCATTTTGTTTTTATTTAAACACTTGGGTAACGTTATTTGCTCTGATGCCTGTGTTTTTTAAAAGGCTGCGGCTGCTGTAGAAACAACATTAACACAGTGATTTGTGGTTATGTAATCAAGCTGAGCTCCACAACTGGAACAAATAGGGACTGCTTCAAATTGTGTAATTGCAAGTCTATATGCAATGTTGTTGCTATAGTCGGAGCGGCGGTGTCACACCGGGAGCAAACTTTATGTAGTGTTATGATTCTAAAAATGCAAAAAAAAAAAAGAAAAAAAAAGTAGAAATCTTGTCCAGAGCAGAGTTGTTTTGCACTTCAGAGGACGACCCCCCTCGGAAACGTTGTGTCTTTTTTTTCTTTGTTTTGTAAAATACAGTTTAACTGTTTTAACAGCTTGATGCTGTTAAATGAGCAGATGTGTTCTGTACAAGAATGCCTATACACCTGACGATGAAACATAAAGGTTATAATGTGATCGAAGCCGCAGATGTCACATCATTATGGTGCCTTGAGGGGGTGGAGAGGGGATTTGAGGGACTGCAGCACCCTCTGGCTACAACAGTGTGAACTACACCCTGGTTTCATGACAACAGGAGGTTTTTGCAGCCATGGATGGTTTTACTCAGAGGGCCTGCAGCACAACACAGGGGCCACAAAATGTCACATGGGCCCTCGAGCAAGAGCAAGATTTGGAAAGTTAAAAGCATGAGTGGTTTTAATGATATGGAGGATCTGCTGAACTGGGTTTTAATCTGATATTTACTATGTTTTTGTGCACTAAAGCAGCTGCACGGTGCATTTAAAGCTTCAGTAAAAGTAGGAAAGCAACTTTAATATGTTTGACAGCAGAGAAGATGCTTGTTTTTTCGGGATCTTTCAGGTTTCTTATGATAATTTGAAAGATTGAATCATGTAAGTCTTGCTTTGTGTGCTCAGTAGAATCAGAATTTGTACCTATAGCCGGCGCGTTGATGCACAGCTCTCTGGCCAGAACCAGGAAGGTTTTTCCCAGAACGTAGACGTTCACCTGTGGAGGAGAGCGATCGTTATTAAAGAGAAAAAACACACAGTGATGAGCAGCAAAGATCAAAACACTGCAGGGTGAAGTGTGTGTGTGTGTGTGTCAGAGGAAATCCTCGCACTGCCAGCGAAGTCTAATTTTCTAAGGTAATCCTGTATGTTTGATGCCTGCAGGAGCTGTTCAAAGCCACTCACAGAGCTGCAGCTCGAGCTCCAGTGTGAAGTTAAGATGTTTTTCCTCTGACAGATCTGACTGAGGACGACTGGTGTGTTTGAGAGGGAAAATCAGACTATTAGGATATGAAACGAGGCCGTTGCGTCACCGTCAGGTTGAGCGCTCCGGTTACATAATCGACTCGAAGGCTGTGGAACATTTTGAATCAATATGTGTGATTAAAAGCTGATCTCTGGGCCGTAAAGGAGACTCTTTTTCCTCAGATAATCCTTCAAACTAACAGCTCTGTCGACTAATTTCTAAACAAAACATCACAATTTTCTGTTTCTAAAACTACAAATTTGTGTGTCTGAACAGCTCAGGATGATTTTTTCACTCAGTTATTTTAGGTGATTTAGACTCAAACTTGTTGAAGTGACCCGTTCTTGTTCCTGTCTGAGAGGATTTACACAAACGCTTCATGGGTTTTAAAGTCGTCTGAACGAGCGAGTGTTTCTCTGTCAGCACAAAATACTGAGTTCAGCAGAAGGACAAAGAATTTCTGAGAAAACCGACTGAACTCTGAGGCAGAAAAAAGGTTTAAAAGGTTTTCGAAGCAGCAGAAACAGCTGAAAAATGGGACAACTGCTGCCTTAAAGGTGAACTTGTTGACTTTTGCAAAAACCAAGGAAACATTTCAGCTCTTAAAAACTGCTTTAATTATTAAAACATTCAACTAACGAGCATCAGGGACTGATTTAATATTAAGAATTGACCCAAATCTTGCATTAAACTCTGGTTTTAAACACATTTAAGTAAGAATTATAGTATTTAAATGAGTAGTTTTTGATAGAAAATGAATCTGCAACCAGTTTGACTCTTTGTTTTAGTCATTTTTTAAGCAAACAAGCACAAATATTCTTTGGTTTCAGCCTTTTAAAATGTGAGGATTTGCCATCTTCTCTGTTTTCTTTGACAGTAAACTGAACATGTTTGTTTTTGACAGACTGTCAGGTAAAATAATGAGTTTAAAAAAGCTGCTCTTGAATTATCTAAGAAGTATTTTATCTTATGTTTCATTCTACTGTTCAGGTTTACAAACAGAAAAGTTTGTACTCAGAATCAAAATGTTTCAGTTAGCTCAGGGTTTCTACAGGTTTTACTTTTAATTTGAGACTTTTAAAGACATTTTTACCACTTAAAAGGGGACAAAATGGCCTAGAATTGTTTGTTTGAGTCTCCCTCAGCAGAACAGAACAATAAGTCTTGATGATATAAAACATTAAATCAAATGAGAGGAGCTGCAGGAATCTGATAAATGTATTAATCAATGAAAAGTCACTCAGTCATCATGTTCAACCGGACGTCGCCCATGTGACCAGCCGCTGCAGGTCTGATGGTTCGGACTCAAGCTTCACATTAAAGGATTTAAAAGCCTCCTGCAGCAAAAAACTGCACTGCTGCAACAATCACACTTTACTTTATAGGTGTGTAACGTCCCCCGACAGCCTGCAGCCACATAAAGCAAGATTTTACAACCAACATTACTGCTTACAGAAGGCGAGATAAAACATTTAGGACTCACTCTAATTAAAAACAAGGCTTTTTAATTGTGGTTCTGAGGCCTCGAGGGTCACAAATTCACTGCTTTTTAAGGCTTTTTAGACCTGGAGACACTCTGTTGGATGTGAACTCATCCTGTAACTGCTGCTGTTCTGAGAGTTTGGATGCTTTAATTGAATGAACGAATATTTAAGTTGAGAGAAAAACATGTTTTTACTCTTCGAGAGAAGCGTTTAAAGATGCTGATATCTGTGTTGTCGTATTTCAGAGAGGTTTGAAATGTTGGAATGAGCTTCTGAATCGGAGGATGAAACATTTCCATGTTTAACTCTTTGGATCTTGTTGCGTTTAGAAAACCAGAAAGCTGGTTTGTTGCAGGATGTTTGAGGAGAAGCAGGAACGAGTGTGTCATCGGGGTTATCACGCCGTCGCCTCCCATCACAGATGTTTCTTTGTGTTTTACCCACAACACCTCCAGAAGGCTCCTTTCCCCGCCTCCCCTCTCTCCATCTGAAAGGATCTGATGGTGAATAACAAAAGCCACGAGGCGGCTCATCTGTCATTTACCACACAAATTATCAGCATCACGGCTCAGGATGAAGCTTCGGTGGAAGCTGAAGCAGACGGCAGTGAAAGCTGCAGGATCGGGTCGTGAACTCGGGTCATTCCTTCACACGGACCCTGCAGACCTCCAGGGGCATTGGATGGACTGAGGAGGGTTTTTTATGGAAGCAGACTCTCGGACTCTCGCTCTCAGACGCCTCTGGAGTCGCACAGGGACGCTGATGCTGCTCTGCTATTCTGGGAAGTGAAATCCAGCAAGGAATTTATACTCAAAAGGCAGAAACGGTGGTGAACAGGCAGGACTGAGTGATGAAAGCTGAAACAAGGTTGATGGTTTTCACCGGGGACATCAGACTGAGGTTTAACACCAGAGATGACGACTGCATGACACATAAACCCCCCAGGAGCCAATTAAAAGGTGTCGGTCTTGGACAATCAACCAAGGTTTTGAAAAAAAAATGGCATTTTAAACCTAATTTCAGGAGCAAAGTCACCAAACTTTAGGCCTTTTTTTTTTATCAGATTTGACAGCTGATTCTTCAGGTTTGTTTAAACTTTCCCTGTTTGTTCCTGCAGCCTCTTTTGTTCTCCATTAAAGTTTGGTCACTGGTTTCACAGAGGAAAGTTTAAATCATGAATGTGCAGGTTCCAGTGGTCACAAAAACACACGTAACTGAAGAGCTGATGATGATCCAGGGATGAAACCTGGAACGCTGAGTCATGAAAGTTACTGCTTGAACCTGCTTCATGCACGAGACCGTGCAGCGCTGCAGTCTGGGAACTTTTTGATCAAACCCCATACATGCAGGTTTTATGTCCCGATGACCATCAAAAGTGAAATCATGGATCTGTCCTCATTTATTCAGATCAGATCTGGTCTAAGCTTGAAACAACAGCCCAGGTTTGTTGCTTAAACAGCTGCCGAGTGGCTGAACTTGCCCAGAAAGACTCTGATATCATTCATTACTGTTATTCTCAAGAATATTTTATAAGAATCACAGGAGAGATGTGGACAAAAAGGCAGCTTAAAGCTTCCATCCACTTCCATTTTTAAATATGTTTCAGACTTTCCTTTAAGACAAATCATAGAAACACCATTTTTACACACTTATTTACTTCTAAAATTTAAGACTTGTGTGCATCAAATTCACTACTCTGATATCTTCATGCATTCATGCAGCTCAGCAGTTCTGTGAACAACACAAAAATAATTGAATTTGTCAGCATCTGAAAAGTTTCCCTCTTTGGTCTGAACATGATATTTGATTCAGTGTGACTGAACTCTGGTCTTTAATCATCACTTTGAACTGTCAGCCGAGGACGAAACTCGAGACCCTGAGGGGAATTTAATCCCCACCGCAGTGCTAAGTGAAACTTTCCGGGTCGAGGGGTCAAAACCAAACGTTAGACGATCAAAAACGCCCCGAGGTTACCCGACACCTCGCGGCCGAGTCGCAGCAGGTGGACGGACCGACGGACGGTTCAAGGAGACGTTCAATTAAAGGATTCCTGATGGGACGAACAGCTGCCGTCTGCAAGTCTGCAAGTTTTCAAGTCTGCAGGTCTTTAGCTTCACCAGAAGAAGACGAGATGAAGACGATGATGACAGACAAACAAGCTGATGCTGATGTCTTCTGGCTCAGTTAAAGCCCCCGAATCTGGATTACAAACAGGACTGAATGTGCTCACAGGGTCTTGAAATGTGATCAAAATGCTGTCAAGCTGTTTCAAGAATTCATTCTAATTTCATTATAAAACATAAAAATGACGTCTGTCCAGGAAATGAGGAGGTTGAGGGCTTCTTGTACACATGAATCTGTTATCACATCTATTTATTAGAGCTGACTCATCGCAAATCTGTCACTGAATTTCATCTTTAAAGAGAGAAAATGAGCCTTGCTTCAATCTGAGATGCCTGGGTGAAAGGGTTGCGAATCTAAATCCAAAACAGTCTAATTCCATCAAAACTTTGTAAATTAAACTCAGCATGTGAGAGAAAAGCATGAAGCGTCTTTAAATCCAACAGAAAGCATCACTGGGTAAAAAAACAAAGATTGGAAATTGTACTATAAAATGTCTTAAAACCAAAACTGGAAGTTAAATGTTGCAAAAACTACTTTATCATGTTAAAAAGCACCAGAAAATATGTAAACATATGGCTAACAGGAACAGAAAATTATTAGCTTACTAAGCTAATTCTGTTCCATCAACAGTCGAAAGACTAAAAACTATGGAACTATAAAACTAAAAGATGTTTTTTGTGGCTTAAAATCCACATAAAAACTCTGGTGTTGCTTTAAAGAGACAGAGAAGATTTAAGATTTATGTCTTTACTTAAAAAAATCCAGCTTTGAACTCGACTGAACTGTTCTAACACATCAAATTCATTAAAAAAACATCATTGGGTTTAAAATATGACAAAAAAGTGAAAGAGGAGGAGTTTTTCTTTGTGTGTGGAGCTTTAAATGAAGTATTTCATCCACAGAAAAGGTTTGAATCAGCGTCTCTGCGGCCTGATGGGACCCTGACAGGTGGAGCTGAGGACCCTCCTCATGTTCAGGGTCTGAAGCACCTGTTGGTCCAAACTGTGCTGAGAAATGCATCTAATGTCAGAGACGTCCGGAGCGTGTGGCCGAATCAAAATAATCTGGAAGCCTCAGCTGCACCAGAACACAACAGCTGAGTTTTACAGCCCGTATTGATCCACCGACGATCAATATGCTTATTCTGCTTGATTGACTTTGAACAGAAGGTCCTCATTGGTCCAGAGGAAGCAGAGGAGACCAGGTGGACCAGCTGTGGATCCATAAAGACCCGACAGCAGCAGCAGCCTCAGTGCTGGACGTTAATAACCCCCACGGCCCCACCCACTCCAAATCCACTCCAAATCCACTCCCGGCCTCCTCGTGCCGGGGTGTGGACGGCGGGGGAGGGGCGAGACAGCTGGGCGCATAAAAATAAAAGCCCCCGACCAGCTGTGACGCTCAGAAATGCCCCAGCAGCTCGTCCAGCAGCGCCACACCCACCGACCCGCCGAGGAGCTGCTGCCGTTAAAACACGCAGACAAACGGAGGGTTTCTAAATATACACACACACACACACGCACACACACATGCACACACACACACACACATGCTCGCACACACACGCATATGCTCGCACACACACATGCTCGCACACACACGCAGGACTCAGGTTTAATTACATGGGTGAAAGTCTGAATGTGAGACGACTGCAGGGGCGAGCAGTTGGGCAGAGATGCATCATGGGAGTGGTGGTGGTGGTGTGTGTGTGTGTGTGTGTGTTGAAGTGGTCGCCCCAACAGGGTGTGAATCAAAAAACACATTAAAGAGGGAATAAAAAAGTTTCCTTCAGAGTTTTGAAAAGTTTTTTTTAAAGTTCAGGAGGGTTTTTTTCCTTCAAAAATGTTTTAAGTTTTTCAATTAAACGGAGAAAATGAAAAATGGATCGATTAAAAGACGACAAAGTCTTATTAAGTCTATAAATCTGAAACTATTTTAATAATCGGATGATCAATTAAGTCAGATTGAACGTAAATTCTGAATATTTTTTGGTTTTAGCTTCTTCAGGTGCGACAGTTTGCTTATTATTGTGTTTAACTTCATTTACTTTCACCACTTATTTTATTTTGAAGGGTTTTTTTTGAGTTAGTCATAAAATGAGACATGCAAAGACTTAATTTTGGATATTTGTCACAGTTTCTCTGATGTTGAAGACAGACTGATCAATAACAATCATCAGCTTTGGTTTGAGACTCACCTGCAGGAGATCGCTGAGGTCCAGCAGCATGTCTGAGAAACACCAGTTAAGGCGAATAAACCAGAAGAAATCAACAACTGAGTGATCGTTTTGTTTCAAAGTGAGACAGAAAAGTCTGATAAAATATGAAATCAATGTGTTTTTGTGACAGATTGACTGAAAGAAAACCAAGTCAGACTCTGTCAAGTCAAAAAAACACTTCAGTTTAAAGTAAATTAAGTTGTTTTCACGTGAGAAAAAATGACTTCACAAACCAAAAACCTGCTTAAAAACAAATTTAACTCTTATTTTCTATGAAGAAGGGGCTTGACATGTTAAAACTTCAGTCACAGTGAATTATTTTTGTTTAATTTCAGCCACAAGAATAAAACAAGTGACTGATTTTAGGCTTTAATGCCGGAAAGTCAAAGCTCTCAATCACTTAATCATTTAATCAAGTATCTTTAAAGTCTGATCTGAAGTTTTTGCTGATTATTTTTTAACACATTCAGAAGCATAAAAGCAGACTGAGGCAACAACAAGCCTGAATGAAAAACAGTAAATGCAGTTTGACAGAAGAGCAGCTGTGCTTTTAGAAAACAGAAGGTTGATTGATAAGTTCGCGACCTCAGGTGGAAGATGATCAGTTACACAGATCTTTTCATCAAATGCATGTGCAGTTCAGCTGTTTGACTGATTCTGCAGAAAGTTTGAAGTTCATAACTTTTATGGTTTTGCTGTTTTGGGTCATTAAACGTTGTCCCTCTGAGAAAATAAACACTTTTCCCTTCATGCAGTGATCTAAAAATACAGATTTGCCTTCGTCCAACACTGCATTTTCACCTGAAAACATAAAAAATAAAAATCTGAAGTGTATTTTCTGACTTCACACCTGCAGAAACGACACCTGTGATTCACTGATGATGAGATAAAACCAGTGAAACGATCAGTTCGGGAAGCTGCGACGGAAAAACTAACGAGACACTGAAACCGTCACCTCTGACCCCCAACACACACACACATGAACACACACGTCTGCCCCTGGACACCCCATCCCACCCGGCCTCGCTCTGACACGCGGGTCTCCCTGGCGACGGCGTCTCCGTGGCGACGGGTGCACCTGTCTCCAGGCCGACCGGGCGGATTAACTCCGCTGAAAAAGGCCTCACACAATGGAATCAGCAGCCGTGCAGATGAAATGGAAAAGATAATCCGAGCGCACGCCGTCTGGAGATTACAGGCGACTCCCTTAATCGGGAAAATAAACAGCAGCAGGTCCTTCAACACATCTGGAGCAGCTGGAGCGGAGCAACGGGACGGACGAACGGATGAATCCCAGTTACTGACTTATTTAAACATCCAGATAAAAGGATATTTAATCTGACGCAGAGGTCACATGACACTTTCACATCTCTTTTAATCATTAAAATCATTATTTCTCTGTGTTTTCCTGCTCAGTTTGACTTGTTCTTAGTGTTCAAATTCAGGAATAAACAGTAAACACTAAGAAATAAGACCTTTAAAATGAATTTGCTGAGAGGAAGCAAAGATGCTGCAGGTTTGAGAGGAAACTGATCAGTTTTGACTGAAAAGAGGCGACTGGATCAACAGATGAAGTTTGAATAATTCAGTGTCATTTATCAAGTTTCTGCAGAGCGACAGCTGGATCATCAGCTGACAGACTTGACTGATGTTGTTTTCATGGAAGCTTCAGCGTCAGTTTTTTGGGATATTTTCTTTCTGCAGAAAGGTGACGAAGCTGAAAGAAGGTTGGAAAGACTCTGATGATCTAAAATCTGATCTCTCAGGTTGATGTTCGGTTTCTCCTCCTCAAATTAAAAACCTCAGATTAATCAGATGTTTCCTTCTCGCTCTGTTCTCCTTCCACCTTCGTCTCTGTCCTGATTCTCCCCTGCGACGACATTACAGACTCACCCAGCTGTGGAGAAGGAAGCACAGAGCACAGAGCTATTTTTACCTCGCTGCTCTGAACATGCACAAACAGACAGGCCTGCAGTCACACACACACACACACAAAAGCCCGGTAAACAATGCAGCAGGAAGGCATTATACCCTCCTCGCCCTCTTTCATTAGGTAAACTCATCCCGGCCGTCCAGCCATGATGTTACATAACACCATCCGTCCTCAGAGGCGAAGTGAGTCAGGAACAAACAAACAAAAAAAAGACAAGCCGCCTCGTTCACGAAACACCGGAGGAAACTAAACGACACATCGTCCAAACGATGACACATCGATCTCAGCTTCAGTAAACTGTCAGATTAGCAGATTATGAAACATGAGGACGTGCAGACTCTGATGTGTCGACCTGCATCAGTTTCAGATGCAAAACTTTCTGCTCAGCCTCTGCAGCTCCGCTCACCTGTCGAAGCTCCTCTTTGATCACGTTTCCTCTCACAGGTGATTTTCACAACTTTTAATTGGACAAACAGACACAACGTGCAGGACGGAGAACAACTTCAGGCTTTTAACTGCAAACAAAGAGGTTGATTTGGGGTCTTTGGTTTGTTTTTCTCTATTTTCAGGCTCACTGAGCTGAAACTAATTGATCAATCAATCAGCGAGTCACTTACCTGAAAAATAATTAACTTTTTTCTGAAAGTCAAGCTTTTGTTTTAGTCATTTTTAGGCAGAAATAATTGCTTGTTTGAGAAAACCAGGCGTTATTAAAGCGAGCGGTGAGGATACGTGGCGTCCCCTCGGTGCGACACACCATGTAGAGGCAGGCGGCGACGACGTGGGACGACCGGCGGCCGCGCGTCAGGTGCTTCATGAGCGCCATCTTGTAGAAGTTGAAGGCCGTGTCGATGCAGTGTTGGTTCATCTGCAGCTGGTGACCCAGAGTGTTGATGCTCTGTTTGGCTGAGAAGATGCAAAAAAAACAACACAAGTCAGCTCAAACAGAAACACGTGCAGATGTTCAGACGCTCATCTGCTTTTTCTTAAATGGAAAAAAGGAAGAAAAACAGGTTGAACAAACTGATTATTCATTCAAAGAGCTCAGAGAGTCCAAAGGTTTAAGGCTCATTAGTGCATAAATGTGTCAAGAAACTTTTAAACACAACAAAAACTCATGTAGTCATCCTGTGAGGAAGATGAATTTACATATAAAATATCAGAAAAGTCGATGATGGACGTGTGAACAACAAGACTTTCAAGTTTTTCAGTTTTCCGTTGATGCGTTCAAGCAGCAAACATCATGTTAGAAGCAACACGTGGACTCGTCGGTCTTGTTTAACAGCTTACAGACAAACAGGTAAATATTTTAATCGCCTGCTTTTATTAAACTTCTTTTTTGCCTCCTGTTGTCTTGTTTGACATTTATCATCCACATGGTTCATGTCAGTGTTTGTTGAGATTCCTGATCCCAGATTTAGTTTGTGTTTCCTGCCTCATTACATCATTTCTACGCCCCTGTAAACCAAAGAAAGACAGAAATGTGACTGAGCACGAACCTGTTGTTGGTGCTCAGACCAGAACACACAGAACAGGTTTAATGACAGCGACTTTCAGCCTGATTCAACCTGAGCAGAACCTCAGTTCACACCTGACGCCTGAACCTCAACCAGGAACTGAAAAACCACCTGAGCCTCAATATGACCAGGTTTGGGTCCCCGTTAGGACTACTGGTCCTCACAAGAGCCACTGTTTCAACCGGAACAGGTCCCAATGAGGTCAAAAATACACACACATCATTATATAAGCACATAAACACAACCTTCACACACACACACACACACACACACACACACACACACACACACACACACA
>JAUZTA010000008.1:2652867-2665763 GCA_034780835.1 Ctenochaetus striatus
GATACTGGCGCGTGTGGAAACCCTGTAGCTCTCACTGATGTTTCAACTTTTTTCAAGGTTTTTGAGGGATTTTTTGGCTTCTTTGACACAAATGTGTAAGAACGCAAGATGTTATATGCCAAATAGTTTGATAAGCTGTTGGGGAAAAGTTTTTATATTAGGCTGTACAAATAAAACTGGCTTAACTTTAAAAATGATCTCAGACTTTAGTATTATCGCCACCATGGCATAGTGCACGACATAGCAACGTTTTATGTGTATAAGTAACTAAAGATAGAAACTAAGAAGACCGCATTTTATCTGTAAAGTTTTTGTATATTTGACAAAAAAAGGCAAATATTAAAAAAGTATCTCCATAACAAATGTGTCAAATAAATATAGACTTACAACTGAGACAAAATTATCTATTTAAGAGAGTGGATGTGAAACCAAAACTACAAAACCCCCCAGGGTATAAAACCACAGAGAGAAAGCTGCAGCAGAGTTTTGCTGCTTGTAAAACCCAAGTGAATGATGTAGCGCTCAGGCAATCTACTGTATTTCCAGGGTTTTCTTTCTGTGCTACAGTAGCCGGCCGGTTCAATCACAAAGGTGACACCGTTCCAGTAAACTCTGTGTCCTCCTAGCTGCCAGTCACAGCATGTCACGTCCAACCAGGCGTTGCTTAATTCACTCCAGCCGGCCCCGTGTGAGAGCCGGGGGAAGGGTGTGGTTAGGACATGTGCTCTGAGGTGATTGGTCGAAAGTGTCTCACCACTCCGCCCCTCGCTCTGCATGTACGTCACACAGACAGTGGGCCTCTGGGGTTTGGGAGCCTCTCTGTGGGCCTCATGGAGGGTGTGAATGTTCTGGCCTCCAAGAAAGATGAGGGTGAAAGCTTTAACAAGAGAATAATACACTTAATTTCTTTGTCAGAAGTTGTTACAGAAAACACACAGTACAAAATAATTAAAAATATATTAATAAAGTAGCGCAGATCAACTCTGAAACAGCCTATAGACAAATAAAATTAGCATAGCTGGATTCAGGCTATCGTGGTTAAACATTATCAATAACACTCGAATGTTGACATGTGATAAAGGTTTTTCATTAACGTAAAGAAAAAAAGAAATAAAAGCTTTGTTCAAGACTTCTGTTATGTATTAATAGATAAGACACAAGGAGTGACTTCTCATTATATCATGTTATTATATAACCAGCCAAAAGCATGGGGTCACTGCTGGTTCAATGAGTCCTGACACAATGTTCCATGAATGTGTCAGACGTGTTGGAGTCTGCAGATAGTTGCAGATATGGGATCTGTTCAGCAGCAGCAGCAGGAAATCCCTGAGTGTCTGTGTCTCTGTTTAATGACTTATTATCAGAACATGTCTGTTCATGCTTTTTTTTTTTTTCTTTCTGCCTTTCAGGGAAGCTACAAGATGGTGCCTGTTTCAAATGCACAGCGCTCAGACTCTCCAGTCAAAAGTAAGCCAACGTGCTGGACTTACAGTGTCTGCAGTTCCTGAAAACACTTGAAAATACCATATAAAATGTTAACTTAAAATTTTATGGTGACATGCAGTTCTTTCTATGAATTTAAAGCATAAAATTTAGTGTCAGAATTCAATCAAAGGTTGTGGTTCTTTGGATGCCGCTTTATGTTAAAAAACAACCCTTGTTTAAGCCTAAATAAAGGTTTGGGAGTTCTGTGCCCCTCATCTTGTCTTAAAGGGAACCTAAAGGTCATTTTTATGGATACAAATGTCTTATACTTGTTCTTGTGCACACTTCACCCGGATCACACTTGTGTGTAGCCTTGGTTACATGCCAACCCATCACCTGGTGCACCTTTATTTGTTTAAGCCCTAAAATTAATTCAGGAGCTTACATCTCTAAAGCTCTGTGTTTCCTTGGATAATATTTAAAAGTCAAAAAACACACAACCACATTTTCTGGAGGTCTAGAGCTTTTTGTTTTTCATTCCAGTGAAAGATTTATAAAGATATCACTCAATTAAAACCAAGTTTAAGCACTGTATGTTATATAATTTTTCAATCAGTCTCTCAGCTATTAAGCCATTATTTCAACCCATTGCTTTCTTTTTCTAAATGTAAAATCTAAATCTAAATCTAAAACTCAATCTGAATGTTTTATTCTAACTCTTTTCTTCCTCTTGTCTCTTTAGACTTGATGGGCTTCGACTAGGCAGCTTGTCCCAGGTCTCTTCATCTGGTCCTTCCCTCCCCTTGTTAGATGGCAATGTGGGCCCCTGCCAAAGTCTGGACTCACAGCGGCTTTACTGTGCTTTTGTGTTGGGGGTCTCCCCTTCGCCGTACCCTGCTATCACAACGGGGCCCCAGTGGACAATAGCACGGCCGCAGGATATCCCTGGCGTTAGGTGGATACACACCTCGAGGAGGAGATGGGACGACTCCAAGGTGGAGAAATCACTGCGTTCGTTAAAGGATAAGAAGAAGAAGCTGGAGGAAGGAGGGCCGGTTTACAGCCCGACGCTGGACGCAGAACCTGTGAGGAGGACGCTGGGACAGCGGGTTATAGATGAAATAAAGCACTACTACCACGGTTTCAGGCTGCTGTGGATTGATACGACCATCGCAGGCCGGATGCTGTGGAGGGTGCTGAATGGTCACCCCTTGTCCCGCCGCGAGAGGAGACAGGTGAGGCCCGAGGGGAGGAAATAAATACAAAACATATTCTATGGTTTTGAAGTTTGGCTCTGGAGAGCAAATTTGTTTGGATTTTGTTTTTATTTTGGTGACCTGCTTCAGGTGTAATTTGCTCAGATGCAACCACCACAGGGCCTCACATTCAAACACCTTTACAATGACAGAGTCCTACAGTTGGCTTGTAAACTGATTCCAAGTATTCAAGTGCTCAGTTTTGCAAAGTTTGAGTTTATTTGGCTAAAAGAGGAAGTAATGCTCAAAGTTAATATCCTACCTAATAATACAAAAACAGAGCAGCTATGAAGTTTGTTTCTACACCAAGTTAAGTATATTTTCATACTATAATTCACTTCACTTTGCTAACACAAGTGATGCATAGTTAATCATTTGGAAGAACACCATACTGAAAAAAAACAGTTATCTAATCATGCTTAGTATCTACAACAGCAGTACTGTCAGTTTTTGTTGTGCATGGATGCTAACTTTGCATGATTTTGCCTCAGTCGCATGTCGAGTATGTTGCCATCAAGTGCATAAGAACCTTTTACAGAGTTCTTGTTTTTACTAGAGTCAGCTGAAAGCGTCAATCTCCAGATAATATTAGCGCGTAATGTAGCTGATATCAGTTTAAATTAGCTGGCTAGCTACAGCGACTAAAACCTGCCAAAGACGGCTGTCATATCTGTCAACACATTGAAGTTACTGGCTAGAAATGAGAGGTTTGCTTTTGACTTCCTCTGTCTGAAACCAAGAATCCATTTAAAAAAATCAGGTGGTAAAATTGTAATGGATGGTTTTGTAAACAGCAGTTTGTTCAGGAATGTAAAGCTTGTCAAGTGTAGCGACAGTAGCCGAGGTGGGCGAGGCCTAGCAAACTTAAATTACTGGCCAATTTGACTGAGTCTGGCAGGTTTATGTGTTCTGTCAGCCACTTTTGCAGACCGTTTAAAAAGCTGATAACTTGCATGAGTTTAGACATCAGAGACGACTGAGGATGGTTTCAGTTTAACAGCACAAACATCTCTTTTTATAATGTTTAATCCACAGCTTCTGAAACCTAATTGGATCAATTATAGAAACTGGCTGCATGCTGAGTGTTTTCCCACCGGATGCTCAGCAGATTGTGATGCTTGATTGAAGCTCTTCAGTAAGAAGCTTAATGTGTTGTCCCATTGATCTAAAAAACTCCTCATTTAACTTCACCTGTTGTTAGCAGTGGGTTTTTCTTTATTGTTCTAGTAATTCTAGTAACCACAACAGAAACCTTTAAGTTGAAAAAAATGCCAAACACGTAACTTACTCTACTTTTTCTTAAAAGTTTGCAGAAACTGACAATGAAATTGAGTAAGCTAGTAACTGCCATACATTAAACATCTTAAATATCCACTTTGCAAGTTGTTTTTCATTGATGATGTATTTGTTATCAGATGCAAAATAAACATAATCTAGTTGTAGTATTTTTGGAATTAAAATCCAGAATGTTTGACCTATTTTGCAAGAAATTAGGTACTTAAAAATATGCAAAGGTCAGACTCCTCTCATATTTTTTTTAAACATCAGCATAACATGTCAGCCGCAGTCATCAGGTGTCGGTGCTGATACATCGGGAAGGTTGTGCAGGTCGGCTCAAGTCACATGTATTTACTGTCATCGTGTCCCTCAATAGCACAGGATTGTTCAGACTTAGTGGAAATGATTGGCAAGGTGTGAATGACTGGCCCTCTGCTGCCCTTTTCTGGGAATCTTTCCGTTTGCTTTGACTGAGATACTAACCGAAGATTTAAAATTCACCAAGTGAGTTAAAAATAAAAATATTACCTTTTAAATTAAGATTATTTACTTTCAGTAAATCTGTAAAAATGTACTATATCCACTTGAGGTGAGTTGGTTCTTCCATTATCATCATCACATCTAACTTAATACCTTCATTGCCGGACACTTGATTACCCTCGTAAAGCCGTTTTTAAACAAGCTAGCAGACTTTTTCAGAAACAGACTACCTCCTGCAGCTGCAATGTAAACTTAAGAGGAAAGAACGGGTCGTACACTCACAGACTTCAGTGCACAGGCATGTTTACAATGTAGTTTTACAAGTCCTGTGATGACATGGCACCTCTCATTGCAAACCAAAGGGCTGTTGCAACAGTTAAGTGAAGAGCTGAAACAACAGCCGTTACCTGATGCAATGGCTGTCGTTGTACAGGAAAACTTTCCATTGACCTCCTCCTTCAACTTTTAAAAGAACTGAAACCTACTCAGCTACAACATAAGAGAAAATATTCTGTGTACACAATCAGCATAAAACATGATTTAGCCAATGTAAGCAAAAATCACATGAAAGTGTTTATTGCAAAGTACCAGTGGAAATAAAGCCTAACCTCAGTGCTAAAAGCTGCCAGTCAATCATGACTGCAGCCACCATCATTGAATCCACTCCTCCAACCCAACTGCACCTTTTCAAATGCAGCTGACTCCCTCGGAGCGCATGTCCTGAGCCCATCTACACCCCATTCAGCTGACCCGAACCAGTTTTGCCTCCTTAATCTCCCCCTTTCATATTCGCTTACAATACTCAGGCCTCCGTTAAAGGCTTCTTCTATTTTAATCTGTCAGCCCCCTTCCTCCCTCCTTTGATGTGGGACTCTGGGAGATGATATACATGTCAATGGGCCTGCGGACAAAGGCCCTTTCACCCAAGCTGGCCTAATTCCTTCACCCTACTTTTCCACTGACGTGCAGGTGGAAAGGGTGGAGAAAGAGGGACTCGTGTTTTGGCCTTCTCCCCTTAGGGCCGTTTCTGTAGATGGCTGGTTGGGATTGTGTCCCTGGACGGTCAGTAAGCCACAGTCGGACAGCTGTACAATGAGGCAGACTGGTGTTGGCGTGGTAGCTCTATACTCTGAGGATTGTTCAGGTCTGTGCTGTACAAATGTGCTTCCTGTTGGCTCAAGTGGGCCGTTTCAGAGCCTTGTGAGGCAGAATGTTCACTTTTGGTCCACGGCTCCATGCAAATGATGCTGCGGTGAATTAGAAGGTTTCTGTTGCTCTGGGGATGTATGGGCTCGGGTTAGAAGTGCTGACTGTTGAAACTGTTATAAGAGGGATTGAGCAGGGTGATTGTACCAAGGGACAAAGGAAGATGAGGTAAACATTTTCACATGGTTCCCTGTTGGGTTTCCCTCTCTCTGCTGCTCCCTGCTGGAGGAATGCACAAACTTCAGCCTTTCAGGGTAGATGGAGGCCTTCGCTGTAAATGTTCTGAATCAGAGGCTCATCTGCATCTGTTTGTCCACAGAAATTTAGAATAATTTCCACAGTTCCCTAATTTTAAGAAGTAAATTTAAATCTGTGTTTTCTCCAGTTTCTCAGAACTTGTGCCGACGTCTTCAGACTTCTTCCCTTCCTGGTGTTCATCATCGTCCCCTTCATGGAGTTCCTGCTTCCTGTAGCGCTGAAGCTCTTCCCCAACATGCTGCCGTCCACCTTCGAGACACAGTCAAAGAAGGTAACCGAAGCTGCATCATAAAAACAGGATGCATAAGATCATACTTACTGCTTTATGCCAGTGTCGTTTTGAGACAAAGCGGCTCAAACAAAGCTGCAACTCATCATGTTTATTTCTGAAACTTAATCCCACTTTTCCAGAGTTTATAACAATCTTGAAAAAAGAATTCACCACAATGTGTCAGTTATTATGAAGAATGTAAATTTATTTTAATAATTTTAACTTCTGACATGCTTATAGGAGGAGAGGTTGAAAACAGAGCTGAGAGTCAAACTGGAGATGGCCAAGTTCTTGCAGGACACCATCGAGGAGATCGCTCTGAGGAACAAGGCGGCACAGGGCAACGTGACGGAGGAGTTCTCCACCTTCTTCCAGAAGGTTGGTGTCAGTGCTCACCGAGTCAGAGCATCACGGCTCAGTTCTGCCCTCTGATGGTGGAAATGATAAAATGTCTTCAATACTCTTAAGTTTTATATCAGTGTTTTATGTCCACAACACAACATGCAGACAAATAGAACTAAACTCATATTTATGCATGAAAATCAGCTTTAGCTTCTGCATTTTTCGCAGACCTCCCTCTTTAAGAGTGATTTGTGACTCTTGTCTTTATTCTGACAGATTCGGGACTCCGGGGAACGTCCCAGTAACGAGCAGATCCTGAAATTCTCCAAACTGTTCGAGGACGAGCTGACTCTGGACAACCTGACCCGACCTCAGCTGGTGGCTCTCTGCCGCCTCCTGGAGCTCCAGTCCATCGGGACTAACAACTTCCTCCGCTTCCAGCTCATCATGAAGCTGAGGGCCATACGAGCAGATGACAAGGTAAGAAACCTCCATGGTAATAATCTAGATGTGTTTAACAATGAATCAGATGTGTAGATGTCGTAGATGTTGTAGATGTTTTCATCGTTATCAGAACTGATCAGTAAAATCAGAGGTAGCTGCTGTAACACTCAATTTAATATTCTCTGTACATTTTGTTCACTTTTTTGACACATGAAAAGGTAACTGATCCCTTTGTGCCTTCTGTTCATCCAGCTGATTGCAGAAGAAGGTGTGGAGAGTCTGAACGTGAACGAGGTGCAGGCCGCCTGTCGCGTCAGAGGGATGAGATCTCTGGGAGTCACAGAGGAACGACTGAGGGAACAACTCAGCCAGGTAACAACAGCAAATAGCAACATAGATGGAGGACATTTTCAAGAGTTAGCTTCTTTTTTCTGGTCACAGAACCTATTTTTTATAAAGGAACTGCCTGAAGATGTCTGATTATTGTCCATTTTTGCTGTGTGACGCTAAAATCTTCTTTGTAAAATGACATTTGGTTGACTGCCTGGACTTGATTGATCTTCTCAAGAAGATACAAAATAAAGATATACAAAAAATTGCACTTGCAAAATCAAACTTCCCTCCTTTGTGGTCACAGAGGAATCTATTTAATTTTAAAAACTGAAACCACATCACCTGAAAACTGAAGTTTATTTATATTCTCTGATTCATCCTTTTCTATTCTCTTTTCATACAGGTTACTGAAGTGAGAGTAGATGTAAAAATAGTCTTTCCTTTGATGATGTTAGCTCACTGATGTTATGTTCGGCTCTTGTAGTGGCTGGAGCTGCATCTGAAACAGCAGATCCCCACGTCCCTGCTGCTGCTGTCCCGAGCCATGTACCTGCCTGACACGCTTTCCCCCGCCGACCAGCTGAAGACGACACTGCAGACGCTGCCGGAGATGGTGGTAAGTAGAGAGGATGCACCGTTCTTTGGTCCTGTTTGCTGATGTGGAACATGTAGTTGATAGGACATGAAGTGCTGCTGTATGATGTAGTAGGTGGTTGTTTTTATAAAAAATAAATATATTCTGGTTCTTTTCTCCATCCTACGCTCACCTCTCCAGACAAAGGAGGCCCAGATGATGGTGGCAGAGATGGAGCTCTCCAAAGTGGACAACAAGACCAAGGTGGAGACAACGCTAAAGGAGGAGGCGGCCATACGCCAGGACAACAAGGAAAGGGAGATGGAGAGGTTGGCGGATGCTGCAGAGAAGGCTGCCAGGGTAACAACTCTCATTTCTCTTCAACTCAAACGAGAACTGACAACTCTTCATTTATGTTGTTCAAGAGAATATTTGATCTCCTTTGACATAAAACTGTATTTCAGAGAGTTTTAATGGAGATGCAAAGGCATGACCTAGCAGCAGTAAAATTTAAATGTTTAATACCTTTGTTTCACATGTTAACACTGCATTCAGTTCTTATTTGTGAGAATTTGGTCTAGATAAAATAAACAAACTATTACTGACTGACTTCAGATCAGGAAGTGTCATATCCGGCTTTAAAAACCTGTTTCATGTCTTCCGCAGGAGGAGGAGTTGGAGCTCGAAGCAGAGCCGGTTAAAGCCGACAAGGCTGCTCATTCAGAGACACTGAGGGATACGGCGCCTGTCATCGAAGGCATCAAGGTAACGACTTAAACATAAAGTCTGTCAGATCAGTCAGTTTCTGTTAAAAATCTGCTTATGTGTGATTTCACATTAAGTTGCTCTTCAAACATTAAAATCTCACCAGTTAAAATAAAACTTCCAAAAGCTTGACATGCATTTGTTTGTACCAATATTATGACAAAAAGTAATAAAAATAAGAAAAGAGACATTTTTCTCTCTGATGCTGTGGTCAGTATGAGTAATATGTATTAAATTAAAGCTTTTTTTTTGCATTTGAATTTATAATGTACTATAAAATATGATTGAATATTTTCAGATTTTTCCAATTTATTTTCCAAATTTCTTTTCCAAATCAATCTCAATCATTAGTCAAGATAATAATGTCCTTATTAGGTTAGGAAGTCATTAGATATTTAACTAGCATCCCAAAGAAAACCAACAAAGTTTATGTCATAGGATTTCATTGTTAATCTTTCCCAAGTTGTATCACTGACCTCTGAGCAGCTCATAACATTAATATTATTGCTTATTTATTTATTAACTGATTATAATCAGGACTGTATTTTCTGTGTTATTTACTTTTTCCTAACTTTTCATTCGATCGCCTCTGCGTCTTCTGAACCACACAGTTCGGACAGTGGCCGACATTTCTTCGCTTCCAGGTTAGGTTTTTTTTAAACGACATCTCCTCCCAAAAACGACCCTCACTTCCACTCCAGTGTCTCCCTGCACGCTCCGTATCTGGCCTTTCTCTGAGCGGGAACCAGATGAGGGTTAAACAGCACTTGCATATAATTCTGGCGTTTTGTTTGAACTGTTCCAGACTGCCGTTTGATCTGGAGTTCAGTAGGAATGAGAACATAATCCGCTTTACAGGAAATAACCTCTAAATGCAAGGTTTTATGGGTGTGATGAGAGGAATGACATCAGCCTACATGAGAATATGTAGCAAAGGGCGAACCGCAGATGCTCATGTTTAGCTTTAAGTGGGATGAAAAGCAGACAAGGTAAATTACAGCACAGAGAGCAGGCGGTTACAGCGACTGGAATCCAATTATATATGTTTTTTTTTTAACTCCTATCTGGTATTTTGAGCATTTATACCTAAAAAAAAAAAAAGAGGATTTTAAGTTTGGAATTAAAAGATTTATCAGCATTTCTGCACTGTGAGTAAAAAAAATCTCAGTGATCCGGTGCTGTGAATTGGCTAAAGAGATGCTAAATGTGATTTGCAAATCCTGTTTGGCCCACATCTCTGCAGACTTCTCCCTCTCTTTCCCCTGTCGATCCTTCCAGACAGTTTCACTGACCAAACCGAACCTTTTTCCCTCCCCGACTAACAACCTTTGTAGCTCCACAGAGTTCTCTTCATCATGTGGTAATGAGATTTTGGGGTTATGGGGAGTCTCCCAGCATCCTCCAGAGCTTCCTCCGTTTTGACCCGTTTTGTGTGTTTGGATCGGCCTCTTATGTGGGTTTATATTAAATGCACATGTGGTGCTTGTAAAGTGAACGTACTGTTTTGACCTAAAGTAATAGGAGTTTATAGTGGCTGACATCCATTTTAAAGGGAAAATGTGACCTTCAGCTCCTCTTCTTTTCATTTAGCATCTAAAGAGAAGCTCTCAAAGCAGTTTTTCATTCAATCTGCTTCAAAGAATTCATTCAGTTTCAAGTAGTGAGTTTAATTTCTGATTTTCAGGAGCAGATTTCTTTAACTGCGTGTTTGTGTTACAGGGTGAGGAGATCACCAAAGAAGAGATTGACCTCTTGAGTGATGCGTGCACAAAACTGAAGGAGCAGAAGAAGCTGTTGACCCTGGAGAAAGAGGAGCTTGAAGAGCTGAAGGACGACGTTCAGGAGTACAACGAGGTGAACGATTAGTCTTTTACCATTGCAGAGAGACAAGAGAAAAGATTTATTGCCTTTAAATTAAAAATTTTAAAGGTTTCAGAAGTGCTTTTCCTTTAAATGTAAAGGGTTGATGATTGCTCTGTGTGCAGGTGAGTGTGTGTTTGCGTTGTTGTTGTGTTGTTGTTGTTGTGTCTCAGTTGTGTATTCATGTGTGTTTTTCAGGATCTGGAGGAGATAAAGAAGGAGCTCTCTAAGACCGGCCAGGAAAAGGCAGTGGAGGAGTCGAAGGCCAGCCAGCGTCTGTCCAAGAGAGTGAACCGCATGATCGGTCGCATCGACAAGATCATCCTGGAGCTGGAGAAGGACAAGGTGATCCTGGACGGACAGGTGGACAGTGGAGCGACCCCACCTGTCGGGTAAGAAGCTGACTGTGTTATTATAGCTGGTGTAATGGTGTGTGTGGTGGCTTAAAGCTGTAAATGGAAGAGTTTGGTTTGTTGTTGTTGTTTTTATTTTATGTCAGTGATCTGCTTCTGTGCCGGATTTTTTTGTTGCAGTCATAATCATCCTCATCATCATTTCTTCATCATCATCATTAGGGTTGTTCCGATTTCTGTGCATGTGTCGAAAATTTTTTAATGTACAAGTAGCAGGCATTAATAAACAGCAGGCAATTTGTGTGACTTCAAGCACATTTGTAGCATAACATCCACAGAAGTAAAAAGCTGAAAAAAACAAGTGCAATAATATGTTTTTTTTAATGCTGTGGTATCATATCTGTTCTCTGTACCAGACAATACACAAATTTTAGGAATTTTAAGGCAAAAATGGTATGAAAATGCCTCTAATTCTAATTTTAATTTCTATCAATAGATTAACCAACAAATGAGCTTATTATTTTGGCTCTGAAGTAGAATTTGCAAATGTTTCAAACAAATCATTGTGCAATAAAAGAAGGAACTTGATGGAAAGAAGCTTTAAAATTGACTATGGTACTGCATGCAGTTAAACTTACTGATTTCTTTACATTTGTTAACATTTCCTCTCAGTCTGAAATTACCTCAAGTATGACTCATAAATTCTAGCTTTCTTGATGCCTCAAGACTCACATTCTAGCAGCTATTTAGAGGCTTAATTAATGTATTCAATGACATTTAGTGGCATGATTAAATTTTTATGTGTTTTATTCATTCGGATGTCTTGAAACAGCAGTTTAATAGTATCATAATCAAAATGTGCTGCCTAAAATACCAGATATATTAGAGCTCCTGAGACCTCTTAGTTGGATACACACAGCTACCTCTCTGTTATTTAAAAGATGAAAGATGAAAAAAAGGGCATATTCTTGTACATATTATTTTGAAGTGACTCTTGCATTGTTTTGGCGGTGCCAGCGTGCAGCTCTGGAACTGAGTTCCATACATCAGCTCCTGTGACAAGCCGTAGACAGATCGACTGCAGGCTCAAATGGATTTCACATATCCTGGTTAAACCTGGCTTTCTGGCCGGCAGATCGAAAGCAGCCCAACTCGTTCACTTCACTTGGTACTCCCACTGTGTGTGTGTTGTGTATGAAGCCTTCTCGAGTCCTGAGCTGGAGCCAAGTACAGCGTAAGCAGCCCAGGAGGTGTTTAGCTGTGAAAATATGTGTTGAAATTACACAGCAGTGAAGCTCTTCATGCTGACATTTTGACAGAATCTTTCAAATATTACTGAAATGCCTGTCATGTCATTCGGCCCCCGGTGCACGTGTCAACCACTTTAGCTAAATCTAATAACAAATATATGTTTCTTAGCAGAGGATCACATATGTTGTTCAGACTGAAAAACAAACAGCAAAGGGTTTTCTCGACACATTAAGTTTGTGCCTTCTATGAACCCTCATGCTTTCCTGTAAGTTTTTTCCAGCTCCCCCCCTTCCTCCTTGGCATGGCTCTGTTTGTTTTGGAGAGCGAGAAACAGGATATGAGGTGATAATAGCCCATATGTCTTCGGACCATTGGAGCTAACATTTGCTATAGGACATTGTAACTGGAATAAAGCAATACATCACTTACTAAGTGACAGCAACAATCAAGCCAGGAAATTTCAGGGCCACACAGGCGAAAAGGCAGTGAAGAGGCTGCCAGTCTGACCACTGACGGGCTTGATCGTTTATGATACTTAAAAGACAAGAACTTAAGCTGCTTCAGTCACTATTTATGATAATAACACTGAATGGAATTTCAGTGTATTATGTAAAAGGTGTTGCTCATTTAATAAACCCACGCAAAATTATCACCTAGCTCTCCACTTAGCATTTTAGCTTTTTGCAGCTTTTTGATTGTTTTGGTTCTGTTGCCTAAAACTTTATTCTTTGTATTAGGCCTGCACAATTCAGGAAAAAATATGAATCTCGATTTTTTAGCTTTGAATTGAAACCACCAGA
>JAUZTA010000008.1:2674230-2684380 GCA_034780835.1 Ctenochaetus striatus
AGTTTTAACATCTGTGTGTGTGTGTGTGTGTGTGTGTGTGTGTGTGTGTGTGTGTGTGTGTGTGTTTGTGTGTGTGTGTGTGAGTGGTTGTTTTAACAGACTGAAGCAGGATGCACAAAAACACACACACAAAAAAAGACATTAAAAAAGATCTGGGTGTTACCTCTGCGTTAACTGGCACTAAAATAACATTTATGATCTTCACATAAGACCGAGGATCCAGATTCAACAGTGTTTGTTTGAGTTGAGCCACGTTGCTCGGCTCATGTGGTGTTTAAAACAAGCGTGAGCAGGTTTGACCGACTGTTTCTGAGCTCACGAACCCTCCTGACTGATTCTGAGATGCACAACATTAAATGCATGAACAGAAGCGTTAAACACTCAGTTTGCAGTTAAAAGTAAAAAAGCTGCAGATTTGACTGGTTTAATTTTTCTACCTTTTGCTTCAACACTTAAACAGGCAATAAAAGAAAGAATATGACCAGATGATAGATTGAAAATGAAAAGTTCACACCTTCACTGTCATTATTGTTTTACAGGAATTTGAAAAAATGATGCGTGAAAACAGTTCATGCTGTCAATGCATCAGCAAAATAATCTGCCTGATCTTTGCAGATCTTTACAACCTGCAGAAAGTTCAGAGAAAACTGGACTAAAGGGACCTTGTAGAGACTTGAAAAGTAGATATTTGCACTAAAAGTTCTTGGTTCTTCAAGTAGAAAACGCAGCTGTGCTTTGATTTCACTCACACAAAGTAAAATTAAAGAGTAAAATCCAAAATCTCCCCGAAACTAGATGTCAAAAATGTCAGATTTTACCTCTAACTGCCGTTTTGAGGTCACAATCTGCACAGATGTCACTGCAGCCTTAAGAAGAAGTGAAGTTTGTTGTATTTCTGGTTAAAATCAAACTCAGTCGTGCAGAATGTTGGTTGTAAATTTTAAAAACACCCACTGAAAGAAGTCTAAAAATACATCGAGCCGAACCTCCTGAACGCCGCAGTGACAGACAGCTAAATGTTTCCCCGCCTCGTTCCTGCTTCCTGTTTTCCGTCCTTCATCACGTCCCTGCAGAGAATCACAGAAATTCGCACCTCCGTCGGTTCAGTCGTCGGGTGTCAGGAGTTTTTTTTCTGTCTCGGCTGCCTGTCAGGACGCTGAAGTGTGTCGGTAACTTCGCCGGCGGTGGCGGCGTTTCAGGCCCTGCAGCCTCTAAAAGAAGAAGCTTATTGATCTCAGGAAGTGTGAGCCGAGTTCGCTTCAGGGACTTTTCTGTTTTTTTGAGGAATGACGTTCTGATGATGAGGAGGTTTTGATTAAAAGAGGAAGGAGGAGGGAGAAAAAAAAAAGCCTCAGAGGATTCGAGCAGCTTCAAAAACACAAAGAGATGATGATGTTGACAGTTCTGCGCGTGCATTTTGTAATTGGGTTCACACATAAAAAAAAAAGAAAAGCCCTGAATCCCTTTTTTATTTCAGAGACTTGAAGACGTCAGATCCTGATGGCAAAGGTCGGCTGCCTTCATGATGTCAGTGATGTTGGTGACTTTTTGTGTTTGAAAGATCTCAGAAGTCGAGGTTGAAGATGAATTTTTGCACTGAACATCAGATCAAAGTGTCGACTAATCACCGTGTCAGTGAAATGTGCTGACACTGCAATAAAAGGTTCAGAGATTATTAATATATTTTGAGGAAACCAGGGTTGAAGGTTCAAAAGTACTTGACTATAAAAGGAAAACTACCTATTTTAGAGCAGCACGGCACTGTAGGAGGTCAAAGACACCGAGTTTTAAGGTGGATTTTTGGAAATGAACAATGTTTGCACAGCGTTACGGTCTGTACATAGAGGTATAACACAGATGTTATTGTATAAAAATGAAAAAGATTGATGTTTTTTGAGGTTATTCGTCGTGGGTTTCGGTTACGGTGATTTAAAAAAAAAAAAAATGTGTACAAACGTTTCTGTAACCAGGAAGTTAAAAGAAACACTGAGGTCATGAGTCTGAGACGCCTTTTGTTGCCTTTCAGGACAAAAACTTTTCAGTGTTTCGCCAAGACCACAAACTTTCTGACCAAGTTCTGTGAGTGACTAAACAAAACCACAATGAGCTGAATAATGTTTCAGTTGCTGTGGAAATTGTGGAGAAAAAACAAATAAAATACTGGATGTCGTCAACATTTTGTCATTTGGCTTAAAAAATCGTTTCATCATAGTAAAAAAACCTAATCTGGCAGGTCCGACGTCCCTTTAAAACCTGTATTTTCCACTAAAAAATTAGCTGCATAAAAACTATAATTTCTCTTGTTGGTCTTTAAATGATCATTTAAAAATTTTAAATGATTAAAAAAATAAAACTGCATCTCTGTTTTTAGCTTCTTGCCACAAAATAAATCCAGAACTGATGACCTCAGTGAGAGCGTTTACACGAGCGCTTGTAATCTGGTTTTGACTCTCGTCTTTGTGTAAATAATGTCACATGTCACATGAAACTTGTTTTTCTTCACCTGTTGACAAGAGTCGAGTGTCAGAAAGGTTTCTGATCACCTGCATTGATTTCTGCAAATCCAGTTTAGTTTTTGGTTAAAAACTCGTCTGCTGGGTTTGACTTCTGGATTTGATAATCAGAAACAGAAAAGTCAAGTTACAATAAGAGTTTATCTTCTGCTTTACTGGTGTCAAGAGTTTTATTTTGTCTTACTAATTGAACTAAAACATAACTGGAGTTGAGGAAAGAAACACCTTCACACATCAGAGGACGATCAGAAAGCTGAGCTCTTAACTCATCGAACCACTGAAGGTGAAGTTGTAGATAAAAAGTTTTCAGTGGATTTAAAATGATATTCATGAGACTTTTTTCACATCACACTATCATTGGATGCAAAACGCTGCTTATTTTTTGAAACAGGGTTGGTTTAATCTTTGCAGCTGCTGTTTATGTCCAAAACACAGAAATGTTGTTTTGTAACTTGAACCTTCTTCAGTTTACTTTGTCTTTTGTTTCCATTTTGTGGCTCCGACAGGAACAACAAAACTTTGGCATTTCTGAACCATTGAAGTCTTTTGAATCCAGACTTGACGGGTTATTTTTAACAACAAGATGATGAGAAATGAGGTTTTTCGTTGTGTGAGTCCATCAAATGGACATTAGAGCAGCGAAAGGATCCTTGTGGGCTCCTAAATGCAGTAAAGTCTGCATGCAGACCTTCTTTTAAAGTGCATCTTCAATGTAAATATGTTCTTGTGCAGCAGTAAGTTCCACCACTGGCTGCATGCTGAAGGAATAATAATCATTTACTGGGTTGCATGCGAGTTTATAGATCCAGATGTTCTATCAGTGTAACTCTATAAGGAAGTAAGTCTGTAATTTTTTTTGTAACTTTCACATTTTGGAGGGTTTTTCTTTCCCTGCTGTGCTGGATCTCTGCAGCTGCTGCAGAGAAATGACATCCACATGCAGTCGTCCCGTCTGTAAAGTTTTCTCAGATGTTTAAACCGACGAGGACGAGTCGACTTCGCCGGGAGACTCTGAGGAAAAAAATATGTGTCGGGCTCTTCATGAAACTGTTGAAACTCAAGAAGAAGAAGAAGAAGAAGAACAGGCTTCTGTGACAAACAGCTGATGTGTGTTTTCAGCTGAAATGTCGTCTCATCACAGGTGCTTTCTCGCTGTCATCTCTTTTATTTTCTCTGGACGCTCCGTGTTTTCCTTCATGGTTTTCTGTGACGTCGCCGCCTGGGAATCACTTGAATCGTGGCTCCACATCCGTTCCCTTGTTTTTGTTCCCGGTCATGCTTATTGTGCTTAAAAAAAGTTGTTCTTTGGATCTTTTATTGTTGTAAACACATTAATTGTTAACATCTTGTTCGAGTCACAAAAGGAGATTGTGGTTTTCGAGCACTTTATTGTTAATTTCTCATTTCCTCCAGTGCAGAAAGAGGGTTTTTTTGTGTTTTCTGAGGGCGAAATGTCATTTTAGAAGATAGGATTTCATAACAAAAATGAGGTCATTTAGTACCATGAAATATGATTTCCTACTCAGCCAGTCATCAACATTACGACTGTCAGCCCTGCAGGAAAACTTTGAAGTCATTTAACTGATGTTTAGACTGGAGGCGGTTTTTAGAAAAAAAAATATGGATTTAAAAAACAAAATTAAGATTTCTTGAAATGATTAGAACACAGTTTTGTTCCCATTCAAATTTCCTGGAAACAAATCTCCTGCATAAACATGCATCTTGGACTTTTTGTGTTTGGTGAAACAGGAAAAAAGAAGAAACGTTGTTCACAAAGAGGAAACCTGAAGTGCTTCATGACAAGCACAGAAATGCAACAGAACAACACTGAAAACAACTGATTTTAGATCCCAAAACATCCCGATCAGTCAGGATTGATTGATCAAAATCCCTGAATTGAAGTCATGTTTGCTCAACTTCCCTCTGACCTTTGACTTTAATTAAACTGTCGACCTCGTGTTCATGAACTTTGGGTTCGAGTCTTGCAAAGTGCAGCTGAACAAACGGCCTTAAAACAGGAAACATGTCGCTCACTCTGCTGCCTTCGGTGCCTGGTCCTCTGTGCATTTCAGAAAAACTGTCATTTACGATTTATTTTTATTTGTATTTGCAAATTTGCTTTGCTTAATTTCAGTCAGTTCTTTCAAAGCTGCATTAGTAGATGTTTTGGCCACAAGGGGGCAGCAGAAGAAGCCACAAACAACACTGACATTTAGTCAGATTTTTAATTGTTGTAAAGCAAAGAGTTGCTTCCTGCACATTCATCCACTCATGCAGCCTCCTGTTGAATTTAAGTCCAATGTTTAGTCTATTTTTAGCTTCATTTTGGTCTCCTCCAACATAAATATCAGGCTTTTCAGCAGCTTGAAGCTCCACTAGATGTTCCCCATCCAGTCTCTAACTAACTCCTGAGTTTAATAAAACTTATTTACTGAAAAACAGCTCCCTGATGCCGCGGAGTTTATGCTCCATCAAACCAAAAACCATCATCCGAAATAAAGTGAAAATCTCTGCAGAGCTGTGATAATCCTCTGTGGGTTTGTCCCTCCGCTGCGGAAACAACTACAGACAAACTGAACTTAGAGAGGCTGCAGGCTGCAAGACTCAACCCTTTAAAGTCACTTTAAAGTTATAAAATTGTCCCTGTGAAGCTTCAGAGCAGAACAACAATTATTTTAAGATTCCCCCTTATAATAACCTCTAAAAGGGCTTTGAAATAATGCAATACTGATGATAAATAACATAAAAGCTCTTAAAAATGGTAAAGAATGTACTGTACAGCTCAGTGACTGTTATTTCCCAAAATCTGCATTAGAGAAAATAAATCACCTTAATGACGAGATGTTTTAATATGTGAGCTGTCTGATTTGAAGGTTTTATATGTTTTTGAGTTGCTGAGTTACCCTGCAGGTGTGCTAACTTTCAAAAAGAAAGTTATATTTCTTTTGTCTTCATCAGTTTGAGGTTTAAAAGTTTATTTTCACTGACTCAGACTCATCGGTCACGACAGCTGAATGTTCGGTCACGTTTCAGATCTTATTTACCACTTTGAAAAGCCGGGATTGTAAGAAAAGTGAAGTTTGGAAATCACACTGAAAACACAGTAGAAGTAGAAAATGTTTACTTGAACATCAGAGACGTAGAAGTTTGTGAAAAAAGAGAAATCTGATCCCTGATCAGGGTGAAAACTGTTTACCACTGATAGTGAAACCACGCTGTTGTCTGCTGCAGTTTAAACCACACGGTGCTCTCCGTCTGCTCCGCTGTAAATCTGCTCTGCTCCGAACACATCTGGGACATCTGGATTGTTCAGACGCTGCTGTGATCACGCTGTTATTCATATCGTTTGAAACAAAACTGCAATAAATCTGTGAACACGGCTTCTCTCTGTGGTTCGGTCTTTTCTGCTCACTGTCTGTTTGTCTCTTATTGAATGCAACCCGCTTTAAATGAAGCTGCACTGATGCTGAAGGCTTGTGTTCCTCTTTATTAAATATATAAGCTTGTTCTCCTCCCTGTAATCCCTGCTTATTGTGTTTTCCATAATATTAGCATTTATTAAAGCGTTTAATAATGCTGTAATGTTAATTAAATCCTCTTTGGTAATCTGTTGTAAACATTTGATGAGTCACTTTATCAGGCGAGAGGTTTTTATGATAAAGATGATGAAAACAATTTGCAGTTTAACAGTTTTACTCTATTTTGACATTCAATTAATCAAACAAATTAGATTAAGTGAGTCTGAAGTTTGGCTCGAGACTTTTCCAGATGCATTTCTCAACCAACGTGCAGCACAAAGGATATAAATTTTTAAAAAACACAACATTAAACCATTAATATAAACACAGACAATATAAATCTGTTATATCACAGATTGATAAAAGACAGGATAATACAATAAATAACAGAAATCACATAGTACAGTTTGCTGGTGTTTGCAGTGCGGCCACCAGATGGCAGCGTGTGACAGTGTTTTGATGGTCAAGATGGATCAATACTCTCACTGAGAGACTGTGGCTTCTTCTTGAGTAATGAATGAACAAACCGAGGTCAGTCACATGGCAACTGAGAGAAGAAGAAGAAGAAAGTGAAGGAAACTGTTTGTCCTCACGTGTTTGGATCTTCAGAGAAGGTTGGAGATGTTTCCTCAGGTCGGATTAGTTCGGTAACCTGATTGGTTTTTAAACATGTTATTGTGTAATCCTTCTGGTCTCATTATTATGTTTCCATGTCGGAAAACTCCACTAACCTGGCATCCCAGCAGGGAAAACAAACCATTAAAGTGTTTTCAGAGGCTTCGTGAAACTGAGCTGCATCCAACCGGATCTCCTTAATGAGTGGTTAACTTGTCGTCTATGGGTGAATTGGCAAAATGCTTGTTTTGCTTGTTTTAACATGTCACAATGATTCAGGATGCACTGAGTAAGATGAAGCAACAGGCAGACTCGGATTTATACAAAGAGAGACGGACTGTGATGGACTTTTATCCATAAAGCACCAGAACTGTTTCAGGTTTGAGACATAAAGTAATTAACTAGAGAGATGCATCAATGGTTAACAAACATTAATGACATTTTTTATATAAAATGACCGTGCAAGTTTATTGCACATTATACTTTTAGATAACTTTAGAATATATTTTTCCTTTAAACATTCTTAAAAGTTTTAGAAATTATTTTATCCATTTTTTTGTGTTTTTATCAAAGAAAAAATATAAAATCTGAGCCTTTTTTTAATCATTAATTAAAAAATGCTGTACATAGATTATTGCACATCACAATTTTTATTTGTAGCATTTGGATTCAGATTAAAGATGTTATCATATGGCCAAAAGTATGCGGACAGGATGCCCTTTTCTACATACTTCTATGCAGTTTTGGCCCCTGGCTTGTTTACTTGTTTACGTACACATTGATATTGTTTCTTCTTAGTAAATAAAAAGAATGAGGACTGAAGGGAAATCAGGGAGCTCATTGGAGTTGCAATCACATAAACTGTCTTCAAACTATGTTAAAACAAAGCTAATAGCGGCTAATAGTAGCAAATGTTAGCTTCCTTATAAGCTGATTTCGTCCTTCTGCAAAGTCACTTGTAGTTTATTTGGACACATTTTAAAGTCATGTTAACGCTGCAGGTTAATGCTCAAGGATTCAAAGTATGATGCACTGGTGTCCACATACTTTTGTCCATGTGATTATTTATCAAAGAAATAAATGTGACTGTGCAGTTTTGACATGTAGAAGAAGAAAGTCTCATAAAAATGGACGCACAAGTCAAGTAAAGTACCAGTGAAGGTACAGAAGTACACAGTGATTTTACAGCTCTGGTCTTTGTGTGCTGCTCAGTTAGTTTTTTTTAATGTGTGAGTTAGTGGGCGAGCTGCACTGAGGCTTCTCTGTAGGCAAGAGAGCGACTCCAGGCCTGTCTCCCTTCCAGACCAAACACACATCCATCTCAGTCTCCTGGGCCGCCGGTGACCCCTGCGATCTGGCGTCGGGTTCAACCTTCGCTCTGGCGTCCGTAAACAGCCTGGCTCGTCACCGGAGGGCCACCCAGCGCTCTGTGGTCACTCACAGGAATCAGTATTAGTGGGAGATGATGAACGTTTTGGAGAGCTTCGCTGACGTGCCTCACAGTCACCGAGAGTACATACAGGACGTAATAAAAGCTCTCAAAGTTCTCAGTGTTGGTGTTCCTGTGCTCTGCTTGAGCTGCTAAACAAAGGAGATATTGACGAGGAATCGCTGCAGATATCGTCCTCAAAGAGGCTCCTGTGGTTCTTCATTCACACTTTTAATAAACTGCACACATGGATCCAATATGAACTTATAGGAGCTTCAAAGACGAGTCCATAATAATCAAATTTTTGGTCAAAATATGTACATTTTAGTGTCCAAACGCTGTTTTCCTGAGCCTTTCTAAATGCTCATTCCCATGTGAACTGATGTAGGTTTCTGCATAAAAGCATATAAACCTACCAGGTTAAAGGAGGGGAAGCTACTTCACCCCTCTTTTCTTTCATTAAATGGGCATTTAATTTAAAATAAAACAACAAAAAGTTGAAGTTGCCCTTAATCCTGACCATTAGAAACTAGCTGTGCTTTTGATTTACACAGAAACGACGGCTCACACTGATTACAAATGAATAAATAAGTAAAATTAATTATCTTGTGCAGCTCATAGAAAATAAAAAACTAGACAGGATACATCTATATTTGCAGAACTTGAAGGTTTCTTGACTCTTGGTTGGATTTTAAAGCAGAAAAATGCATTTTTTTTCTTCAAGAGAGACTATTTTAAAAAGATCCAGACTGCCCCTGAAGCTTCCCCTCACCCGGTGTCACCCTTTGTCATGGGCAGATCTTCACTATGGCTGCTATAAAAATGGGACTTGAAGGTCTGGTCACCTTTTTCATTGCCTTGCAAATCCGAAAAAAAAAAAAAAGCTTCTCTCTAGCAGCAAAGAGCTCCTTTCCACAGCCGAAGGTGCCACATGATTCATAATGTGGTCTGGCTGCTGGTTTTCCTGGACTTAGCAAGCAGGACTGGAGACTTAAAATCAGCTTTATTTATGAACTTTACAGGCTTAATATGCAACACTTTCTCAAAAAAAGGAGAAAATTACAGACTCATACAGAAGCTATTCCCCTGATTACTCACTTATGAAACAGTAGAAATGTGTAGCCGTGCACTTAGCTGTTGAAATGTTGCTAAAAAACTGCATTTGTAGCTAGAAAACTAAAAATATTCCTTAATTACTGAGTGTATTTTGTACAGATGTTGGTAAATAAGTGAACAAGTTGTCTGATTTTAGACATTTTTGATAAACTCTGGTGTTTTTTCTGTATTGTTTTTCTGTTATATCCTTACTTTTTCCACTGTTTCTTTGTTCATTCGGAGAATTAAAAACATTGTGAATTATTTAAGTAAGAACAGAAAAATTTGGGTGAAATAAAATGAGAATCAGGTTAAAAGGTGGAGCAAAGAAACAGCACCTCCACCTCCGAGTGTGACAGCCTGACACAGCTGTCAATCAAAACACATCTGTCCCAAAATAACCTGTTAATGGAACAATGCATTTTTAAAACTGTCACACAGAATTTCAACTTGTTGTTCTGAAGCTAACAAACATGCAGTTGAGCCTGTTTGTAGTTTCATGTTTCTGCATTGTTTCTGCATGTAGACGCATAAAGGAAAATACTGCGGCTCTGTTTTCGCTGCACGCTCACATCTGTTGTCTGTTTCTTAATTAATACCCACAAAAACAAACAAACAAAAAAAGAGACTTCCTTTGTCTGTGATGAGTCAACATGTTTACATTGAGTCTTTACCGAGTCTGCTGGCATACAAATCCACTTAGCAAACCTCCATGAACCTCTGCAGTCAGGACGGACCAGCAGAGTGAGCTTTAAATTAAAATGCAGATGATGTTTTTCAGGTGGGCGGAGGTCAAGCGTTTGGCCGGCTGGTGCAGAGAGACGGAGGGATGGATGGGTGGATGCAGGGATGGATGGAGAGATGGAGAGAGGGATGGATGGATGGATGGAGGGATGGATGGAGGGATGGATGGATGCAGGGATGGATGGATGGATGCAGGGATGGATGGATGCAGGGATGGATGGATGGATGCAGGGATG
>JAUZTA010000008.1:2762459-2773100 GCA_034780835.1 Ctenochaetus striatus
ACAATATCTGTGTGTGTGTGTGTGTGTGTGTGTGTGTGTGTGTGTGTGTGTGTGTTTGTGTGTTTAATTATTTACAAAATCTTTGTGCATCAATATCTGTCTCTTAATGATAGCGTCTGTGTCACTTTAATGCTGGAGTCAGATTAATGAAGTATGAACCTTGGAAGAAGCTAAATGAACACATGCTGTTTACAATTATCTGTGGTAAGTCACACGGCACGGCACTTCTGCAGAGAGCTTTATTAGGCAATATGGCAACTTATGATTTAAAACCATCTCTCTGTAACTGTCAAATTAACAGTGAAGCAAGGGAGAGAGTGAGCTATTGTTTCATTCATTTATTGTAAGTAAACATGTATGTAGCCTCTGTACTGAGTCGCAGAAATATGCCTCCTTTAAGGTCAGAAAAAGAAAAAAAGGACAAAAAAAGGACTTTGGACATATTGATTGGTGGGGTTTTTTCACCTCTATTTCAGATGTAAAGTTAAACAGCAGTTTATTGAAGTGCTCCCCAAGTTTAGTTTTAGATGTAAAAAACACCAGATTATTCAGGGACGAAACACTAATGTGACCTCCATTCAATCTCCTGCCACAGCACCTCACTTTGATTGAACTTTCTGACAATCAAAACTGTCAGTGCAAGCAGCATGGATGGGAAGTTGGTTAGGGATCATGCAAGGTTCGATCAGAGGGAGATTATGGGAACCTCATGTGTTGCGCCCTTGTTGGCAGGGGAAAACAAGCAGCCAGCGTATAGAATAAGGCATAAGCCTTATCTGAACCTCTCTGCAGAGGAAGTTAGCCACACCAAGAGCACAGAATTACTTAGCCAGGAGCTCATCTGTTCATGTTCACACTATGTATTAATTCTGAGTTCTTGCCACAGTAGTCAGGTTTCGATTTGAGCTTAAGGTCTTTATGTCATCCTCTCCCTCTCCTCTGCTCTCCCAGTTTCCTTCCAGCAGTCACTACCTACAAATGAAGTAGGAATGCCACCATTTTATAGGCAAAACAAATTATCTTAGCAAATTTGTAAACCTTTCCAGAGCTTCAGGATGGTGACTCTTCATGCAAACCCACTTTGAGTTTTCTTTATTGATTCTCACAAAACCACAAGAAAAATAACATTTCTTTATTTAAACCTCTAAGATAAGGATCTTAATGATGATGTTGATGGTGAAAGTGAAAGGTGAAAGGTCTAGATCTCGAGCCCCTTTCACCCCATATAAAACATGCATGCTTCAACATTTACAATGTGAGATCATTCCGTCTTGTCTTTCATTCATAAAAACACACCAAAAAACTGCAAATGTTTAAATGCTACAGGAAAAACAGAAAAAGTCAGAGGATTACCAAAGGCACTAATATTTGTCCTCAAGAAACCTTAAAATATCTCTTGCAAAATAAATGGCAGTTTACCTAATAGATGTCAAAATATTTCACACTAAATCCCAAACTTATAGTGGAACAAGAGGATGAGTCAGGGGATCAACAAAATCTTACAGCTATCCTTTTGTTGAGATGGTTCAGTCTGCCAAGACAAGTAGTGGAGAGGCTAAAAGATCAGCATCACCATCCCTGCACCCACTCATGGAGAGCAGGCAAAACACTTTGGGTTAGGACTCAAAGTTTAAGAAGAACTACTCTGTTGATTTTGCTATTACATTTATTCTAAATAATTTAACACCTGAGTAAGCTTAAGTAGCTCATTTTAAGGCCACACAAGTTCAGAAAGAACGAAGAAGAAAGAAAGAAAAAGAAAGAGTTTGTTCATTATTTAAGAATCTTAAAGCCTTATTTTACAGGGGTTGTTCCTGCAGTGATCATTTTTCCAATAAAAGCTACTGCATACTGCCACAGTGAGAATTCTACAGGGTAGTTTAAGAGAATTATTAGAACCGACAGTCATGAAACAGAAAATACCTGAACAGCAGGTTTTTGTATCACAGCAATTATTTGGTATGCATGCAGAGAATACAATAATGAGAAATGGATACAGAAAAAGGCTTTATTTGAGCCCATTAGGCTACTTCGGTTGAACCTTAATTCATTTAACTTCAGGCAAAATGAGTCGGGCTTGTTAGACTGGGAGTATTTGTTAGGAAGTAGCTCTCTTTTCCAAAGATTCAGAGGCTCATCTCATCCCCATAATAATCTCTCCAACCCTCAGGGCACTACCAACCTTTAGGCTTCAAGATACACGGTGCATGCTGATGTGGGTATGTGTGCACAAAGGTGGGTGTGAGAAAGTGTGTGCAAGATTTGACCATGTTTGTGAGTAAACCTGTGCTGGTATGAGCAATGTGTGGTTTGTGCTGCAAGAGCAAGTGTTTGTTTTGCATTAGTATGTGTGCAGTTTTTCACTTCAAATAAGACTTCGTTGAGAAATGAGAGCATGTCCTCAAGAGTGGGGATATTTAACTTTTTTCACTCCAGGGTTTTAGACTTAAATTAAGGTTTAATGTCAGGATTAAGAATAGATTGAAGGTCCCCTGTGAATTTAGGGAATTTAGGTTAGACCCATATTAAAGTTAGTTAAAGCGAAATCTGACCTTAAGCAGTTAACTCTCAAAAAATTAGCTCTGTACTACAAAGGCAAAACATTGTAAGTTCATATTTGATCAACTTGGGTTCAGATCTTCCCGACCAAAGTTTAAAAAAAAGAAGTTAAGTCAAGTTGATGTAACATACTGAACTTCTTTCCATAGAGATACAGCTAACAAGATCTCTAAAGTAAGAAAGCAAGGTCAAGTACAAGCTAGCAGGTAAGACAGCCAGTGTCATCTTTAGCCGTAGCTAAACTCAATGGTAACTTTACTCCCGTTTCAGATGGGTCTCTCCCAATTTTTAGACCGCTATCCCTGCCCCCTCACATTTTGTTATTTTTTAATGGAAAACTCCCATAATATGTGTATGGCCCTAACATTATTAAGAATAACCAAGGCTTATATTGTCATGTTGCCAGATTTGGTACAAAGCGCAATCTATTTACACAATTCACACTGTACACACAGTTTCGACTTATTTCTTACCCCAACCTGGCAACCAGTTGCACTGTTGATCTGTGCGAAAGCAGGTGCTGGGAAGTTGAAAATGAAATCCCCCTCCTAGGTTCACAGAAAATCTCCTGGTTTTAACAACTTTAATGTTGATAGTTATGCTTATTAATACCTTTGAACTTCAACTTTTGAATCAACTGAAAACTTAGTAATTTAGCTAGATCAGGGGTTGGCAACCTCAGATGCCCAAAGAGCCATGTGGACCTGTTTCCCACAGAAAAAAAATCCTTAGAGCCGCAAAACCCTTGTGACATCTAAAATGAAGATAACACTGCATATATCTTTTTTTAACCTTTATTCTACGTATAAAAACTATAGTGAGTTGCATTCATGAAATCAATGAACTGGTACAGAGAAAACAATTTTTTTTCTGCATGCAACAAAACATTTTGAACATTCTGAACTCCGAAAGAAAGACGCTGGCGACTGATTAGCCATAGCTGAATCAATGTTTTTAATTTGCTGTCTGGTAAATGTTCTGTTTTCTTCAGAAACTTTTCTTTTGTTGGAACTATTTATGGTTGTCCGACTGGGAGTTGGAAAAAACTCAATGAATTGCGCGCCCGTGGGTGTAGCACATGTCGCGTTTGTGATGCATATTTTGAGCAACAAAAGAAAAGAAAAGAAAATAATAACTGAAAATAAACACATTTTATTTTAATGTTACAAGAGCACCATAATCTTCAAATTTAGAATTAAATTTAAAAAGTAAACAAAACAAAATAAAATAAATTTAAATGACATACTCATTATTTATTTTCCAAAAACACAGGAAGCCATGGGTTGCCGACCCCTGGTCTAGACTTTACATTGATTGGTTTGTTGGCAGGCGTTTGATGTCAGCACGTTGAAAATGCCTTGTTTTGTCACTTGATTGTAGCTTTATGAGGTTTCTAGTTGGCCTTTAATTAAGTCTCATTTACTAAACTTAATAAAAGCTAGTTTTTTGTTTTGGTAGTGGTTGCTTGTTTTCTGTTCTCCGGGTAGTCTGCTGTAACTTTCTGTCATTGGTACGAAGGTCCGGAGGTCCGAAACCTTTGCTTTCACATTGGACAGGAATCAAACCACAGTTCAGTTTGATCCGGATCGAGACCACATCTTGTAGTCAGACCAAATTTCAGCCATTTGGTCTGAACCATGGATATACACCTGCTATTTTGGTTCGGATAGAACCGAAAGGTCCGGACCAAACGATGCAGGCGTGAAACTGCCCTTTAAATCCACCATCTCTTTTTCTGCAGGTGTGTGTGTCTGCGTCTTTTAACATATTTCGGACACACATATCTCTTCTGTTCCTGCCGTCAATCTTTTGCTGCAGCTTTGCAGAGTAATTGCAACCAGACCCGGAGAGAGTTTCGATGATAAAAGACACAGAAGCATCTTTTTAAGAGAGCAAGCAAACAGAATGTAACTTCACCCCATTTAACGCGCCATAAAATCCGTGTGTTTGTGAGTGTTTGCAGACTCCAGTGGAGCAGCTGAAACTCTGCTCCTTGCTTGAGTTAGAGACTCCCCAGCTCGCTAAGACAAACGCTGTCCATGTGCAGCCACACACACACACACACACACACACCGCCTCCACCTTAAAAGGGAAATATCTGTTAGATTTCATGACTTCTCTCTCTCCGTGTCTCCTCAGTCTCGGAGTATTTGGAGCGACATGCGGCGCAGTGTGGGACAACCCTCCAAGGAGTCTGCACACTTTGTTTTCTTGGCATTGCAATCAGCCACACACACACACACACACACACTCAGTCAAAAAGAAAAACACAGTGAGTTTTTAAACAGTCTCTTTCCTGATGTGTGGTCCTCCTTCCTCCACCTCCTCCTCCTCCTCCTCCTTCTCCTCGTGCTGCTGATCCTGAACTTCATCCTGGCTTGGAAACACCTTCCTGCTGCTGCTGATCCTTCAGCCACCATGACATTATTATATTTTTCGTGTCGTCTCTATGGTTGTGTCCCAAAAACACACACAGATCTTTCTTTTTTTTTCTGTACAGTAACTTTAAATGTGGTTGAAAGCAGCTGAGTGAGCCATTTCTTTTCATTAGCTGTTGTGCTTTCATATTTAATTAATGCATATTGTTTATATATATTAGCTTGATTAGCTATTGAACTTGCACGTACGAAGCTTGCGCCCCGTTGCTGGATTGTAGACGTAAAACGCCACGGAGGAGCTCAGTTTTTCGCCTTTTATAAAACTTTTTCCTTTTTTGGTGCAAACGTTGCCTTCCTGATACGGATGTTGATCACCATGGCAACATTAGAGGGTTTTAAGCAGTCAGGTCGGTCCAAAGTAATCCTTTTAATCAAACATCTGATTACTTTCTGTAACAGTGAAGCAGTGAGCAGAGCAGAGGAAGCTCTAAATACACTGGGAGGCATGAGGAAGACCACACCGGGAGACGTCTATTTTCTCTGATTTTGAAAAATTAAAGTCAACATTTAAAGAACGTTATTCCAAATGAAAACAGAAGTTTTTAATTCAATAAGAAGGTAATTCCCCTTTTTTTTTTGCATCATTTTCTGTTGCTCAGTGTTGCGGTCAAGAAGCACAAAGCCAGGAGTTTTCCATCTTACTGTCAAAACAAATGGGATTTGTTGGATCTGTGGATTTTTATTTATTTTTTAACAGGTTACTTCAGGAAGCTGGTACAAGCACTTTGCACTATCAGTAAAAAAAAGATTGGGTTTTCCAATCGGAAACCCCGGTCGATATTTGGATTTCAGCTTGTCTTTTGATTTAGCGCGGAGTCCTGCTCCGTTCACTCAGCAACACGCAGGAATCCCATCCCGTGTCTAATTGGCTGGATGGTATTTCCTCAGCGGAGGTTGGGGGGGGGGTTTCTACTGGAAACATGGAGGCAGGAGCAGACCCCCGAGAAACCCCACAGGGACGGGGGTCTGCACCGAACCTGCCCTGCGTGGAAACACGGTCGCTGTAGTGGAAACTGGTTTACCATAACACCTCCTCTCAGCTCCACCTGTCAGCTGTGGGGGGGTTAACTTGAGGGGGTCTCTCTGGGAGCCTAAAAATACACTCCTGTTGAGCTGTTTGTTTGGTTTACACTCGATAACAGGCTTCATAACAGAAATCACTAAACACAGACGGGGAGAGGTCAGCCGGCAGCTCGAGTGATATTTCATTCACACGCACAGAAAGTCACTCAATCACTCGACCGTTTACTGAGAAATAAGTATTCGATTACAGCCAGTAATGTGATTATTTCATGTCTAATGCATCATCCGAACTCCGATGATTTGACAGCGAATACAAAAGTCAGGTTGTATTATTCTCTGGTTTTCATACGAGCACAAGTTCTGCACACTTCACAGCACCTGCTGCTACTTAAAGAGCTGTTTGATTTTCCTTCTCGGCTTTTCCAAGTTGGACCAGATACAAGACGTATCTGTTTCAGACTTTCTACTGAAGAGGAGGAGATGCTTTAAGTCACTTTTGTGTCTCACAGTTGTCTAAAATTGTAGCTAATTTGAATGAAATTTGGTGGAAAGTTCGGCTACGTGCCAAGAAAAGAAATGATTACTTTTTGGAGGAATTCCAGGATTTTTTGCTAATGATTCATTTTTCTTGAAAGATAGAGTTTTTTTTAATAGTTTCTCATGAACTGCGGCGCTTACTCGAAGGAGGGAAAAGTCTGGCACATGCATCCCATTATTGTCTGCCACTGTGTGTGTTTTGATGCAGATCCAGATTCAGATTAAAATTTTCTAAATATTTTTTTATTCCTAAAATAACAAAGTTAAAGGACTGTGCAGCCTTGGCAGGGATTCACGCCGTCTGAGCGCCGAGTGCGATTACAGTTTCTGTTTGCAGTCGGTATTGCTGTTAAAAGTGTATCACACACATTGAAAAACACACCCACACACACACACCACCCCTGCAGCTCTCTGACTCCAGGCTCGGCGCTTCGAGTCGGAGGAGCGTGACTGCGGCCCTGCATCGGACCGACTCCGGCGCAACAGCAATTAACTGGAGACGGACACACCGTGGTGCCGATCGCCACGGCACAAGACCCTTCAGCGCTCAGACACCGATCTGTGCATGAGGAGGGGAGGGCGGGAGGGGGGGGAGGGTTTAATTGTGTAATTGTATAATTTGCCCTCGCTGACGCCTGCGAGCACACAGGCAGATTTCATTACAGATTACACTGAGGCTCTTTGAAGGCACGCTGCCCCCAGAGGGCCTGCAGGAACTCAAGGCAAACAAGAGTCGCAGGAATGGCGGCCGCGGAGCTGCAGCGTAGCGTGGCCCGCCGTCCGGCTCTCTGCTCTCCTGCCAGGGTAAACAAGGAGGCTGCATAGCTCAGGAGCACAGAACAGCACAGATTAGGCTCTGTTAACATTCCTCCTCCCGAAACACACACACACACACACACAGACACACACACACACTGCTCTTTCACATCTCACAGACTCCAAATGTGTTCACCGCTTTCTCCACTGCAGAAAATACCCAATTTCATAACTCATACTCGACGTGGGAGGGCCGGCAGTGGCTCAATCACTGACCTTTTATTTGCTCCTTTTGCATCTACGTGATCTTTAAACTTGTTGCAGCTAACTGGTGTTTTTGTTCGACCATCAAATATATTCTGAGAGCTCAAAGGGGAGGAAGTATCAGGTTATTATGAGTCAAAACAGGTGAGATATCTTCTATCATGACTGCATCTCTCTCCCTCAGAGGTGGTGATATCACCTTGTGTGCGCCTAGTAACGTCATTATCTGTAATCATTTTCGCTTATCAGGACTAAAACTGACTGGAAATGACCCGAGTGGTTTCCTTCTTGCTGGAAAAGCCAACCTCACATGAACACACTGCATCTGATGTGTGTATTTGCTGCTGAATCTTCACTGACTCGCTCAGAGATTTAAGTGTAAACTGGAAAAAAAAAAAACAAAAGCAACAAACATGGCCGCTGTTTTTTTTTTTTTTTTTTTTAACTCTTCCAAAACAAAAAAATGAAACAAAAATCTGGTGTCAATCTTACAAATTGGACGATGATATCGTTTGTGCGAAACATCGTCTCCGCGGGAATGACTGCGACTCCCGGGCAGGCATCTATCTTCTCCGCCTTTTCCCAGAAGGCTTTGGGAGACAGCTGAGTGAGTTCTGGAGGCTGGTGGTGGAGAATGAGCTCATGACTGCAGCAGCTTGTCTGTCTGTCTGTCTGTCTGTCTGTCTGTCTGTCTGTCTGCCTGTCTGTCTCTCCTCTGAGCCCAGTCAGCTGTGGCCAGCAGCATCTTTTCAACTGGCAGCTCCGGCGACGGTTCAGAGTGACTCAACTCCTCAAATCTCCTCTTCTTCTTCTTCTCCTCGCCATCGTCTCTTCTCTCCCTCTGCAATAATCTCCGTCTCGCTGTCAATCAGCGAGGGTTTTCCATCCCCTCTCCCTCATTAATGGCCTGACTCTTTCACCATCTCCACGTCTCTATTATCCCTCTCTCTGCATGTGGATGTGGACGCTCTTCCGCTCTCCGACGGGGACTCTCCGTCTGGCTGTGTGGCTCGTCACATGGCTCCTTCCTGCTACAGCCGGCTAATTAGCGGTGGCTTAGCGGACATTAAGCAGCGATAGGGGTTTAACGTTTCTGGGCTAATCCCTCTCCTTTTGGCCAGGAAATCGGAGCCTCGTATGTCATGAGGTGGACTTACATCCAGAGATTAAGTCTGGCACTCTGAGGCTATTTACTGGCATTCAGGATGTCTGCAGTAAGCCGCCACCGCCGCTGCCACTTTGGCCCGTTTAGAAAACACTCCAGGCTTTCACCGCTGCACACTCAAACACATTCAGGTTTTGCATAGCAGGTGTTAAGCTTATCCACAGCGACTTTCAGCACAAAGACAGCAACAGGAAGCTTTCTGCAGTGTTAGTCTACATCTTATTCTGCTGCTTTCCTCTGTAATCTCTCCAGATAAGAGCATCAGCCAAACGCCTCGAAGAAAGAGGCGAGACTGTACGAATATGAAACCAGATTACACGTTTAATCCTCCGACGTCTGAAGTGAGCAGGGATTAAAAACTGAAGTGATAGCACCAAAACAAAGAACAGTGACAGTCATTTCTCTACTCATTAAATAATTTGGGGTTTAAGTAGATTTGTAAGCTTGAGAAGGATTCAACCATAACATAACAAATCTATTTTTAAGGGTCACAAAACAAGACAATAAGGGAAAATTAGAGGGTGATTGTTGATGATTAACTTGTCCTTAACTCCTGTTTTCTCCAGTCGTATCAACACTTATTTCTGTTTTTTGAACAGTTTGTCCGTCTTGCGTCACCCTCTGCATGCTGTCAACAGCAACAATTCCCTCATTCAAACACAGATTTCTCGCTTGTCACCACACAAATCAGGAAATGTGACGATAAAAAAACTGCAGAAAGGGGAAAAGCAGCAGCTGCCCAGAACCTTTCGCAATTTTTTGACATTATCAGAAATCTTAATAACTTAAGTAAAAATGTCTTTTGTTGCTGTTTTGACAAGATGCCTTCACTGACAGATGTTTTTAATGCAATTGTGTTGCTTTTTTGCCTTATTTTGAAAGTAATAAAAGGTGACAGTTCACTTTTTTCATCGTCATTGAAGTAAAATAATCTGATAATAATCTTTTTTGCACATCTGTCATTGTTCTGTTGTCCCATTCTTACATCTCGTGTTCCAGCTGTTTCTTCTTCTCTCTTTCTGATTTGTGTGGGCGTGGCTCCAAGTTCCCTCCACCTGCCAATCAAACTGCACACCTGCAACCCATCCACCCATCAAGCCCCAACACCTCGGCTCTACACGCCAGTCTGCCCATGTGATGCTAACACCACAGGTGTTCCACAAGGCCCTTTTCGTGAACTCTGTCTAATCTGTTGTTTGCCTGATCCTCAGATTCATGACCTGAATCACTGCCTGCATTTTCCCAGCATCATTACAGTCTGTCTCCCAGCCAGCAGCTAAGCCGCGCTCACCCTGCGTCACCTTAGACCTCCGATAAACTCCCTAAATCATCCTCTTTGTCTGTCAATAAAAACGACAAAGAATTCCTGCAAGTCATCTCAGAATCCTGCATCCAGCTCCAAGATTTAATTCCACACATGTCGATCCTCGCTGTCTAATGACTGGAGTTGGATGACATAAGGCAGAGACATTAATGGCAGCCATGTGGCATTCGGGCTGCAGTGTGAGTGTGAGCCGCCGTCATTGTCTCAGTATTTCACTGCCGAGTCGAGTGTGACGACGCTGAACTCGGTCGGAGCTTTGTGCGAGCCATTTCTACAAAGCGGCTTTGATTTCAGTTGGGCGTCTGCCTCTCGCTCGGCTGTCACTGAAACACTTCCACATTTCGCTTCTGGCACCAATTTTTTTTGTCGAGCAGTTTTTTAAGGTGGACTGGGATCCACTTCATGACATGACGGACTGTTTTGACACCGCTGGCAGCTGCAGTCCACTTGCAAGACTCGCCTAATCGAATCCGGCCTCAAGGTTTTCAAGCATTTACGATGGCGTGAATGTAACTAATCTTTCCATCAAACTCTCAGTTTCTGCAGGTTTCCCTCAGTTTTTGCATCAGACTCTC
>JAUZTA010000008.1:3004389-3015853 GCA_034780835.1 Ctenochaetus striatus
GCCTAGTTTGACTTTTATTTTTCAGCCTGTTTTGTTGGATCTGCAGTGTTTCAGTGAGGAATGTTTCATTATTGTAGGCTAAAGATGTAGCAGAGAACACACTTCTAGTGGCTCTGGACTCACTGAATTTAAGTCATTACCGAAGTTCTCTCAGGTAAGAATTGATTTACTCTCTTTTGCTTATTTTTCCTTTTTGCTTATTGTTTGAATTTGTTTGATTCTGTGATTTCTCTCCTCAGGTCCAAATGTGAATTCAACATCCAAGCAGTGAATAAGCAAGGAAGGTGGGTGTCTTCATTGTATTTTCTAACAGAGCGCTTTGAATTGTTCATTTCGGTCCATTAAAGTCACTCAGTCTTAAAACCATTTTGTAAATATGTGATTCTGGATCTAGAAGGCTTGTATTGTTTTGTTTTTTTCAATTCAGGATCATTCCTTTGACTGACGAAGAAAGCCGTTATGTTGTCAAAACAGTATGTATGAGAAGAATTTTATTTTTTGTTTGACCAAAGAATAACAATAAAAATGACCCATGTACATAATTTTTCTCTCAGAAGCTTTTTTTTTTCTTTTTCATTTTTATTGAATCTACTTTTCTCTTAAGGCCTCCATGACTGTCCATGACATCCCAGACCTGCAGTGGGATGGTGGGAACTTGGGCTCTGTGGTCTTCTCTGAATCCTTCTTGGAGTCCACCATCAACATTCAGCAGAAAGGTACAGTATTGATTTAATTAAATCTACTAAGAATGGCTGCTACTTCATTCCTCCAATGAAATTTTCTTGACAAAATAAACAGGCCGAATGCAAAGGACACAATTACAGACCTGCCAACCTGTAAGCACTTTGCATTGGCAACGGGATCAGAAATGAGAGACAGAGAGAAAACAATAAAGAGGGGCTCCTTCACCCCAGAAATATCTCACAAAATGCCAGCCACAACGGCCATGCCTCCACCTCTCAAAGCTGCCACATCATATTTGGCCATCAGGCAGTTATGCTTTTGATATTAAAGCAATAAGGAGTCTCAGAATTGAATATAGCTAAACCTCAAGCTGCAAAGACGTTCATTAATAATTATTAATTGAGGCTGCATTCATTTCATCAGGCCTGTGTAAAGAATGCCTGAATGAGCTGATTAGATTATTACATTTTAAATAAAATGGGGCCTGTGATGACCTTGCAGCCTATCCAGAGTGATCCCCACCCTGGCCCAGTGTCAGCTGGGTTTGGTTCCAGCCTCCTGCGGCCCTGACAAGGATAAATGGTTACAGATAGTGGAGAAACTCTTTACTCATTATAAACATCACTACATAAGTTTTGTTTTTTCTCCTCCAGAATTATATTCAGGATTTATCTTCATGTGTCTGTCTTTTTTTCTTTTTCCTTTTATGACGAATTTATCTGTGCTTACTTTTAAAAGTCTCTCTCTTGTCCAGCAGATGGCACTGTGTCCTCAGACAGCTGCTTTACTATTCTGACTACGACTGTGCCTCGCTATGCATGTTGGCTGGTATGTGCAGGACTGTAAAACCTGTTTCAGATTGATGTGATAAACAGATTGTTTGGATAGAGACTGAGTTACTGAGTTAGATTAGATTTCTCTCACAGTGTTTAAGTTCAGCATGTTGTCTCATCCTTAATTTGAAAAATGAAAAATCAAATTTTCTCTAATGTTGCTCTCATGTTCACTGTCATGGTCATATTTTTAGCTGGAATCTGATGTGAAGCAATCTGAGCAAGCCCAACATCTCGCCAAGGTACGTCCAGCTTGATGTTATGTTCATGTTTGTGTTAAAACATGTTTGTGTTTGCATGAGCATGTAACCTCATCACTGACAGTTTGTGCTTTAAACAGAAGGAGGAAGACACTTGTCTGGGATCTGCTTTGACTGCAGCAGATGCTGCTTATATGTTCTCCAGCAGCCAGCTCTCTACTCATGAAGAAGGTGATACTCTTCAATAATATTGATATTTTTGCCACACAGCCGATAATAACTTACAATAACTGATAATAAGGGTGAATGCAGTATAATTATTGATTTCTAGATTCCTGACTTACCCTGCAATATTTGTCAAAATAAACTTTACACCATCCTAAAAAATGAGACTGTTGTTAGAAGTTGACTTTTTTATTTAAAATATTAATCTTCAATTTGAATGCAAGTTATATTTTCTTTACGTTAGTTAGTGGCAAAGATTAAAGTTTCTGTATTGTATGTAATTTGTCTCTGAATGTTGTTTGTAGGGAAAATAATTTTCTTCTCTGAGGGACTGCTGTTCGTCCATTCACAATATGGAAGCATCACACTGTCCAGGAATCACATTCACAACATCAAGTTCTACGATCCGGTAATAATTATAATTGTATGCTATAACATTTTGGTGTTAATTAATTAACACATTAATGATTAAAAAGAAAGCTCTTTGCTTTCCTTTAAAGCAAGCGTAAAACATTTATATGAATGCATTCACATTTTGAATTTTTGGTACCAGCTTGTGTATGATTTGTGCGTCCTCTCATCACCAGGACTCCAGCACCATAGCGTCTCTTTTTGTGGAGTATGAGAGCAGCCTGCTTCCTCACCTTCCATTCCCACTTCACAGCTCTGATCAGTGTCTGGTCTTTGCTCTCCAGCCGAGGTCCAGGAGCCACAGGGCCTTCTACTCCAAAGTAAGACTTTTACCCTGTGGCCTCTGAAAGGGTTTTTAACTGAAGACACACAGGAGTGTGGCTGAGTCGAAGGATGAGTCTCTCAGTGTGGTTATTTAAAGTGAACCCAAGGATTTCTTTATTGCAATGGTAAACACTATAACACCATATTATTTATTACAGCATCACCCTAAGTATTAACAATAAAGGTTTAAAAACAGAGTTCATATTTGCCTTTATTGAATGTTTCTCAGAGTTTAACTACAACAAAATGCTGTTGCACAATTTCCAAAAAGATTCATGTTGTGGGATTGATTTATGTCTGGTTTTAAAGTTAGTTCAAGAATGATCCATTACCTTTAATTAAAAAGCTGTTTTGCCTCCTTTATCTTTATTTTATGCTCCTTAGAGAAGCAGCTCAGTTGTACGGCCCTTTTCTCTGTCTGTTTCAGGTTTTGTCAGCGTGGAAAAACTCTGAATCTGGACTTACAGTGCAATTGGTGGACCAAGAGCACCTGACCTGCAACCAGAAAAGCATGTAAGATAACTTCAGGTCCTTCATTATTTAAGATCACATGACTGAAATGCTTGATTCCACTTTGATTTTTTGCCTTTTTATTCTGATACAAGTGTCAAAACAAGGCTCTTTTCTAACAGATGCAAATCATAATAATGGGCTCCATGTATTCAAAGCTGTTGTTGACATAATTTGTATTTCTGTTTACTAAGAGATACTATATTTGGGAGGTAAATAAGGCTAACTCTGATTTGTTTTATAGGCATATCAGACTGCAGAAGCTACACGACAGTCAGGAGCCGCCGCTGGCCAAACGCAGAGGCAGCCTGAAGACTTCATACACCCAGCTGCCAGAGCAGGACATGTTAGTACACACAGTCACTCAGCAGAGTTCTTCACAGTTGAAACCAAACAAGTAGTAAAACTTGATGCTAGGTATGGGTTCATCACTAGGACGTCTTCCCAAAATAGCATTTAAGCCTGTGTTCCTTGATACGGTGTTTTCATCATTAGTGACCATCCACACTTGAAAAGTCTTTTCTGCTGATAGAAAGTCTGAACAGATTTACAGCAGACACATTTTCCTTCTTATTATTACTTGTTGATAGTTTGTTTCCCTTCCAAATCTGTCAAGTGGTTCAATTCACAGGCATTCAGATTTTTAAACATTTGCACCCAAAATAAATATTCTGTACAGGGCTTATGCAAATTAGTCACTCCTTGTTTGCGGTTTAGTCTTATTTTAAAGTGCTCTGTTTTAGCAGAGATAAATACTCAAACTGGTTTTATACTTTTATGTAGTTATACAAACAAATGGAAGTAGTAAGAATTAAAGATGTGGCTGGTAAAATAAAATTCAACTGTATTAATATTAACTGTAAAATTAGCTGTTACATTTGTAAAGTTTTGAGATGAGCCCCCATTTTTTTGTTCTGGTCTTCCCCAGGTTTCTGCAGCACTTTGCTTTGAGTAGTATTGGTCAGGAGCCTATTCTGTATGACCACCTGGGGGTGCTCTTCCCCTCTGCAGAGCTGAGGAGTCCTGTCAGCAGTCAGGGAGACAAGGTGAGCATACTGAATAATGCTTAGTTCACAATACAGGTTTGCAGCCCTGACTTTTCACTTGCTGACACTTTTGAAGATCACTGACAAAAGCTTCCAGATCAGAGGCAAATCCACACTCGTAGACACCTGAAAGATATCAGACAGGATAAACATCTGTTCATGTCAGAGACGGGTCAGTGAGCCATTCGATGAGGTTTAACCAATGAGAGAAGACACTCGTCTCCAGTCATCAGCAGTATCTCTCCAAATGCAGTCTTATCAAGCCATTCATTGCAAGGGGGCGTGAAAATAGAGTTTCTATCTAAAAGAAAAATTGGGATGCATGCAGTTTTTTAGTATTTGTAACCTCGTTGTCCTTTCAGAAGTAAACAGTGCAAGTAAGCAACCATGTCTTTTGCAAAAATTAGTGTACAAATGCTTTGACATGTCTAGTGTCAATTCTTGCATCTGTTTTTGCAACAAAACCTAATTTAGGGACCAGACAGATTGATTAGGGAGTGGTGAATTATCTTGTAATGTGTGACCCTCTGTCGGTGATCACTTATGTAGAGTGCAAATCACAATGATGTTCAAATTTCCTACTACAAGACAGAAAGTTAATAGTACGTGAACAATACAACGATCAAAAGACACAATCATGCAGTGTGGCCAATGTATAAGGTGCAGTGATTTATCCTTGTGACAAAATGTGGACAAGAACAAATAATTCTTGCTCTGTCAAAGAATGCTGTCACCTCTGTCATCCTAATGTTAGTCAAATCTGATGTGGGTTTGTGAAAAGGTTGTCATTACCATCATCACTGGGTTGCCTGGAAGCCACAAGGAGAGACTCACCGACTTCCTGGTCCAGTTGAACAAAGAATATGGAAGGTGTGTAAGATTCCATCCAATGAGGTTTCACAGGCTTTTGTTTTATTTTAGTTACATTATTTCTGTCACATTGTGTGCTCTGTCATGTTTTTTTTATCTTGTAAATGCCTTAGTAATAACAATAAATAAATTAATGATAGTAATAATGATAATAATACTGATAACACAGTTTGATTATCGCTTCATCTGCAGGTGGGTGGTGTACAAGCCTGATCCTGACAGCTCTGACAGCTTCTCAGCCTCTCACCTGCAGCAGTTTTTGTCCAGCTTCCTGGAGAGCCAGAGGGGCCCAGGAGGCAAACCCCGTCTGCTAGTGCTCTCACCTGGGTAAGAAAGCCTGCTGATTAGCTTGATACAACTGGGAAATAAGAAGTCAAGACACATCAAACAGAGCAGAACCGAGCTAAATGGGAGTATTCTTCCCAAAAATACAACAATGTGAAAATAATGCTTTCTATTGTTAATCACTCAGTGCCGTGAATACCAGTCATTTTGTCTTGGTACATAAAACAGATGTTAGCCCTCTGCTGTAAGAGTGTGTTCAGGTTGTCAACCCGACAGTAAGAGTCAGCATTTGGAGAAATAAATAGAAAAAAAACATTTTTTTCACTGTGTTTTGTCAGTGTGGGATGATCTTTTCACCTGTAAAATTTCCTCCCTGTAAAGATACACAGATGTTCTGGATGTGGTCCAGGCTGTGCTTCTCCACCCCGACCCAGTTGTCCAAGCTTGTTTCACCATCGGGGCTGTTACTGCTTGTGTGAACCCCTTGGCCTCCTGTATGGAGCACAGGTGAAATTCCTTTCCCCACTAGATTGAGTCTTATGTTTGTAGCTGTTTAAAAACAAAATAAACTGAATAAGTTTCTACTGGAATAATTAATGTACATCGTGTCCATTAGCCCATTTAACAGACAAAAACAACAAACCTACAATGTCTAGCTAAGGTAGACTGAGGAGATTTCCATGAAACTGGGAAATATATATATACAAAGAACTGTGTTGTCATACATTAGATTAAGTGTGAAAATCTGAGGTGAAATCAAATGTGTTAATGTATAAATTCAGATGTCTTGCATTGTTCATGCAAAAGAAAAGGTTCCAGAATTATTTTGCTCGCTTGTTCAAAGCAAAACAGTGAAGTAAAATCATTTTGTATGTGCATATTTTGAATTTCAGTGCAAGATTAATATCAACATACTAAATGAAAAGTCTGAATGTAATGTTGTGATCCAAAGGCCAGTTTATCGACTGAGTTGCTTCTATCAAACTCTGTTCAGTCAATGTCCAGTCCTCAGGCAGAACCTTGTTTTGTGCCAGTGTTTTTATCAGATTCTCAGAGACTGGAAGGCTTTTACTTTGAAGCAGCTGTGTGCACTGAGTTCTTATAAACAGCATCTTAAGGAGTGTTTCACCGAAAAGGTGTCCATTGAATAAAAAATACTCAGCACCTGTAGGTGTGAAACATGGCTCAGAAAAGTTTGCAGCTTGCTCCAGAGAACGGCTGTTCAGTCGACCAGGATTCACAGCACTTACGATGGATTGGTGACCCAGTTTCACGACAAAAAACTACTCAAATCACTCCTGCAACACAATCTGCTATTCTGCCATCGTTGTGCTCAGTTTGTTCCAAAGATATACATTCTCACCAAAAATAGCCTCCATTTGGTGACTCAGTTCGCTGCCCTTACTTGTGTTTTGCAGTCATTGTCGGTAAATGTAGTTGCATCTAACAAATGTTAGCGGCTAGTAATAATTGTAAGATATATGTTACATCGTTATTATACTTTTGCATATTTCAAGTTAAAGCGGTTATAAAAGCTAAAGCAATCGATGGGTTCTGAAATTCAAGTTGAATATTTTCTGCACTGACCGTGTTCGTGACATATGGACGGAGCAGGTGAGGACGGACGAGCCTGGATGTTGATAAATTGTAGAAGCACTGGAGGTTTCCAGGATGAGGTCGAGGCAAGGTCCCTTTTACAGAGAGGATCAGTTCTACTTTTAATCTCGCTCTCATTTTGTTATAGGCTTTAGATGTAGCTTACAGAGCTTCTCACTGTCGTAGATTGACTGAGCTGCTGCACACAGTATGACATACCACTCCGGTTAATAGGCTGTTTTCCACTGCACAACCAAGCTGGGTTGGGTTAGTGATGTTTGCATACAGATGAAGTCATTTTGGAGGTTCTAGTGTTTACAACAAATACTGCTGCTGTCTTTCATCACCAGAAGTTTGATTCAAAAAGTGCTATAACTCGAGCGCTGGTGACTAGATCAAGTAAAATAATGTGGTTCTACAAAGTTTTATATTGAATTTTAGAGCATATGGATGATTATACAAACCGAAATACTTTAAACAAGATTAGTGCCTCATGAGCTGAACTTAAATAATACATTTTAAATATGCTCCCTGTACTATACACATGTTGCGATGACCCTCAAAGCAAACACTGTCAGATCCCATTCGGCTCAGCAGTGGAAAATGTGTAATAAGAGGTTTAGTTAGCAATGTGATTTGCACTGACTTTTCCATTTGAGGCATCTTCAGCAAACCCCCAGTGACTGTGTGTTGCCAAATATTGTTTGGAGATCTGCAGAGGCCCACTATGGCGCTAATTGGGTGTGGTTAGCCCAGCTTAGTCCTGACCTGCCTGTCAACCCCCTCAGCATAGCCCTCTAATCCCCCAGGTCCACGTGCTCGACCGACTCTCCCTCCCCCGTGAAGCTCATCAGTCAGTCATGATCTATTCTTTGTGATAAATGTAGACAGTTCATTACATCAGGACAGGAAAGATAAATGCCTTTCAGATTGCTGATGGCCCGGCCTGCAGGATCCTTAAAAGCAGCGGGAGGGGGGGGGTCTGTGGTGGCTGCAGGGGGAATTGGCTCAGGACAGTTATTCAGAAAAGTGGTGTATAACACTGATCGATTTGAAAACTCAGGATAAATTATGTTAAGATTAAATAGGATTACAGAAAGCTTTTACACTGGGCAGTTGCCAGTCATAGTCATGATGTCATTGGATGAAAAAAGCCTCATGATTGATCACCAGATTGCCGGCCAAGCGGCCATAACATGGAATTGGCTTGTTTATTGCTGTTCAACTTTGGCAAGCACCCATTAGTCATAAATAGAGTTATTGTGTGTAAGTGATGAAACTGTTGGACATGACATGGATTAAAGTAAAGATGACTGATAAATTAATTAATTAAAACACAGCTCTTGAATGTGTTGTTGCAGAAATTTTGTTTCCAGTTTCTATAATCTACAATGCAGAGTGACCATCTCAGTGAAAGTACATTTGCATTTTACTGATGGCTGGCTCGCATCGTTCACCATGTTTTTAAGCAGACTGTGTATTTTCCTTTAATGCCCTCCTCTCTTTCTTGTCTGTCACTCCAGGTTTGCCTTCCCTAAGCTGTTGGAGCAGTGCAGCCAAGGTAGGTTCTGTCTGTTGCTCTGCACTTTCCATCAGCTGAATATGTCAAGGATAAACTTGCTTTATGCAATATTGAGAAAGCACCATATTATTATTTATGAATATGGATTTTTCAGAAGTTTAATTTTATTTAATAAACCTTCAAGTTCTTGATTCCAAACATGCATCACTGCGGCAGTTTGTAGAATATAAACATTAAAGGTCGAGAAACATAAGATTTTGTCAAACTAAGTCAGATGAAAAGTTCCATATGTACAAAATCAGAGTCTTATGTTCACATTAAAGCAGCAAATTAGAGAAGCAAGTTAAGAAGTAACGCTATATTAATGTTTGAAACAGTGCTTTTGCTCTTTTATTTAGTCTGTAGAAGAGCCTTCCTCCATCTTTGTAAATGCAAATTGGAACTTTGTGATCTTTGTGATTAGATCTTGGTACACCATGAATAATCACACATTTCAAGAACATTAACATTTGGAGGTTGAGTTGCCCCTCAGAACTCACTGTGATGGTGATTTTGTCAGTGAATGCCATCAGCCTCTCAGTTTTATTACTGGAACCAGAAATATCATAATTTGGGCAGTGAGCAGAAAGTCTGGCTGGACGGACGGAGCTGAGATGAGCAAGAAGCAACCACTAATATTTAAGCTGTTACAGAATTATTTATTACGCATTCAGACCATAAAAGTTGTTTTGAAAGTATCGCAATGTCAGTTTTCCTAAAAATTCAACTTGCAGGTAGAAAACAGCAGCAGAAATCCAAGTAAATCAAACTTGGTGTGAAATAAAACATTCTTTTCTGCAGTGACCTCATGGATGTGGTTTGTGTTTTCAGGAAAGTGAGCCAGTTTTTCCTGGAATTTATATTCCCCCTCTGTGTCTTGTTTTGTGTCAGGTATTGTGAGTACAGTGGTGTTCACCGGACTGACAGCGGAGCAGAAGCACCCTCTCATGCAGCATGTTCAGCAGTTGGTACGCTCTGCCAACCCCACCGCAGCCTTCATACTGGCAGAGAAAGGAGCTGTCACCAGGTAGGCGCCCACAGAATTGTGATCAATGCCACAAACAGACATTTAACTACTTTTATCTTTGCCTAAAATATTCACTTCAGGCTGCATTTTATTCCACATTTTGAGAATATGTGTGAGTGTGTTCGGTCAGAGAGCTGCTCGGTTCGCTCAGCAGTGTGTCGTGCACTTTTCCCAATGCAGCCTGCGCTTAAAGAACATTTCATTTTAAAATAACAGCGTGTAAAAAAGTAAAATACTTCATCTGTTATTTTTAATGTTATATTTTGATTTGCTCAATACACATATTCATGGAAATTATGGGTTATGTATTTATTCTTTACTGTAATTTTGTGTTTTTTTCTTTACTTTTATTAATCAGGAATGAAGATGTGAACCTGATCTTTTCTGATAGCAGCTTCAATGAGCCACAGATGTTAAGGGCACGTTATGTCCTCTACCCTGGATGGTGAGACCCTCATCCTGTGTTCCACCCCACTGAATGTGACCCTGCTGCGTCCTCCTGTGTCCACACTCAACCTTTTGGCCGACAGACTGGTGTGGATTTCTGCCTTGGAATTCCTCAGTGCTGCCTTGCCGCTCTCCCTGCAGTTTAATTGCCGCTCGGCTGCAGTGGTGGGGGTATCGGCTGCTGATTGCTGTAAAGCCCCTCAGGCCATCTTGTGTTCTATCACCAGCTGCCTCCTGGCAGCGAAGTAACGAGCTGTTGGTTCATGCAGTTGCCATGTACACAGAGGGGGTCTCCTTCCTCTGGACGGGGTCCAGTCAGCCTTCATGCCACAGTGGTCAGCCTAATATGAACCTCTGCTAATCCTCCCGTCAGATCATAAACTCAGTATCTGGCCAGAGTCTTGTCCTTCTAATTTACTCATCCTCAGACATTATTCTGTGTGTTTGCATTTGTGATGTGTTTGAAATGCTTCCTACACGTCCTGAACTCTTTGACATAGACAGGGTTTGTTTCCACCTGCTGTTGGAAATAATCTATATTTACAAATTTATCATCCATTTTCACAGCACTGGCCTCTTTCTCGTGGGCAGCTGGTAGAGTAAACAACTTTGCAGCCAAAGACAAAATGTAGCACAAACATTTGGCGTGCTCCAGACTTAACTTTCTCACCATTTGTGTAATGTGCACGTGTTCTGTGTTTCAGGTGCAAAGGCCGCTTCTTTTCTGGTTCTGGGTCTCTGGTGCTCCGCCGGCACCACGTGGCTTTCAGCCGCCCCCTAGAGAGGCCTTTATTTGTCGCCCGCTGCAAAGGTGAGGCAGGAAGGAATTCTCCCCCCTTTTTTTGTTTGTTACACGTGACAGAAGCTCCAGATATGAGCTGGCAGGGTTTGAGGAGGATTACATAAGCTGCCTTTCACTCCAAATATGGAGACAACTGTGGTCTCGAAGTAATTGTTCATGGTTGCTGTGAAATAATCTGTAATCCCAAAGGATGCAGTCATGACATCTTGCCAACAACTTTGCTTCTCAGAAAATTTGAATAATAATTTGCACACCCTACAATTTGTGTCATAATACTAACTGCTAAAACTTCTGTTCTTCTTTAGCAATCAAGTCATCGCTGAAGCCGAGCCCCTACCATGGAAATGTCTACAATGTTTGGGGAAAAGTCCGATTTTCCGGTAGGAACTACATATTCTCATTTTACACATTTTCAGATCAGATTTTAAATTCCAGAGAACTTGCTTTTCTTACACATGACTTAACAAATGTGACTCTTTTCCTTCGTAAATATTTTACCTGCATTTGCATTTCCTAGTTTTGGGAATTATTAGAGAAAAGGTTGCCCACGAGGCAGGCACGAAGCTCCTGACGGTAGGAATACTGCTCGGTTGTTGCTCTGGTGTCTGGTGATTAGAATTCAGCTCATAGTCCACCGGTTTGG
>JAUZTA010000008.1:3362587-3377696 GCA_034780835.1 Ctenochaetus striatus
ATTTCATCGCAACAAATACGCTTAAAACATCACAACTTACATCGCAATTTTTTAGAAAAGCTGCCGCGAATTCAGGCGGAGGCAGCTCCACTGGAGCCTGCTGAAGTTGGGGAGAAGAAGGGTTAACTGCCATGTACCCAGCAGGAGACTTCTCAACCTTTCAGAGGACTTTGCTCGTCTTGTAATAAGCTGTCAATAAAAGTCTAGACAGACAGTGAGACAAGATGCTTGTTGCTATGGGTTTGGGATGTTTGCAGAGCCTACTGAGAGAAAGCATCTGCCACTCAAGTGAAGAGCTCATCTCTGCTAAGGTCCTGACAGGCGGCTCTTAGCAAACCAAAAAAAAAAAAAAAAAATCCTCCACAACATTTCATTTATTCCACTATAGAGTCTTAAAATCGGATTCATTTTATAGAAAGCACATGGAGGGAGAAACAGTAAAAAAAACTCGCAGGGTGAGATAATGTCATTCGTTTTCGATGCAAATCAGCTCCACTCACGAGTTTTCTCAGATCAAGTGCTGGTACCTCAGAAGGAGCCGAGGAATCAGCCTTGTGTCAAGATACTTCACTCGCTCCGAGAACAACTCTTAAAATGCGCATTTGCATTGGAAATGCATGATATTATCTCACGCCTGTGGTAGTTCTCTGCACTTAAGAGAGACAATATTTGAACACATTTAAAGTGATTTCTTTTGCTTCTCCTTATGCAAGTCTGCGGAGCTGTAGGTGGAAGCGGATATGTGGGTGGTGCGTGTGGGTGTGCTGATATGGAAGGTGGAGCACAGAAGAACCTTAAAGCCAGGTTTGGCTTCAAGGGCTTTGAGGCATAGGAATAAAAATTAATAAATAAAAAGCTACAGCAGCAGCAGCAGCAGTGCCTTATTCTTAATTAATCTTATTAAATTGCAGCTAATCCAGTGTGGAGAGAGGTTTGATATTTGTCTGAGAAATTAAGCAGCACTCTAGATTCACGGGTGATAGCTGTTTGCCTGGAAACAGAGCCGCGGCGCACCGGCAGTTCAAAGCGAGACAGTCAAAACCAATTAGGAGAAATCAGTCGCCTTGTCATTCAAATTCGTTCCATCCTATATGCCTCCCTGTTTATCCCACTGAGGTAAATAATCTGTTTGAGCTCCTCTCCTCTCCGCTGTTTTGTTTCTATTCCTCTTTGTTTCATTTTATCTCTGAATTCCTCTCTGCTCGCGTCATCCTTTCTACTTATCTCTCTCCTTTTCTTCCTCATCCTTCACTCGCACAGACACACACCTGTCGTGGTTCAAGGAGTCGGTTCTGAAATTAAAGAAACGCTTTCCATAAGACAAAATACTCCCACAAAAATAAAAAAACAAATACCGAACTTGCTTTTTGTTCCTGTGATCTCGGGCTTCATCCTTATGGATGGAAACAAAACAACAGCCGAGAGGAGCTTGCAGTGTTTCTGACAGACAAAGCGTGGGACAGTCCCAATTAGCATTAGCTGAAAAAAAACTGTCGACAGTGCAGTTTGACACAAGTATGTAAACACTTTGCTGTAAAGCTCCAACAACTAACATTTAACTTTGCAGGCAACAGTGGGTGAGACGAACGAGAACGACTCCAAACAAACACAGAGAAACAACTTTCTTATCCTCGACTCTCTGCAGAGGATGCTGAAGCTCCCCTCGCCTCATCAGGTGTCTCCTCACGTTTCTCAGCCTCCCACCTGAACCCCAGACTCCTCTGCAGCCACCAGACATCAGTCACCGCCATCAGCTGCTAGCTAACAGCTAAACCACCAAAAAATCTGTAAGATCTGCTCCACAGAGAGAGCTACATTCTTCTTGTGTCAAATAAAGAAAGCTCAAAAAGATTTCATTCTCCGCATCTGAAGGACGAAGACAAAAGTGGGATGAGAAGAGAGACGGTGACGGTTAACAGCGATGGCAATCATGAAATGAATGATATGTTTGCATACAGCGAGCCGGAATCACAAAAACACAACAATAATAAAAACTTTCCTTTTCATTCGTCTTTGAAGTTCCCCAACAGAGAGAAGCAAAGTACAGGATTATTTATAATCCAGTGTTGGATTACAAACCTCTTGAGTTCCTAATTTCTATGAATTCTTGTAACTTTCTGTTCATGATTAGTAAAAGTCTTTTTGCACAGACAGAAGGGGGGTGAATTTACTCTCAGTGGCCAGTTTAACGTTAAAAAGCTCAGCTAAAAAATAAAGCTGTTCAGTTTTGATTGACATGATCAGAAACGGATTGACTAAAACACACAATAAGCAGCATGGCATGATGGGATTTGTTTATTTCACTGTTAAACTGACACCACTGCAGATCAATATCTATCTGACTTAAGCAGAAATGTGCACAGAAAGGTAAACATTAGCAATTAAATCTCTTTTGCACGATTTATTCGATAAAATAAGGACCCTAAACACATCACAATGCTTGAATTCTGCTGACCAAGGTTCACATCGAGAGTGGGGATGTGATTTTTGGCTGCTAGAATCTGATCAGGTAAACATCTTGGTTTTGTTCAAAGAATGACAAGTGCACACATCCTGTCCTTTTTAAAGTAAAACCGAGACAAAAGTCTTTCCTGACCTTCATCAAGTGCTTTGCTCTGTCTGAATCATTCTTGTTACAGCCAGTTATCGTACTATGAACATATTTATCACAACACCGTTTTGGAAAATGAATAAATTATGCTGTTAGTCAATATTTTGCAGATATGTAATATATAAATAATTTCCTCACTGTTTATTCCTAGTTAACGGTTTGCTATAGTAAAAGTAATCAATAGACTGACTGATTCTTGCTTCAGCACTGGTCGTGGGTGTGTAAGCCACACAAATAAAGTCCACATGAAACGTGTTAATAGGCTCGGGGATAATTTACTTCACCAAGTTTGCAGAGATTTTTCCCAAGACGGCAGAAGACGATGCAACATTCGGCAGTTGAAGTCAACGTCTCTGCAGAAACTCTTAGATTTTTTTTAGTTTTCAAGTTGTGCTTCCAAGTTTGCAACACTGACTGAACAAAACTGAGTTCATAAGTGCAGAATGAAGTTTGTTTTCTCAATTTGAGCCGATGCACTGTGCGTGTTGTTGTCTGCAACGTTCTTATACATCTCTGATTTCTTGACTAAAGCCATCTTTCTCTTCATCAGGCGCTGTATGGATGAGTGACTCGCTGTAGACAGTATGATGAATCCTATTAGAGATAACAGGCTCTTGGATTGTTTGGCAAATCTTTGACGGGACTACCTAGGGACCGGGTTTTTTGTCACTGTATATTGTAGTTGCTTATTAGCTAACTGTGCCTCCCCGAACACTTTTTAACCAAGATGACTCACTGCGTCTGCTGGGGTTTCTCCTGCTGTGCTGCCTCTGTTTTCACAGCCACTAATAATGCCCTCTCTCCTCTCCTCCCCGGCAGTGATGCCACAACAACAAAAAAAGCAATATTCTTTCCATAAAACAAACACACATATCAGTGCGAGAGGACCAACACGTTTGTGTGAATTCATTCGCACAGTCGCACAAATAGTGGAAAAACCAACAGAGAGTCCTTTCTATAAATTCAAGTTGCAGCAAGATGCTTTTGGACAATAATTGGTCCTCAGAAAGTGCTGTGATAGGGTCCTTTTGCTCCGTATCATTGACTCAGCAACACATGATGAAATTTGGGTGGGGTGTGGGGGTGCGGGGAGGGGGTTGAGGGACCTCTCCGAAGTGATGAAGAATACTAATTTCTCTACCAGATTCCTCAGTGGCTAATCCATCCAGAACAAAGTCAATATCATTCCACAGCTGTTCCAGAATAACAACGCAGCTGCAGCTCTGGCATTTCTCTTTGTCCTCTTACAAAATGAAAGTGTGTGTGTGTGTGTGTGTGTGTGGACTTGCATTGGAGACGTAAAGGCTTCATGAAAAACTACTTACGAATTTAAAAAATAAAAGCATTTTTCCAGTGAGAAAATGATTTTTCTCTTTTGAAGTGGTAATCAGAATTTTTTGCAGACACATTTATATTGTGCGATAATAATAAATTGACTTTAGACTGAGCTCCTGAGAGTCCTGAGTGTGAATGATACGATGGAGGGAGGAAATGATTATTACACTGAAGTTAGATTACTCGATCAGAGTTTGAATAGAGACAAAGGCTCGAGACTTCCATCAGTACCTCTGAAAAGTCCAAATTGGATATTATGAACTGGAAGACTTCATGTGAATATAAACTAAAGGTTCTGCCTGAAATTATAGTACTTTTTAACAGAAGAAGAAATTGCCTTTCGCTGTACAATCCCACTTCTGCAACAGTATTCTGCAACATTCGAAAAAGTGCTTCTATGACACAATGACTTTTAGAGGAAATTAATAAAAACTTTTTGCATTCTGCGATTCTTTTGGTCCTTTTTTTGTCTTCCTGCTTTTCTAATTGGCTTCTCCTCTTCATTTTTATATTTATTTCCTTCTGTTTTTGTTCCTCCACTTGCACAAATGATCTCAGAGGATGAAAAACCACCAGACAGGAAACCTGAGTCTGCTTAGACTGTGCTTCAAGTACTCATCTTTTTATAAATTAGTATAAAATACTAACAACCTGTTTACCTTTTATTACCAATCAAAATCTAAATGCAGGTGATTCACTAGTTTTGGACTCCTGCTTATAATCTACTGCTTCTTTTACTTGAATGCAAGTATATTAACCGTCTCTCATATCATTTACCTCCTCTTCCCTTTCTCCTGTGCACACATATGAAAAGTCGTGATGATGAAAAATCAACCTTCACTGTCTGAAGGTTCTTCACCTCCTCCTATGCTGGCACTGAGGCTACCAAAGAGCTTGTGAATATATAAAAGATGAGGAGCATCTGGTGTTGGACTGGATGTGATAAGCTGCTAAACTTGAAGAAAGAGCAGGAAATGGTCAGTGGTTAAGTTATCTCACTTCCACCTGTCACATTTTTAGATTTAGAGCTGCCCAAAAATGAGGAGAGGGCCAGGAGAGCTGAGTGTTTGTGGAAAGATCTAACAATGAATCCACCCTAAAGCTGACTGAGGTCCTTTAGGACCAGCGGAGAACTTCATTTTTCTATAAAATCATTCAAAGCGTTTAGACATATTGCTGCCCAGAGTCGGTCGGCCCTTTCTGTCTGCACAAAAAGCTAATTTTTTAGGCTGCTAGACGTTCGCTCTTCATGGGTCGGTCACCAGAGCTTCCTTCTCCAAAAGACTTCTGAGACTGTTTAATAACATCATCCCACATCCTTCCATGTCCGTAGTAATAACATTAGAGACAGGATTTAGTCTCCTAAACTGTAAAAAAAAAGTATTGAGAGCTCTCTTTTTCCCATTTCCATCAAGATTTTAAATTTGCATCAGACTTCATGTTCCTGTTAAGTCCAAACACAAGTGCTTAGCTAGTAGAGGAAATGTACTGAGTAGTTTTAGTACAAAGATGAAACTCTCTTTGAGTTTGGACAAAGAATGTTTGATACAATGAGGACGGAGGATATTTGATGTGTTTCTGTGTGATGTTTCTACGTGATATGTTTTTCTATTAAGCTGTTCACACGACGAATCGCTGTAAAAAAAAAAAGACAATAAGTAGACTAAAGGGAGAAAAAAAAAACATCCAAAGAAAGATACTGTAAAGCATTTTGTGACTGTTAAGCTGAGGAATTAATCAAAGCTCATGCACATAAGTGAGATGCGCCCCGAACCAAACAAGTCGTCCGTCCTGACGCGTAGTCACAGAGCCCATTAGAGGGCAGAGCTGACAGCAAACTGAACCGCATCCACCCTGCCAGCTGCACCCGCGCTGCGCCACGCCAAGAGGCGAGGGGAGTGCGTGTCGTACAAGATGACAATGATCCAGACCACAGAACAACTGCTTGTCAACAAGACATCCTATTATCCTCTGCTCTCATTATGTTATTCCCGTCTTTAGTTGTATTAATGTGCTGCTGCGAGTGCACGAAGCAGAACAGGTGTTTACATCCCTTATTTGTCAACGTGAGACAGAATGAGACAAAAAGAGACGCACTAACTGCTGCAGACCACAACGCTGCTTGAAAAATATACCTGAAATATTACGGGCTTGCGGGTAAAAACTTGCTGTTGAGAGGAGGAGAGAGACTTGGGAGGAGATGTTTTCTCAAATCTTGTATTTTTCTGCTGTACCGGTAAATCCAGGGACTTGATAAAAGAGTCCAGTGTCAGTCTTGATGTAATTGTTGCCTCAGTAAGAAACAATCCCAGGAAACAAGGCTATTTGTTTTATCTGATGTCGGAGTGCTGTCATTCTGACCTTTAAAATCCTTGTATTTTTTTTGGGGTGGGGGTGGGGATTTTGCAGTGGATTTGACACTTGCAGTCTTTACTGCTGATTGCTTGTAATGTCTCGGATGTTGGATTTGAACCTTATTCCCACTGCAAGCCTCCGGAAAAGAGTGCCACTGCGGAGAGTGAGGTAAACACTGAGCTGACATTTACCTGTTTAAGTGAATACTGTTCAGGAATAATTATTATCTCAGCCAGACATTTGCCCGGAGGCTTATCATGTGCATGTGGGTAGCTAATCTCACATACTAACGGACCCGTCATCCTTTTCTGCGTGTGCACATTCATGACTGTGTGCTCGAGGACCAACCGTGGCTGCTGTTATTCACAATTTTTTTGAAAAAGCCATTTAACTGACTGCTGCGCTTCACGCCGGCATTGACTGCTGCCTCCTCACTCCTCTCAACCAGCCTGTGGGGTTGATTCAGTTTGACCTCAGACGCGGCGGTGGCGATGCGTAGATCGGCTCTGACGACATCAGAATCCACATGAACGCATGAATCACAAACCCACCAACCAGCAGGACTAGTAATTCGCCAATTTAAGTCATTTAAGCATCAAAACTAAACACTTTTTACTGAGTTGAAACTTTACAGACAGAAGAAACTCTCTAGAGAAAGAAAAGAATTATACTTTTAGCTCTGAAATAGTTTTTTTAACTGGCTATAATGGAGCTCAGGATCCATTGAATGCACGGCTGCTTTACAGTTTTACTGTATTAACCTGTGCATGACCTTGTCCATGTGCAGAAGAACACAGAACATTAATTAACATCAGAGACCGACTGGTTCTGTCAGCGTGTCAGAAGATTTAAATAATCAATGAAGTAACGCTCCAGTGCCTCATGCGTAAATGCAGACTGTCTCTCGAAGGGGAGACACACTTATCGTCTCTGCTTTGGGGGAATCGCTGCGGGTAACATCATTAATTTTTTCCCCTCATTAATGATGTATTATTTGCTCCCCTTTTTAGCTACTTTTACCAGGTTTTATCAGTCTAAAACAGTACAAAATTATTCAAAGAATAGAAGGCAATCAACCTATGCAACCATCCATCTGTCTAGTTGGGGATGTGATGGCAGCAGGACAAACAAAGCAGCACAGCCAATTTTAACTCGTTCCAGCTTGTGGGATCCCAAAGCATTCTTGGACCTGAAATCGCACCAGTGGGTCCTAAATCTGCCCAGTAGGCCCGTCCCAGTAAATTATGACTGGGACGGTGCTGAAGGGAGAAGGCCCAGGCTACATCCTCTCCAAGTACCCAAATCACCTCAAGGGGGTTTCTCTCAATGCGAAGCGGTGGATCAATACTGAGCTCCTCCTGACTTCGCTGAACTCCTCAGATAAATAAATGCCAGCCGCCTCGCAGGCAAATCTCATCTCGATATCATGTAGCTGTGATTCCTTTTTTGTGGCTTCAAGGCTTGTAACATGGGTGAGTGTCAAAACTTGAGATTCAGGAGTAAACCGAGCGCTTTGCTTTCTGACTCAGACCTCTTTTCACCAGTTGGTTCGGTGCCAACGTCAGTGCAGTCAGCCATCATGACCGGCGTTCGATCTCCCAGTCATCGACTCAGCAGCAAAGCACACCAGAACACAATGAAGACTGTAGTGCAATTAAACTGCTCTCCAGGCTTCACTTGTGTTTAAACTTAATGATAAATATCTTAAAATCAGAAGCTCTTTCAGTGTCATGCTAATGCTAACTGTCATTCAAATGCAGACAGGGAAACAAATCTCATTTATATCGTACAGCATCTCCAACAGGATACTCTGATAAACATTTTTAACTCCACAAACACTAAAGTGGCCAATTTCTCTGATCAATCAAAATCTGACTCTTTCTCTGTTAGCAGTGTGAATTTTACTGACTTAGAACAAGAAGATGGCTGCTTTTTCACAGTTGTGCCAATCCGAGAGTATAGTTCCCCAAATCCATGTAACAATGGCGAACCACTTCTCTGCCACTGAGGAGCTTTGAGCCTGTGAAAAGATAATCACTAACCTCTAAAGTCTTCAATCTCTGACCTTTTATCAGGGTTTGTGCCAAGCAGGTAAGAGTCCTGCTTTTCGACAGTTCAATCCAATTTTCAGGGTCCTGTCCAAGCGGGGAAAAGCCTGAATTTCCTGCCTCTTCAGTCACATCAAAGATTCTTTAAAAAATCCCTTGCATCACTTCTAAGTCAACTTCCCAGCTCCAGCCATGCCACGCTCACATTTTTAATTCTGCAGCTTATATAGACACAGACACATGAACCTGCACGCTGACTTGAACACAGAGTTGCTTGAGCAAACCAGGCTTGAAAAAACATTTTTCTTCAGCTTGACAACATCCTCCACTGCTGCTGTTTACCACTAAGTTCTCAGGTTTCCACTATGAAAAGCTCCCAGCACCCTCTGGCTTCAGCAGCATTATTGGCAGCGTTTTGAAACAAGGTTGAGTCAGATAACATCTCCCAAACCTCTGGCTGGAAAAAAAAATCCCAAACAAGCAAAACAGATCATTTTTGCAGTAGATTCAGTTCACCGACAGTCTCAATCTGAATGAGCCACCAATGTTTACATCCTGTTGGTGTTTTTTTCTTTGCTTTCCTCTCCATGTTTCCATTGTTATTGTTACAACTGTTTTTACTGACATCTGGCACATTTTATTACCATATATTCTTCTCCCGCACTGGGTTTTGCTGTATAATTCTAATGATATTTTTATTAGGTTGCATCATTCTTTCCTCACTATCCTCTCGACACAGAGTGCTATAAAACCTGACTGAGGCACAGTTGGAGTCTCTGTCAAAAATTTTGGACATTTAAGCTCCTTATTTCTCTGTGTCTTCCTAAATAGAAATGCCAAAATAGCTACGCTCTCCCTCTCCCTTCTGCTTCATCTCCCACCTCCTCTTCCTATCTCTTTTAAGAACACTCTGATGAATACACACAGCCACCGAAATGAACAGAGCTGCAGTTTCTATAACTGCAATTTACACTCAGCGGGTATTGAATATCAATATTAAACATGGAAAACACATGCACAGCATTGCATTCCTCACAACCTCACAGTCTTATTCTCAAATGATTTTTCATCTCTTCTGCATGCACAGAAAGTATGAATATCAACACTAAGATACACAAATACGCCCCGCCAGCACATGCCCAGGCTCTGTGGTGAAGTCTCACTTCTTCACTTCAGCTCCCCAGGGTGGTTTTTCATGCAGGTTTATGAGCTCCCGTGAGTGCAACAGAGACAGAAAGAGCAATGTTAACCGTAAACGTGCAACTGTTAAGTTTCTACCTTTCTGTGTTTACTAGTGTTGGCTGAGAATTACACTCTCTGACTGTAAACTGTGCTTCCTCCTGTCAGCATCCTCCTCATGTCTGTCTATTCGAAGCATTTGTAAGTGAGCATATTCTTACACAAATATTTGAGCCTGCACATTTTTTCTCCAGTAAGAAAATAATCTTATTGTGTCCATTAATCCCTAGTTGGCAGAGCCACGGAAACAAAGCTTCTATAAACACTTTCACCCACGAAACAAGAGTGAAAAGAGGGAAGTCTCCCTCAAATTTCAATTTATTCATCACAGCTTTAAGATTTTTATTTTTACAAAACATCAGGTCAGCTAACAAAGGTTCATGCCAATATAACTTTTATGACATGAGGAGTTCAATTGTACTAAGTAGCTGGCCTAAATAAATTCATATAGTAATTCATTATTCATATATATGATAATTCATAATTCATATGAATTCAAATTCAAACATATATTCAGATAAGATATATATTCAAAAATATATATATATAAAATAGTTAATTTTGCTGGTAGCTAGTTGTTTTTCTTGAATATTTGAATAACTCCATTTATATTATGGACAGTCCAACGCCAGGCGCACCAGTCTTTTTTGTTTGTTTGTTTGTTTATTTGTGTCCACCTAAATGCTGATAAGGTTCAAACTTTTAATATGAATCAGATCGTTTTGATCCGTCCGGATGATGGAAAAAAATAAAGTTTGGTGCGTTTTAAAACAGCTGCTACGTTGCTAGCTAAACCAGTTTATTGTTTGTTTTAACTCAAGCTAACAGTAAGGCAGTGCTTCTACCTATTCTTACAAATCCAATGACTGTAAATATGTCCTAATTTGTGTAATCATCGCTAACTAAAAGGCTCTTTGTCACATGTGGCTAACTTCAACAAACTCACCAACTTTGCTAGGTCTGTTTTCCTTCCTTCCTTCCAGCTTCCTGTCGCCATGTTGGAGATGTTAGTTTCCGTGGAAAGCCGTGATCGTTTGTACCATCAGCCAGCCCACTCTTCAAAGTTTTCGTTTATTTTAAAAAAGGGTGACTTTGAACTATTTGTTGTTTCGAGTAAACAAAACTCCACTGTTGGCCGTTTTCCGTCCTCACTTGTTGGCGTGTAGCATTCAAAGTTTTGGAACAGGTTCGCTAATTAAACCCGGAAGTCATTTTTCTTCCTCTATATTTTAAATGCGCCAGTCAAAACACAACAGCGCCCCCTGCGCAGCGTCATTACGCTCCCGTTTTCTTTCAGCCTGACACACCTATACCTACAAGACACTTAAAATAATAGCAGTTCAGACGTAAACATGTATGGCAAATCAAAGGAAGTACTAGAATTAATGTGTAAAAACGGTTAATGAGCATAAAGAATCACTGAATGGTTTGATGAATATAAAAATAATGTGAATTATATTCTAAGACCTTCACTTGAGCTTGCAAGTTTATCCAGACAAGACAATAAGATCACTGCTCACATCTTAAATTAGCTTAAAAAGGTCAGATTTATTTTATTTTATTTTATTTTTTACCAATTACAGCATAGAAGGTGCAATTATGACTGACATTATCTCCAGAATAGCCTACATGACTGGCTGGTCCATTATCATTAAGGCAGACAATTATCTCCATGTTATTTCATGTGTTTATCTCCACTTCTTTCTTTCATCTCTTTACTGTTCAGGAGCTGGCTCAAGATGGATCTGCAGGTACCTGTTTACCATTTCCATTTTTTGATTTGTGTCAGTCTAGGTCAAAAAAAAAGTTTGAGACACACCGGCCTAAAGGAACTACAACAAGCATTTGTTGTACAACCCTGTGTTACAGAACAATGAAACAAGATTTAAAAAAAAAAATAAAACTCTGAACATTGTGATCTCGTACACTCACACCAAAAAATACCAACCAAAAACTGGAGGCAAGTGGGAGTGAAATCCTCTCAGTTGTGCAAGCTGCTGTAAGTTAACAGAAAGAAAAACAACTCAAATACATATATTTATTTGAAAAAAACATTCAGTAAACTGCTCCTAGCAACTTATATTACATAATAATAATATTACACATCCTAGTATGGAAACAGCAGAAAAAATCAATATAACCTACTTGTCAACAAGAAATCACCAAACATGAGCTCAATGTTGGGCAGAAAGAATAAAGCAAAAAAAATATGCCAATTATGCTAATTTTCAGTATAAAGTGTGCTCTTCTGCAAAATGGAAAAAAAATAAACGTATGTTCTGGTGAAATGAATGTCCTTTGGCTTTGAAGCTGGAATTATATCATGGCAGTATTTCAAGCACAATTTTCAAATGTCAGAACGCAGTTTGAGGCGCTTCTGGAAATGCGACTCCTGCACCTCGGGAGGCTTCGTCGCAAATATCACGACCCAGTAAACCCTGAGCAACACTTTCCAGGGCGCTTAAGTTGTATTTACATCTGATGTGTTACTCTTCAGCACACTAACGCCTGAGATGTGGACTAAAAGTAAACCGACTCCTATAAACTCACAGACTCATGAACATTTATGTAAAAAAAACAAGGCTGTCAGACTGAAACTAGTGTGAAACATGCTCCATCACAAACACATGACTGTATTGATCACCATGTATTGGTATGTGAACAGTTCAGTTACAGTTATCCTCACCATGAGCTCTGTCCATGGTGCTGAAAATTCTCCATACAGACTGTTTGTGCAACAATATAATAGGACTATTGTAATGAAAATGACTGTTACTTAGTCCAGTTTCTTACAGTCACATGTCACAAAATGTGCATTTTCCTTATTGATTGTATGCAACATTATTAGAAAAGAGACGCTGGAAGAAGAAACATTCAAAATGCACATTTATTTGTTCATCTTAGTTCATGTTTCTCTTCTGGAATCTTGAAACATGTGCAAATTAACAGATATTTGAATAGGGAGATGATTTACTTATTTAAATATAACAGTTACAAATTAACATAGAAATGATTATTTTATTAATATAAGTAATCAACTGGAGAAGTTAATGGTAATTCATTGTCAACCATTTTCAGTGGCACTTCAACAAACTTTCCAATCTTATTTCTCTTCACATTTTTATGGTTTTAACTGCCTTTTTTTTAATTTCATCCTTTTTCTTTCCAGGTTTACATACCATTTTATTCCTAAGGACAAGGCACAAAATGGATTTTTAATTGCTATTGACAGTAAAAATGCAACCAGAATTTCAAACGTGGTTTTCTTCAGGGTTCACATTTCTGCTCTGAAAGAAATGCAAATTAGTGCATATCTAATTAGACAATGACTCATTTGCATGTTTAAACATACAATTCCGGCAAATTTTTAATACAGAATTAACTGTTCCATTGTAAGTCATCAGCTGCAGAGATTTAATGCTGATGTCAGTTAGTTAAAATTTTCACCTTTTGACTTCCAGTGTCTCATCTTGTTATTTTAAACCTCGGAGGAAAAGGTGCTTCAGTGTTTATTCACCCTTTTTTTTTACAGTAAAACACCAGTAGAAGGCCTGCAGGTTGCAACACAAACATCTAACATGTGAATACTGACACTTTAACAAGCAGAAAAGCTACAGTTTACATTCATTTCACCAACAGCCGGCTCAGTCCTCAACAGCACACAGGACTCTAAAACTATACAAACTTCAATTTAGTTTCAGCTGTAATCATTACACTTTTAAACCGACATTTCTGTAATGCATTGTAACTAATGTGTCGGAATGATTTTTTTTTTTTGTTAAGATCTTATTTTCACTGAGCTTTTTTCTTTTGTAAGTGCCTCAAAAATCTGTGCAATGAAAAATTCCATTAAACACCACACATAAAAACTCTGGCCTGGTGTGAAATTGCTTCACTACTCCGAGCTGCTTTCTGCATAAAAATGAGTGAGTGTACATGTATGTATATTACAATAAATATATGTATCTGTCACCAGAGTGTGTGTGAGTGTGTGTGTGTGTGTAATTGCCTGTGTTCAGCGTCCTGCCTGCCTCTGCTCGTCTCTGTGCCCGGGTCAGATAACGTGACATGCGGGGACACGCTGATTGCAAGCCTGGTATGTAAATACATCAATGACCCCCAATTATAACTTTTACAAAGAGCTCTCCAAATGTATGTTTTAACCTGCAGGGCGCGAGGCAGCACACAATTATGTCGTGGAGAAAAAAAAAACAAAAACTTTTCCAAACTAACCTTGAAACTGACAAATGAAACTCTTTTGCTGGGTGAGATGGTCAGACTGAGCCGTCACTACAGAGTTATGTTCCCGTTTTTTTTCCTGTTCTCCGCTGTAGATGCCCTCACCGGCCAGCAGGAATCTGCTCAGCATTAATTAATTACTGATTGTGGATGCATGCTAATTAACAGCGTCGTTTCCAAAAGATAAAAATAGATGAGGGGGGGGCTTTGATGTTGGCTCGTGGCAAAGCTCCGGGGTCACAAAAGCTCCGCGGGGAGATGACCCGTGATGAGCGAGGAGGTGAGCTGATGTTTCATTATGTAAGGCGGCAGATTAGAAGACGCACCACTGGTTTTTCAGCGTCCCCCCCCCACCCCACCTCTTATCTGAGTTTGGAGAGCATCACGCTCCATATGAGATCAGGATGAAATGATAATGTGTATTGACAGATTTGCTCTCTATCTACCTTATGCTCCGTCACACTTTCAAAGCAATATCATTCTGCATGAGCAAATCATCATCTTGAATCTCTTGGCTACATCCAATGGAAGAAGTTTGGGGTTTTTTTCTTTTTGGCTGGGTTTGATGTGGCTGAGAATATTGAATTTTTGGCTATTTTCGCCACTGCTGGTGCTGTTTGTGTTGGTTTTCTCCCGCTAATATGGCCCAGTGAGCAGAGGGCATCGCAGTATTAATACGGTCCTTGTCACTTTGAGGGTCGCTTCCTCGGTTTGGCTCTTTGGTCATGAGTTTTGGAGCCAGAGGCGTCTTTTTAATGAGGAAGAGGGGTGGCGTGACAGGGGGGGGGCGAGCTGACCTGACACAAGCCGGGACCGAGCCAGTACTTTACCCTGCTGTTCTTGTATGTACACACTCAATGACACACAGACACTGAAACCCAGATAGCAGGAATAACGGCCGAGCCCCGCAGAGACAGATCAAGTTGGACATAAATGACTAGCCGGGCTCTCTTTGTGTCAGAAGCGATTTGAAGAGCCCGCTGTGGACTGCCAACACACAGAGGAGCTCCTCCATGTTCACTCACATGAACATGCCGAGAGCCTCCATCTGCACCAGCGTTTCACCCGCAAATCGTTTGTTGTCGGGGTGGAAAAGACCTTGAAATGGCATTTTTAAAACCACTGGACACGGTGAAAAAAAAGGGGAAAAAAATATAAGAGTAAATCCCTCAAATGGAATAATGTTCTTGTTTTCCAAAACACACTCAGCTGTTGTCTCCGCAGAGAAATGTTCTTCTCCCTCGCCACAGAAAATTCTTCTGTTCTGCTTATTTAGATGCTA
>JAUZTA010000008.1:3486651-3497877 GCA_034780835.1 Ctenochaetus striatus
TGAATACAAATTACTTTTGTTTTGATCAAAGAACCATGGGGCAAAACTTTAAAGCTAAACTTTCCGTTTAAAAGTCCCTTTTCTGTATTTATTTCTGCTTTGTAACCGTTTGAAATGTTATTTTAGCGCCACCTCCTGAAACTACGGGAGCTGGCAAGGCACAGACCGTGCGTGCGTTAATCGCGCGTTAAAAAAATTAGTGCCGTCAAAAGGAGTTTGAGTTAGCGCGTCATTAACGCGTTAACTTCGACAGCCCTAGTAAAAATGCAAAATATATCAAGGTATTAAAATGTGAAGATGTGCTATTCTGTCTTATCTGAATGTAAACTGATCTTTCCTGGGGGGGTAGTACAAAAAACGGAACTTGAAGGCATCATTTTGGTCGCTTGAATATTGTAAAAGGCCATTTTTATTGTCATTGGAAATAACTAGTAACAAAGATTATCAATGTAGCAGCCCTACAGGTAACAATAGCCTCTGACAAAGTTCACAGGTCATTGACAGGTGAAGATGATCAAAAACAAATCATACTAATGTCACTTTACTGATTTTTGTTAGATGTTTACATTAATGGCTTCTAATGATTAGTTGATTAGTTAATTGGCTGCTGTTTGCATGCTAATCACAGCCATGCAGCGTTACAAAGTGCCTGATTAAAACTGTCCCCTCACACACAAACAGGAGCCCATAACATGCATGTGGCGTCCTGCTGCCAGAGGAACAAGTCATTTAAACACTGAAACAAATCTATAAAACTCATGTTACAGCAGGCTGAACGTGTGTGAGGAGGATCTGATATCAACATCACACACCTTTAGTCTTACCTGCAGCCAAATGTGAGTTTGTAGTTTGTGTGTGTATGTGTGTGTTTGTGTGTGTGTGTCACCCTCACAGTTTGGGGCCATAAATATTCATTTAGCAACTATCACTTTTAGGGATTAATCCAGATGCGACGGATAAAACACAGAGCAAAAGGCTACACGAGCGGCATGTTAAGTCCATTATATACAGTAAAGTAGCAGATATTGCCCACAGGAGACTAATGGCTTTTTATCAAGGATCCCTGGAGGTCTGCAGCCCTCCACCTCCAGCAGCACAGCTTCCATTAACGCAAGGCAGGTTCAGTTCAAGAGCACTTTTTTTTTTTTTCCAAACGGCACCTGCTTTCAAAGTAAAATGAGTGACATTAGCGAGACAAACAACCCACGCTTTTGCTCTTTTATTTTCACACAGAAGCCGCCGTTAAGAACGCCGTCCTGCTTGCAATTAAGGGCTTTTCTCTGCTGTGGCTCTAATTGACATATCTGACACACTTGTTTTTTTGTGTCTTGACAATAGAGCTGTTAAATGTCACACGGCTGCAGGATTTTTTTTTTAATTTAAGGATCTGAAAATATGTGTTCAAATGCTAAGATACGAAATTGGTAGAGCTGAAAATGGAAATCACATGCAACGGCATCCGGCGAGCTCCGGATTCCAACATTCTGCCTCAATAAAAGGTCATTTAATTCGATGTCCTTGTTAAAGCAGAAGTACAAACAGACTCATCATTAAACAGCTGCTTTCATGTGACTCACATTTACATTTCAATCTCGTTCATTAAGCACAGAGACTGCAATCCGCATCATGTTTTTAACGGGAACAGATCAGCGTGAACTGTGCTGCACATGCTTCAAAAAAGTAACAGGCTCAGTGTTTACACTCTGCCGCCAAGCAAAAAAAAAAAAAAATCACAACACAACGATGCGAGAGTCAGGCCACGACTCAGGTAAGGCACCTTGAACAATAAAGTCAAGAAAAACTTATTTTGACAGCAGCAGGAGAAGAATAACAAATGTGGCTTGCTGCTGTAAGAAAAGACATTTAAAGCGGACTGAATCACAGCAGGTTCATTTAAACAGAAGGCAGGTTCACCGCGATCTCGCCAGTGTCTTTTAGTTTGGTTATAATTGGCCTGAAAACTGTTTTTGAGCACAATGAGAGAAAATAAGCAGCTTACATGCTTGTTCATAGTTATTTTTTTTTTATTTTTCACTTCTGACTGTTCTATTGTTGCATTTGCTTCAATATATTGTTTCGTCAATTCTTCGTTTGCTTGTATTTTGTGTTTGTTTAAGCTTTGTTCTGTTTGCCGTCCAGCGCCCCCTGCTGTTTCAGCGGGACGGAATGACATCTGTTCACATTCAAGTGACAAAATCGTATGTTTTGCATGGTGAAAACAACGACTTTAACACAACAGAATGCTCAGGTTTTGTTTCGGTTTATAATGATGTCCATGAACGCAGATGAAGCGCCCTCTAGCTCCTTTAAGGTTACTACATTTGTGCTTCATCTGTTTTTTTTACTCAGTTTTATTGATGAACTAGAAATTAAGAAAATTCGCCCATTAGCAGGAAAAGGAAGCACAAGGTTTTGGATTAAGAGCAGCAGATTTTTGAGACAATCTCTGCCCACGGCACCAACCAGCCACCCAGCCACAGCAGCCGGACCGCCTGAGGAGGAGAACGGAGGGAGCCGGGTTAACGGCCATTAGCCCAGCATGGACTTAAGGCTGCTCCTGGCTGATGTTTAGTCACAGGACGAAAAAACAAATTGAGGAAACTGGACTTGGGTTGTGCAAGGAGGCCGTTATGTCCACATTTTTGCACAAGTCCTTCTCCACCAAAACATCCTGGTGCTTTTAAAGTGAAGACGTGGACCATCATCACCTCCTCCCCCAGATGCAAAGTCAAAATATGCACAGATTCACTTCATGGTCGTACATATAGTGATGTTTTCATGCACAAATAACTACATAGCTCCATTGTATTTTAATCCTATTCTTCTGTGGATTTAATTATCTGTTTGTCTTGATTTTCTGTTAGTAGCACAAAGACAATAACATTTTGTTTTGCAGCTTTATGTTGCACAAAGACAAATAAATCACCTTGAAACCTTTATTATGATGGTTTTCTAACTATAATGAATGAAAATATTCATTTCTCAACAGTAATGGAGTTGAAAAATAAACATGTTTTGTCATTTAATTCTGGAGGACTTGATGGTTCTGTTGTATTGTTATTGTTTTATCTGCGTTTTTTTGTCTCTCATATATTGTTTTGTCTGTTACTGTAATGCTTTTTTGTCCTTTTTTTGTTCGTCTCTTTGACCTGAATGAGTTTTACTAAAGATAAAAACATAAACATTATACTTCTATTTTCAAAAACTCCTCTTACTTTAATGTTATGGTCAACATTAAACCGGCAGCAGCAGCAGCAGCAGACGTCACAACACACCCACATTCGCTCTTCTCTTCACAAACACCATTTTCCCGCAGCCACCATTATTGAGAGGGACCTCTATTTTGTTCTCAGCGGTGCGAGCGAGGCCCCAGCAGTGTCCAATCTATCCTCCACTTTACCTCCCACCTCTGTCAGCACTGCTCTGCCTTTATTGTGCCGGCTGTGGTCTGGCAATTAAGCCCCGATTTAACAACCAAAACAAAGGAGGTGGCCAAGGACGAAGAAAGCGTCTGACTTCCCCCACTGAACCAAAAACTCGCTCCCGCCGCCGCGAGGAACGTTTAAAATCAAACATATGATGAGCGAGATCACTGCTGTTTTGTTTGAAAAATACAGGTTGCGTAGATATTCTTGTATTTAATGACAATATTTCACAATGTGATATTAATCTCACACCAACAAGGACTGTTAAACTGAAAAAACAGATATTTTTCAAAGAGTCCATATCTCATTTTTGGAGAAACTCTTAATTTATTTGACTGTCAACCTTTTTTGTCAGAACTGCCTGAATCGGTGCTATCTTTATAAATGTCAGCGATAATCAGCATCAGATTCAAATCAGATTCTCTTTCCTTCCTGTGCAGGCGATAACAAATTTGAGCTTTTATATAAAAGGTTCTATTTCTGAGTGCATTTTATCACTTCGAAGACGACAAATCAAGCCTCAGAGTTCATTATTTCATAAGTGAACAGACAAATTACGGATTTTTTAAAAAGCTTTTCTCAGCCAAGGTCATCAGTTACCTGCTTTCTGTGAAATGCACTGTAATTTGTCCTAATATCTGCCATTAGTCACTTTGTGAGAAAATATGACAATTTCCATCAAAGTCCATCCATCTTCATCTCCATCATCTCTGTCTGGGAGGACGCTCTTGAAAATGGAAAGAAGCTAAAGTGGTGAAACGTCTCAGATTATAAGATTCACACACACACACACTGGACTGATATTATTATTCGCTCATGTCCGCATGTTTGTTACTGACTCACAGGAGATGATTGAGTTCTTCGCTGCGTTCAAAGTTAACCTTTTGAATTCCTGCACCTGAGATCAACAGTTAGTTAAAGAGGAGTCCCTGAGTGCAGTTATTTTCCTTTCTAATCAGCAAAGCACCAGAATTACAGCTAATTGATTAATCTTTTGTACTGCCGGAGTGACGGCAACAGCTTCAGTACACAGTACACAGCTGCATTTTACAGCTGCAGCTTTTCATGGACCAAAAACACACAAAACATCTGGATCTGCGTCTCTGTCTGTGCTGTTTGTCTGCATTACAATCATGTTTCGTGTCAAAAAATGCCCATCATGTACTGAAAACACGTTTAAAACATTCATCACACTGCTGAAGTCTGGGTGTGGATCATGGATCTAAAAGGTAAACCTGTCATTTTGACTTTTACCCTGAGAATTTGCTGAAATTATCCAAAGTTTTAAAGAAATCCAAGATAAAAACAAGCAAAATTTGATGAAAAGTGACAGTATTGAGAATGTCTGTATTAGATAAAACCATTTTTCAAAAGTATTTCACCGATTGGATTAAAACATGTAGTAAGTTAAGTGTCACACATAAATACAATTCACTGCAGACAGCAAACTAGAAAAGTTTAAATTAAGTGTTTTAAAGAATAATCAAATGATTCTGAAACAAGTTTGTGTAATTGTCATAAGTTTTAAACTGAAAGTAGCAGAAGACTTCAAGCTACATGCTAACATCAGCATGCTAACAGGCTCAGAGTGACAACGAGAAAATTACAATATTTAGAAGGCAAAGTCTACCAGTTCGGTGAGCGTGACCCTACTTTTTTGCAGTTTGCCCTGCACCGTCAGCACTAATCAGGCCTTGTCAGCACCTTTTCAGCCGATTGAGCATGATTTAGAGGCGGCAGAACTGGATGACAAGAGAAATCACTCGGATTGGCTGTTCGGCCAAAGCGAATCAGAGCATGAGAAGAGAGACAGAAGTGAGGAAAGCAGGCGAGCGACCGAAGCGAAGAGGGCACAAACAGAAGGCCTGTCTCATTTTTCATTCATCATTTCAATGAGCGAACACTTTCACAAAGACGTGGCCATCTGGAGTGTAAAATAAAAAACAAAACTAAAAACCAAGTGATCAGCAAGTGTTTGACAAATTTAAACTTTTACACAACCATGAAGATGAAGGTGAGGGACTCAAGTTAAGGGATCATCAAAGTTACGTTCATCCTGATAAAATTCATTCAGTTTTTGTTAAAATAACTTTGCTCCTGACTGAAATCTCCAAACAGAGACCTCCATCTTCAGAGCCGCCATGCTAGCGATGCTAAAATTGCTGTGAAAACATCCACCTCTGTGAACTGCAGCTTCCCTCTCATATCAGCAGTTGAATTATGGGAGTGTTGCATACTGTAATGAATAACCTTTTTATCACATCTCTAAGAATTTAATAGCTATTGACAAAAAACTGCGGTTAGCTCAGTCTGTGCTCAGCTAATAATTACCAGACAAATGAAACTGCGTGTTTCCGAGCTGCACAGATGTTTTGTTGTCTATTAAAAGCGCAGAGGACTCTTATAGGAAAAATGTCGCAGAATTGAGGGAAAGCCTCATTATCTGGTTTGCTTTATTTGTTTTCCAGCTCGCTCCCATTATGCGAAACAGCATTTTAGATGAGCCAGAGACTCTGCCATGGTCCTGTGGGCTGCAGAGCAGTGTCCTTGGTATCGTCACGGGACCCGGTGCTTTTGGCCTTCATGCTCCATGAAACTTCCCTCCGCGCCCTCCACCTGCATGAAACTTCCCTCTGCAAACTCGCTAATGAGGCTGAGCTGGGAGTCAATCAGCTGCAAGGGCTAAAACGTGCTTCAGAGGGGCTGCAGGCAAACCGGTGCAACCTGCCAATTAATCATCCTCACATCTTTTCTGCACCCATCAGCTTCTCCATTCCAACTAATGCGGCCATAGGTGGCGTTTGTGTCCGTCAAGTTCTGGTTGGAAAGACTTCTTAAAGTCCAGCTTTCACAGCTTTTACATTTTTTTTTTTCTCTTTTGGTGCCCAGAAAAAAAAAAACAAACTCTTTGACTTCTTTTGAAAGTGAAACCACAAAGCAATTAAATGACAACCTGTGACTTTAACACAATGAGCTGCCGAACACAGACTTTTTGAACAGCCGTAATGTGAACTCATCACTCCGCCGACCCCTCGTTTCACACTGTTCTCATTTATTATTCTTTTACAACATGTGACTAACTAAGTTTCCCGCTCGCATTAAGCAGCAGCGGTCTGATCAGAGCTGATGGGGTTTTATGGTGAACATAACACGCAGCTGAAAACTCCTATTTCAATAGTTCACCATCCTGCCTATAAACTGAGCTCCATTAAGCCCAATAAACGTATTACTTTACGATCCATCATCACCCCTCTTTTTTTTTTTCTATTTTTGGCCTCTGCAGCCGAATAATCTCTGAGCATCGTTCTAATAAAAACCATGCGAGTGAATCAGCAAGCAGGCCGGCAGTTAATGTTGCTGTTTAATGTATGGAGGGAGAGGGGGCCGAGGGGGGGGGGTCACGGAGGACACAGAAATGTCGGGCTGTTGATAGTGGCGTCGGGGGAAAGAGAGAGGTGGCAGAGTTTCATATCACAGGAATAATTCATGTGGAAGGGGGGAAAAAAATAAAAAATAAAAATATGACATCTGCCTCTGGTTGTGATTATTGTAGATGTTTTCACTGCTGCCACTTCCACTGAGCGGCGGAGCGGCGTCTCACTCCAAACACATCTCAGACACGTAAGAATAACAGCTTTTGATTGATATTCCGGGGTGTGTCGGCGGGTGATGGCGCTTGCTGCCAAAATTGCAAGTCTTAACAAAAAAAAAAAAAGTGCTCTATTGAAATTCTGATTCAGGCTTGCCCCAGTTTTCCCTCATATACATTTATATTGTTTGGGGCGGAGCTTGAGAATGGGGACTTATCGTAGAAAAGATATTATCTTATAAACAAGTGTGTGCCTGGCGAGTACCTCTCTCTGTTCTTTGGTGCCATGATATCTCAGAGAGAGACAGGCAATCTAGATAATTCTGCCCTGTAATCAGCTTTTTGTTTGCACTGCTGACAGCGGCGACGCTGGTGAAGAAGTTCCTCTACACGGCAAAGATAAACTGATACATCCTCTGCAAAAAAAAAAAAAATAAATAAAAAATCCTGCGATGGGAAAATCTGTGTGATCATGCAGAGAAAATGACACTGTAGGTAACTCCGTGTGCTGGATTCATTTTGGAGGGAAATTGTGGTGTTATCATGACGGAAATGGAGGCCGACTGAACGATGCGCTCACTACTTTACCTGCATTTCGGCTCACATTTAAAGCTCCTTCAAGGAACTCTGACTTTTTTCGGGTAATTCTGATGCTCAGGTGGGAATAGTAATGACTTATGAGTGATGCACAGGAGTTTTTCTTTCTCAAAAATTTACTTCCACTCTGTACTCTCATATTTTTGAGTCAGGAATCTACTTTTTAATTCACTACATTTGTCATTTATACAGTCATTATAAGTAGTCTGCTGTAAATATGGCTTTGGTTTGGGCACATAAGGTGCATCAAACATAGATGTCATGTTAGCTTGAGAGAAAAAACGAGCTTCACCTGTCTTTTAACCACAATATTATGATGACAAGAGGCAGCATCCAGCAGCAACAACCTCTGGTCACATCTGGCTACACTATTTATATAAAACATGAAAAGACGTAAGAGATCTTCAAATATAACAAAAATAGTCATCCAACCTTCATAAGAAAATCAGAGTAGGTTTCATACTCTGTGTTTTTAAAATTCTACAAGCTAGCTTCCATTAGCTATGTCAGCGTTTCATATGTCATGTTATTCTATGATGTTATGACGGTTTGGTACCTGCTTAACTTCATTTTAAGTTAAAGAAAATCATCTAGTCCTTTTTTTTAAGTATTCTGCGTCACCTCCCACATCCTAAAACATCAAAATGTAAAGTAAGTAATACTTTAAGTGATTCAGTAACCTGAGAGTTTCTACATTTACTTAAGAATTTGTCTCAGATAGTGATTTTAACTCATATTTGAGTCCATTTTTGTTGAAGTAATTGTGCTTCTACTTGAGTTTACTTGAATTTTCAGCACTCTGAACACTAAACAATGCTGGTGGTCCTTGTTGACAAAGGTGGTAGAAAATCATCTCCTCCTGTTGCAAGTTGTCTGAAAACTTTGTTGCAAGCAAAGAAAGACATGACCTTTATATCTGCTTATTTATTTTTAAAACACAGCTATTTGCAGGATGCAAAGTGGCGAGATTACGACTGCAAAATGGCAGCTAAGAAACAAAATAAACTCTGTTTTAATGAGGTAAAAGTTAGCGATGCAAACGTAAAAAGTGAAATTTTAAGCTACTTGTTTTGCAGCTTGTCTGACAATTTTAAAAAAAAGGATCACTGCTGTATCACAGGAACCAAAGAGCAGCTTCTTTCCTCAGGTCGAGAGAAAAAACTCAATTCATTCTCAGCGCTCAGTCGTGAATACTGTTTTAATTTTTTTGGTAACCAACCTGGAGGCAGACATTTAAAAAAAACCACACACACAGAAAGAGTCGTTCGTCTCTCGATGGTCTGGTTTGCTCATGTAGGTCACACGGAGGCACCGGCATTAAACTGATACGCTCTCACAACCACTTAAAAGTTCCTCGTACGACGTTAAAATTGTAGTGATGTGATTTCACAAAAGATGCCGAAATTAATTGAAGATCTCGGCGGGTGGCGGCGCATAACAGGCTTATGAGTCATGTCTTTGAGATTGAATGTGACTCATGATGTGTTGTGAAGACATTATGGAGATGAAATGCTGAGAAAATATTACCTCATTTGCCTTTTGCAATAAGAAAAGACTTTTTTTTATTATTATTATCATTATTATTATATTTCAGCTAAAATGCTTTCCAGTGCAGGTTGTAACTTCATCACAGACACCATCATGAGATGAATCTGAGGGAGGAAATGATGTGTCCTGATTTAAACCAGTCACACAGTCGGTCTCAGACATTTCTGGTTCAACCTTGTTTGGACGTACAGTAAAAGCCAATCAGCAGCTCTGCTCTCTCTCCTGAAGGCAGCAATATACCAGAAATGAAATTGAGCTTGCACAAAATTAAACTGCTGTTGAACTGGTTTTGAAACACAGCGCTGCGAGCGAATATCTGTATACTCACTGCGACTCGACGTCTGCTCGTTTAAAGCGACGACGGGCGAGTCGGTGCCAGATGGGGCTGCTTACAAACTGCAACTATGGAGAGATTAGAGGAAGGAGGGAGAGATTAGAGTCAGGCAGTGAAACAGATACAGGAGATCTCAATCTATGAGTAAAAGTTGATTTAATTAACCAGTAAAACATGAGCAGAGTTGATTAATATTCGACTGAGCTGAACATGAAGGAAGTGCTGATCCCACTGAAAAATCAACAACCCACTCTGCTGCTCAGTCTTTTATTCTCTGGGTCAAAAATGTCACTTTGATGAAACCCTCCGCTGCTGCTGCTGCTGGAGGTTCAAAGTTGTGCAGTTTTGTTTCTGTAATGAAGACATTTGCAGCTGAGATAACTACGAAACAAAGCGATGTAACACAACGAGGCAGAATGCTGTTTTCTGCTTGTTTTCAAGGTCAAGAACGAACCTTGAAAATGCAATTTTCTAGGAAATAAGAGCATGAAATAATCTAAAGTGCACAATAAAACTGAAAACTTTCACGTGTAAGAAGAAGAAAAATGGATGAATATCTTTGGAAAAGGGCGCCACACAAAAAATGATATCGATAAACAGAGTTTTGTTTCACCTGTTCGTAAACTGTGAACATAAACCGTTATCTACTGGTCATATATTGGTAAATATTGGTCAGTCACACTGTTGCAACAACAACAGCAGGGATAAAACAGAGATTTAACAGGAGACGGATCTATTTGATCTTTACGATGCTACAGTGTCGTCCAGCTGCAGGTGATGCATCTATGGACAGTAAAAACACCGTTTCTAAAACATTTAGCGAGCTACTTTTATGACTGAAGGGCAGTTTGCAAACTCAAACTGACTCACACCGTCCTTCTCATGAAGTCTTTTTTGGTTTTCACATTTTAATTCCTTCCCGAAGCATCATGCATATGTTAACACTCATTATCTTGCTTGACACAGATCTCTAAAGAAACTTCTTTTAAACAAACCTATGACATGTTTATTGATTTATATACCGTGAGATAAAACATCCTGTTGACTGTTTGCAGTTCATTATGTCTGATTTCGAGTGAAATCTGAGCATTAAGGCTACAGAACAATTTTCGACCAATATTCCAGGATTTAAATGAGAATAAGACAGTCAAAACTGTTGCTACACAAACATCTTTTGGGACTTTAACTATTAACTACTTTGGCAAAAAGACGAATTCTCCAAATAAATATTCCCCCTTTGATGTCTTTGCCTCATTGCTAATTCACATACAGCATGGCTGACTCACAGAGGTGTGTGTGTGTGTGTGTGTGTGTGTGTTCCTGGTGCAAAAAAAGCATCTAACTTCATGTGCTAATCACTTATATGTTCAATTCATACATCCGGCTCCTGATGGAGTAATGGCTGAGTTAATGGTATCAATGAATAACCTTATCAAACCCCCGCTGACACGCTGTGAGCCTTCGTGCCAAAGGCAGCAAGTGAAGCTGAAAAGAGCAAATTTGATTCTGCCGGCAGGTTTTCTGACGTTCATTCTTCAGTTTTTTATGAGTTTCTTCCTTTAAGAGCAATCGCAGAAAGAGAGTGAAGTGAAACCCTGACCAGTACGGTGACACCATTTTCTGCAAACATTCACTCCACCTCACTTTCCCTTCCATTCAAACGTGTGACACGAATTTCAAAAGAACGCATTTCCGCCTCACAAAAGAGCCAAATTCAGCGTAATTGCTAGTCA
>JAUZTA010000008.1:3579703-3591166 GCA_034780835.1 Ctenochaetus striatus
TGTTTGTATGTCTGCATCATGTGTGTATGTGTGTGTGTGTGTGTGTGTGTGTGTGTGTGAGCCTCCACACTGCTCTGACCCACAGACCTCGCTGTTCTTAATCTTTGCTCACTTCTGCAGAGCCTGACAATACAACCATGATGCCCTGCAGTGGGCGCTGTACTGCACTGCAATGCAGAGAAGATGTGCGAGAGGACACAAGTTTCCCTTTGTGTGTGTGTGTGTGTGTCTGTGTCTGTGTGTGTGTGTTTCCGATTGTTTCCGGTCTCAAACAAATAAATAAATAAATAAAAATGTTTGCGTTTCATATGCAAACGATCCATGTGGTGGCGGTGCGGAGTGCAGACTTGTAATGTGGCGATTATGACTCACGTCTCCGGGGAAGTGTTTCTATACAGATGTAATATTTATTTGCAATGTTTTACATATATGCGTCTGAATTATTCATGACGTCTCGCAGTGATGTTCTTTTGGTGTGAAATACGAGGAGATTGACGTGATTGTTTGACTTTGGCGTTCAGCATTTTCCGATCGGTTGGTAAGCTCCTGCATGAGGGAAGTGTGTGTGTAAATGTGTGTGTGTTAGAGGGAAAATGAATAGTTGGCACTCACTGGAATAATATCATGGGTAGGTAACAGGGAAGTTATGTAAACAGAGATATGAAACTACTGTGATGTCTTGGCTCTAAATTTAGCTGCAGTAAAGTGGCCAGCAAACACCTCCAGCTGTTCAAAACGCCTGTTTGAGCACAAATCGCCTTTTAATACCTCATTTAGAAAATCTTAATTCCAACCAGCACCATTTTCCACTCAAAGCACATCTGTTACAGTTTGTCTGTGCAGGTCGCGGATTCGTGTGAGTACTTTTGGTCTGAATCTTAATTTTATCTGACATCCGTCCAAACAGCGGACGTGCATGTGACACGAAGGTCCACTGAACATGAAACGTGCCGAAAATCTCTATTTATATCTACACAGTCGTTTAATGCAGCAGGTTGCAGGTGTGTGTAATAATGAGGGTAACACCTGAGTGGATCCTTGCAAACCTCCCACCGGCTCTGATCATGTGGTGTGTGATTATTCGTTAAAACCAGATCTGCGCTCATACACTCACAAACAAGAAATGTAGATTAAGTCTTTATTTATGTACGGATGCATGCGCAGGTGGCATGTGTGCGCACGTACCTACAGACCCTCAACATGTCAACTCATGCAAAAAAAATAAAGATTGATACTGTATAACACATTTTTAAGAAGGCATGGACTGCAAAAGTTAAGGGAAAGCTGTGTGTTTAGTTTGTGGTGCACAGGTCGCTGCGTTCAAGGAATATGATTTAAACCGGCACTACGTGACCAAACATGCAGAAAAATACAAGAATCTGTCTGATGAAGAGCAGGTCAAAGAGTCGGATGCCTCGCTGTCTAAACTGCAAAACCAACAAGGATTAGAAAAGTGAACAAAAAGAAATCTAAAGCATTTGTTTCTTTTTGTATTTAGTTATTTAATTGCTCACATTTGCAAAACTCAGTATTTCTGAGTTCTCAGTCTGTGTTAAAAATAAAATGACATACTTGATTTAATTTTGTTTTTTCTTGTTTATGACTTGTATTTCTGACTTACTCCACAATTTTTTATCTTTAAGAAAATGTGCAATTCTATATTATACATTCTATATAATAAAAAATCTATAATTTACTGCTCTCCACAGGTAGAGAAAGTTAATATCCAACATAGTTAAGGTCAGATTATTGTCGTTTCGGCCCTTGAACACAGCTCAGGTTTCTCATGTTGCCCACCCCTGGTGTAAACAGTCAAATGCAGGGAAACAGCATGTATCGTTGCTCTTAAATTGGTGGCACATCAAGCTGCTCTCAGTGTTGGATCTGATCTATTTAACCTCAAGTCATTAGGGATCAGGTTTAACCGTGCGTCCGGGGTTCAATCGGGTTTCACAGGTCAGTTTCATATCAGATTAAAGCTCCCAACAGTGGCTCGTAACAGCAGCCCACAAAGCGCAGACATGCATTTTAATGTGCAGCAGCTTTTAAAAACAGTGTTGATTTCTTCACAAAAGGTCAGTGATTAGGAATTAATGGCTCACACATTTTTTAAAACAAACATTTGGGAAGCAATCAGTGCACATTTTCTGTCCTTTCTTTCTCTCCATTTCTGTATCAGTTTTTAAATGTTGCGAGACAGAAATGGAAAATGGAAAATTCACATGTGAACCCCGGGAACCAAAGTGTCGCGGGCGACAAGCTGTTGCCGATTTTCTCGCGCCGTTTCTGTCCCGCTGGTGTCGTGCCAGCATCACAAGTTGCGGCTACAGAAACCAGCCTGATGAAAATCTGCTGCAAGTCGACACGTGAAAACACATGCGTGCCAAGGCTAAAATAAACTGCCTGTAATTCTCCCGTTATTGTGCAGCAAAGAGGGATTTTTCCTTGACTGCATTGTTTTACAAACTCGGTTAAAATTCTCCGCCAGGCCCATTCATGATCTGCATGACTCATCCATACTGCGCTTTAATCCTGCTTAAAAGTCTCTGACGAACTGCCCCATTAACTGCATCCGAAGCACTTTGCATTGTTTAATCCAAATGTGCGTTGCATATCTGAAACTTCATCGATTGTGATTATTTATGATGTTGTTTTCTTGTTGTTGTTTTTTTTTTTGCCAGAAGCCCCACAAACCATCAGAGACACCAAAGCTTTAACTCTGAACTCGACTGCAGAGAGAAACTCCTGTAATCTGTGTGCTTATCTGCTTCAAAATACCACTAATCTGCTTAAAAACACCTTGGAGTTGGACGGTGCGGTAAACCTCCTCTCTCTCTGCTCTTTCGGGCATTTTTTTCCTCAGAAGGTGAGAGCTTTTCAGCAGACACTCTCATTATCTGCCCCTTCACGTTTTTTTTTCGTGACGAAGCACGAATTTTGTTTCCGTGTTTGTGTGTCTATCTTTTCCTGTTGTTCGTGTTGGTGAACGGTAATCTGAATGAATAATTAATTTGGCTGTGAACCAGTTATAAAAAATGAGAGGTTTGGAGGTTTTTTTTCCTCCTTTTGCTGAACTACAAATGTGCTTTGATGTTTTTTTCGCACCGAGGCTGACTGGGAGCAAAGGGAATAAAAATAGACGAGAGCTCCGTTACAGCAGGTTCAATGACTGCGCTCCCAACAGAGGATTTTAGAGAGGGAGAGGATTTGGAGCTAATCCCACCAACAGAGTACAGTATCATTGAGGGCAACGGAGTGATCCCCGCCGCATCACCGGGAAGTTGCTCAATGACACCGCTGCGAAAAAAAAGCTCTTAACTGATCAAACTGGCAAATTGCTATTTAAGGCTAGCAGTGTTTAAAAGAGCTGGAAGGCTGATAGGGATTGATGGGGGGAAAAAAAAAAAAAAGCCGGCATCACAAACGGACGGTGAATTTTTGCAAATCCCCTTGCAGAAGAAGCATATCCCCACAAATCACAATAGGAGACAATGCATTTGAATACTGCTTTTGTCAGCTGGATCCAATATAACTCCGTAAATCTGCTCAGATTAAACCGGCTGTTTATCATTGGCTCCCGGCAACGTGTCCAAGACATCAAAACTCAATCTGCACATGTGGAGAAAAAAAAAAAACCCAACAGTATCAGTCATTTTCAGGCTTCGGCTTCACTTCAGACAGATTGTAGAGATGGAATAAAAAGTTCAAAACTTAAATATTTTAGCTCCTGGAAACTTTTAAATAAACCACTGCCTCCTTCCACAAGAACCACAGATGCGAGAAACCGCTTGAGGTTTCAGACTCGTCCTTTGGATAAACAACTGTTTCGATCCCACGTGGAAATCCTCGCTAATTCACCTGGTGTTTGATAATTATTTGCTCCAGCTGAAAGACAAACTGAAACAGACTCTGAAGGGTGATGACTCAGGCTCTCGGCTCCCTCTCTTCTCCCATCACGACCCGATGCTGCTGAACTCTTTACGTTTTCTGAAAACATCTGCTTTCAACAAAAGCCCATCTCGGGGTTTAATTGCAAATTAAATACGAGCTGATTAGTTTATCCTCTGGATGCAATTTGTTGCGTCAGACCAGTTGTTGAACTTTCTCTGTTCAAATATCGGCCACTGTTCAAATAAACACTGAACGCACAGATCCAGGCTGAAGAAACAAGCATCAGAAACATGATTGATAAAAGATGTATCCTTTTGAGAAAACAGTAAATTTGGCAGAAAGCATGTCTACCACAGGGTCCATTTAGTCTGAGGCTTTTCATCACAGCACGTAATCTTCATCATCAGATGGAGTTTACTCAGTTGTCATGGAACTGTAAATGTTCAGCTTTTAATCTTTTTCCCAGCGTTTCAGAGACATTTTGTCCTCATTGACTTAAAAACTGAGGTTCAGCGTTCACTCACAGTCATGAAAACAGTTGCTGAATCAAATTAAATGAGTTTGCTGATGAAATTAACTGCTGTTTTAACTTTGTACACCAAGAAAACATTTTAAAAATCAGGTCTGCATTGGCTCAAGAGCTCATTCACAAGCAGTAACATTAACTGTCCTTGTCTATTTCAAATCATAAAGAAAAGGTTCAAAACACTTGAATGCTGAAACACATTCACAGTTTGTATTTGTTCCGTCCATGTTGGATAAAAAGTTATCTGCTTATCAGTTTCACTCTGCCAAACTCTTCGGTGAAAATGGAGAGTTGATTTGAGGCTTCGACAGTCTTACTCACTCAAACCAAGTTTGTATCTTATAAATAATTCATATGGATTGTTTTAGTATGAAATTCCCTCTTTTTGTCGCCGTTCAGTGTTTCTCCCATCGAGGAAAGATGCAGAGACTGTGTTCATGAGTGAATCAAGTACAAAACAGTCTCTCTTCTGAAGAAACTCTGATAGATTTGATTAACTCAGACTGCTGAAGCCTCGTGTAGCTTTGAGTTTACTTGAACACAGTCAGGAGATTTTCTCTTCTTCACTTCCATTTCAGTCACATGAGGTTCCCTTCACAGCCGGTTCGGACTGGAGGAACATTTACAGAGCGAATGCGGACCTTTTCCTTTACACGAACAGAATTTTACCTGAAATTAGTCCATGCACCTGATAACTTAAAGCTAATGATTAGCTAGCATATGAGCAGTTGCTCAGAAGTCTTAATTTTGGCACCTTATTTTGTAGGAAAATTTACATATTATTCTAAGTCAAATATGAGTAATTTGATTTTTGTATGTTTTGATTTAGTTTTACTCAACACAAAGAAATGATGCTTCAGTTTTTCTCAAATTTCAATCATGCAATTTGAATCTTAAAGTCTGTAAAACGTTGTTAGGCTACATTCAGCTTTGCTAACATGGATACAGGGGTTAGCTGAGTTTTTATTTACTGACAAAACGAGCAAATGATTTTGTTGCTGGTTGCAGACTGACTTTGCTTTTGCAGAACTTTTACGCCGCGAGTCGCAGGTTCCTGTCAGCTTCTGTTTCCGCCAGCGTTGCATCAATCAGTAGAAACTGTCAAAGTGTCCTTGGGTGAGACACCGAACCTCCTGCATGTCTGAATAAAAGTGTCAATTACTTGGTTTAATTATACACAGAGGAGTATTAAAAAAATCACCCTCCTCTTTCAGAGTCCACAACAAAGCCATGTCTGTCCACGAAGAGAGCCCACAGGCAGACTGAGTCATGATCGGAGATCCATTATTGCTCTGATCCCACACTTCCTTCCTTCCTCCTGCTGCTGCAGCTTCAGACCTTGACACCCATCACCTTGAGTTGCTATCAAAGTCTGACACTGATGATACCTTCCCTGGGCAGGGGATCCTGGGAATAGACCTTATCCATCATCCTACTTCCCTCTGATAAAAACCTTTGCCAGGAAACACAAAAACGTGGGGCTGTGAAGAAAAGAGAATTTACACCGAAGATTCAAGGATAACTATATAACCAGGAAAGGATCTGGGGGCAGACTGAAGTTATTAAAGGTCAAAAATCCCACAAAACCCGAGAACATAAAACAGATCAACTATTTGGAGCAAAGTCAGAGCAAATATATGATATAAACACTCGAGTAATGTTGCTGAAAGTGATTTCCACGGGGCAATTCTTCTCCTCACTCACAAAAAGAGGAAAAGAGGAAAAAAATTTGCAACAGAACGGGATATTTCCTGTCCTCCTGAAACAGGCTGTTTTTTAATAACACGCATATGAACCGACGGCAGAAGTCCAGAGATTTCACTGCATGTTCACAGACTAACCATCTGCCAAAACTCTCAGGGGGGAACATTTACAATCTTTGAAAAAACTTGTGAGAACTTTCGAGAGCTGCATTATAAAGATATGCAAATGTCTGAGGAGAAAGGGAGGGGGGGATGTTGGTTTTGTTTGGACAAGGATTCATGTTCTCAAGAGGCTGCAATTGTAATTACAGTGAATTATTACAACACACAATACAAAAGTACTGATAAATATACTAATGAATCCGCCATGAGCTCAGCCTCGTTAATGTGGCGGTGGAAATGTAGTTTCTCATGAGGACAGTTACTATTATTAAAATATTTTTTATTTTTAGTGAGCCGCAGGACCCAACAGTGGTCATTTAAATGGGCTCCCAATAAAATATGTGTTACTTGACAGATTGTAATATTGAATTTGTGTCATTGCGACCCCCTTTAATCCATGTAACTGCACACCTGCCTCATTTGGTCCGGACTTTCGGACTTTTCAGTTTGATCCGAACTGAAAAAGCAGGTGTGAAACCTCCCTGGTCCAAGGTCCGGACCCAACGGACGAGGTTTGGTTTGACCAAAAGAGGTGGTACCATAGTTCGGTTTGTTGTCCAGTGTGAAAGGTGTGCAAACTTTATAAAAGAGAAAAACTGCACCGTTTTGAGGGTAACTCAAGTGTTGAGGGCATTTAACAGGTATTTCCAGTAAAACTTGCGCCATAAAAAAAAGGTTTAAAACCTGAAAACAGTAAATTATTACAACCAACTTTAGCTGGGTTCAGTTGCTGTAATAAAAAAGGATAACTTGAGTTTCGTTTAAATTAAACATCATTACTGCTACGGACTGTTTCTGTTGGTGGTTGTTATATTGTTCAAAATTGAAGCCTTTAAACTGAGGCCATGAACTTGTCAGTGACTCCTGCTACACTGAACACATCTCTCATTTCAAAGTCTGTAGCAGAATGTGAAAACTGGATTTATTGACGCTTTCACACCTGCCCTGTTTGGTCCGGACTTACGGACTTTTCAGTTTGATCCGAACCAAACCTCCCTAGTCCAAGGTCCGGACCCAACGGACGAAGTTTCATCTGACCAAAAGAGGTGGTCTCAGTCCGGATCAAGCTGTACTATAGTTTGGTTTGTTGTCCAGTGTGAAAGCTGTGGAAACTTTATAAAAGAGAAAAACTGCACAGCTTTGAAAGAAACTCGAGTGTTGATAGCATTTAACAGGTATTTACAGTAAAACTTGTGCCATGAAAAAAAGGTCAACATCTAAAAACAGCTGATAATTTCAACCAACTCCAGCTGGTTTCAGTTTCCGTGCAAAAACAGGTGGATAATTTGAGTTTCGTTTAAATTAAACATCATTACTGTTACAGACTGTTCCCGTTGGTGATTATTATATTGTTCAAAATGAAAGTCTTTAAACTGAGGCCATGAACTTGTCAGTAACTCCTGCTACACTGAACACATCTCTCATTTCATTCAAAGTCTGTAGCAGAATATGAAAAGTGGATTTAAGGGTGCTTTCCCACCTGCCCTGTTTGGTCCGGACTTACGGACTTTTCAGTTTGATCCGAACCAAACCTCCCCGGTCTATAGTCCGAACCAAAAGGCCAAGTTTTGAGGTGGTCTCGGTCTTGATCGAACTGAACCGTGGCTCAGTTTGTTGTCCAGCAAAGGTTCGGACCTCCGGACTTTCGTACCTTTGACAGGTTACAGCAGGTTACCCAGGAAAAACAAGTAACCAAAACGAAAAAAAATGAGCTGATGAACTACGTGGAGGGAAAAGGAGACCAAATGCCTTATTAACATTTGGTCTGAAGACTTTATTAAGGGCCAACTAGAAAGAACTCATAAAGCTACAATCAAACTACAAAACAAGACATTTTCAACACGCTGACATCAGACGCCAACAAACCAATTAATGTAAAGTAAAAGACACACAAACCGATGGCGATATGACGTATGTTTGCAACTTAAAGTCCATTAATCTGTTTGCAAAAACCAAAACCAACCAGACCAAATTCAGACGTAGGTCCTGACTGTCGGGTGTAAAAGCGCCCTGAGTTTCACACAAACGATTATTACTGTTGTTAAACTTTCTGACATTGATGACATTTGACATGAACAAGACATGATTTGACGATGTGGACTGCAAAACGAAACCCTTTAGCTTTTAAACAGTCACTCCAAAAGGCTGCACAGGCTACCACACAGATTTTAACTTGTTTTATTGATTTGCAATAAAGAGAAGACTTATTAACTGACTGATTTACCGTCTTTTGAGCCCGCTTACAGCAGGGTAAAATGAACTGTCTGCAGCACAGAAACACTGTGTAGGTCGTCTATTTTTGGCTTTTAGACGTTTTTCCTGTAACTTTGAGCTTTAACCATGACACTAATGAAGCCTTTTCTTTTTAGGCAAGAAAAATGGTTATTGAGGCATAACAGAGCTTCTAGAGAACAAATACACAAACTCTGAAAGGGCCTTTATTCAGAACACTGTCTGACATATTGGACTCGACTTGAAATCATCATGAAATTAGTCTTTGTGTTCTCGCATCAGGCCAGCTAGAAAATGGGGGCCATCTATGTGTAAAAGAAAATTAGATGCTTTCCTAACAGCACATTGAGAAGCGCGCTGGAATGCATTAGGGGTACTTTCTTCCATTAGACGCCACAAAAGATGCTTGAAAGAATCTTTTAATAATGATAACTGTGCATAAATGAGGAGGTTAGGAGCTAATGGCTCAAGTGTTAACATAACAATCTGAGCAGCATTTAAATGATGCACAAGCAGTAAGTATTTGAATCCTCAAAAGGCCAAAGCACTAAAACATGCAGGCCATTTTACACTGTTAATTCTTTATAGACATATTTTTAAATCCAAAACACATCGGAGGACGAGGAGCAGCGACATGCTCGTACGTCTCGCTGTGAGATTATGAAAGGAGATCTAAATGGAGTGTCAGGGGGCCTCAGTGCAGAGTCTCTGTTTGAAGGGACTTAACATTTATTGTTGCAAAGAAAATCAAATCACACCGAAGAGACACAAGTCAACGACAAAGAGACATTATAACAACCTCAAAGAACACAAAAGAGACATAAACTGACCACAAAGAGACGCAAAACCACCACAAAATGACCCACAATGACCACAAAGAAACACAAAACAACTATAAAGGAATAACAGACAACTATAAGGAGACACAAAACAACTCTAAATAGACACAAAAAAGCTGTAACTTTGTACCTGTAGCTGTACAAAAGTTTACAATTCAATTAATCTGACTGATTAAATACTAAAGTTTATGGTTAAATACAGTTTAATTAAATTAATTTTACAGTCTTATTACAGGAGGAAACTGTCTCCACCTGACGTGACGAAGCAAAACAAAAGGAAACAAATTATTAAAGAGGCGTTTTATTATTCATACAACATTGTCATGAGAGTTTTACTGTCATGGTATCAATATTTTATCTTTAAATACCCCGGTTATCATCAAAACCCTTACTGAGAGCATCATCAGGCTGGTTATGTTCAAATGTTCCTGATATTCATTGAACGTTTATCAGCTCTGGTTGAAGTAGCTGCCAAGGTCAGATCTTCTTTTACCGACGAGAGCAGAACTAAAGTTTATTATTTTTCTGATATCTGATGAAAAATAGCCTGTAGTACATCAGCACTTCAACTTATTTCCCCACAGATCACACGAGTCAGGCTGCCTCTCAGTAATTAAAAATTAGTAATTACAAAACTGTAAAGCAAAAAGTTGTTTTATAATCCAATTTTTGTCCTGAATGTTCTATAATTTTTAAAATTAACTTAAATGATTAAATCAAGTAAAGAGAAACAAAATGAAAAGCATCAGAAAAAACAAAAAAAAAAGTTTGGAAATCAATAAATCTGAGGTAAGGGCTTCATTTTCTTTTAAATGTGAAAATAAAAGCCTTATTTATTTAAGGGCATGATGATGTGCATAAATTGTACAGTAAGGTCTCAAATCTCATTACTTGATTGGAGTCGAATGGCATGTTATCAGCATAAAAATGAACGCTCTAATGGAAAAGCTGCTTTCCATAATGTCCACTTTTAAAAAAAAGCCAGTGATTTGATTGGAGTTTATTGGCACATTATCAAGAACCATTCAGACACTAAAATAAACAGCAAAGTATGAATTCAGCTGAGCTTTCTGGAAGCTTTTTATCTGTAAACTCAGTGGCAACAGGAACTTGTTTTAAAAGGAATTTACATATTTACGACTGCTGGTTCTCATCATCGGATTGCTTTGTTGTCAATCGACAGGTGTCAGTGATTCCGAATGATCTGCAATCTGGAGGCGATTCAGAAAGTTTGGATTAATGAGGCTTAATGACAGAAATCTTTTGATCTTATAATATGAGAGTTTTGTCCTTTCAGGGGCCCTGAAAGTCCCTGCAAGTGTTCCTGCATAACAGATTCTGTAATTAAATAAAGAAGATGACATCCAACGTACAACCGTCCCCATAAAATGAGGACAAGAGCCTCATGTTGGCGCTCTGTCTTTGCACTCCTTCACACACACAAACCCTGATTCTGGTTCCCATCTGGTGCGGGACTGATGATAAAACCTTATTGTTCCCACAAAGAGAAATGCCTCCATCACCTAAACAGCCCCGTTCGCACAGCGGAGCAGTCCGACCTCGATACAGCAGAGATTCACCGACTCGTACAGTGAATACCCGCCGCTGCCTCTGCTGCCCGGGAGCCACGGTGAAAAGGATGGATCAGGATCAAAAGCCTTGTGCACGCGAACTCAAATGTGCCCATGCTTCATGTTTTGGGAGAGGAGGGCATTTCATTTCAGATGGATTCACTGTGATAAGCTGCAGGTTACAAGGAAAAGCCTGGAGTGTAATGGTGTTCTCGGCCTGCTGCAGCTCGCTCATGAAGGGCTCAGGTGCATTATGTCCTGCAAACCAGGCTGTTATTGATAAGTTCCTTGACTGAACATGAATCGACTATGAGACCAATTTGAGTTATTTATCGAGCAAAAAAATAAAAATTTGATAAGTTTTAGTTTTCACATCAGAGGATTTGTGCTCTTTTAATTATGTCTTGACAATTAAATATCTCTGACTTGTAGAGATTTGATTTATTTTAAAGCTGCATGAAGGAGTTTGACCACAGCTTGACATTTTGATCATTTTATCAAGTTGATATTGCAAAGGTGACATTAGAATTTATCTTGGG
>JAUZTA010000008.1:3772829-3783499 GCA_034780835.1 Ctenochaetus striatus
CGGATTATCTTCACAACATATTTTAATAATTTACAGGCGGTTATCAGTCTGGCGTCAGTGTGCATGTGAATTTAATTCTCCCCAACCCCTGTTAGTCAGTTAAAAGACTCCAGAAAAGTATTTTTCTGGATATATTTCATTAATATAAAGGCAGATATCATTATCTATCGTCCTTGTTGTTTGTGTGTAAATGTGTGGACTTCTTTCCAACCATCTAAATCCGTTGTTTACACATAAATACACTCGGAAATGTATTTTTCACGATGACTTTAAATGGCATAGAGGCATATTTCTCACTTTTTCACCGCCTTTGTTTGTGTGCAGCCTTTGTTCATTGTTCACAACCTTCTCAGTGCTTAGTTTTTTGCTTTTTTAAGTTATTTTTCATGCCAACACGTGAGACTTTTATGTCTCTGCTTTCGCCTCTGGCCAGCTTCCTGTTACTAAAATGAGGGTGAGACATGAAGCAGCAGTTGTGAGGGTTTTTAATCACAGAGAATCTGTCGTGCATGACATCTGATCCGAGCTTTAAAAGTCAAGGAGACTTGTGAGAAAAGCTCCACTGTGGCCTGTCAGTTTAGAGGTCATTCATTTGGCTCCGTTCTGCATTATTCGCCCTTGTTTCAAGGTGCTTTTTTTAAAATTTTCTTCTCACACCAACTTCCTTGTCTTGTTAATCTGCAATCTTTCATCGCTTGGCACTTAGATGCATGCTTTGAATAATACACAATCGAATAACCCAAACTTCCCGCAGTCCTTTTAAGGCCTGAACACAACGCAGTATAGGTACCTGTCAGGAGCTGTGTGTGTGTGTGTGTGTGTGTCAGGTTACCCATGGCTAATGAGGGCTCATGATAAAATGAGGAAGACTTTGCTCTTTGGTTGCTGCCTCTCATTATGAACACTGCTGCTGTCACACTTCAACACTAAACTTTAACATGACTGACGTGGCCGGCGATTAAAGGTTTTTTTCCGAACGTTCCCTTTTCCCCGAGCCTGGAAACGGATATCTGCAGCTGACTGTTTAGGTACAAACAGAGTGAAGGTTTTAAGGGTGTGTTCAATACAAAAAAAAAGTGTTTTCAGTCTTTCTGTTTGACCCTGTAAATCTCCTGGAATGTGAGGGTGTTTTTGGGAGTTGGAAGTTCAGACATTAAACTGGAGTCTGCAGTTGATTAATAAGTGACAAGTCAAGGCCTGTTCACTTTCATTGTACTCCAAACAACTCTGAAATGTACAAGTGTTTCTCCCCCCCTTGTGCTGTGAGACAGATCCATTTGTTTAAAGGTTCTCCTGGACTGAAATGAAGGGGAATTTTGGATGTTTTCCTTCTTGTTGCTGCAGGCTCGCTGATTCTTCACTTTCACTTTCAGTTTCACTTATTAAAAAAAATCCCCCAAACTGTGGCTGATTTCACAGCAGAAAATCAGGTTTCATCATGGACTTTTTGGGTACTTTCACATCACACATGTAGTAAAAATGGAAGAATAGATGTAGGGAATGTGGCCAGAGTTCACTACCAACTGAGGCATTTGTTTGTTATAACGTAGGAGTGTGTGTTAACTATTAAAGTACCAGTTTGCCAGGTAACACTGGTGAGAATGAGTCTGTTGTAAGTGAAAAAATATGACATTTTTTGTCCTTTCTCCTCCCTCACAGATGTCATTTGCAAGTGACAAACTGTACAAAGAATACCTGCGGCGGAATATGCCGACCATTGCCACCAAGGTGAAAGTCAGAGAAATAATGGCCCATCTGCCGTGCCTGACTGATCACGACAGGGTAAGTTTTCAGCAGGCGTAAGGACCTTGAACTTGGGCTGATGATTGTTTGAATACTTTTAGAAAAACATAATGAATTGCTACTCCACACTGTGACTAATACAGTACCAGAGTTAAAATACAGGTAACAAAAAACACAGGAGCTCCATATTTACTTTGCTTAAATTGCTCATAATGAGCACTTTTTATTCAAGCAAGATAAGATAAGATAAGATAAGATAAGATATGATATACTTTACTGCCCCCTACAGGGAAATTTGGCCAATGATAAAATATAAATAAGTAAGTAATTTAAATAAGGGCCACAGTCAAAGTTAATTAGATTATACATCTGACCAAATGTTAAATTATGATCTTTTAGTTGTTTTTAAAAACTCAATGCTATTGACACGAGTTTACCGTTTGGCTGATTGATTCTTTTTCAAAAGGTTATTTAGAGGTTAAAGGTTATTTACTGTATTTGCAGCCATTAGGAGGCACAACAGCTCTCTGTTAGCAGTAATGAATGTAGTGGTCTTATGACATCACTGGGCTTTTATGATCAATATTGATAATTAGAACTGAGATTAAAGAAATGACAAAATCTGGCAAATTTGTTTTTGACTTAACATCTCATATCAAACATCAAGGATGCTCACCTTTTTGTTTTTGCTTGGCAGGAAATTGCAGTTGAATAACAAAGTTTAATATGACTGATGAGAGAAACAGTATATTTTAAATAATAAGCATCACAAGAAATCATCACATAACACTAATAAGAAACTAGCCACTGCTCTGATAACTGTTATAATAAGTCTTTCCTCTTTTTTTTTAATCTAAAATTAAATTTTAGGAAAACATCGAGGCAAAAAGAGAAACTTATGGGAACCATGACAGCATGCTGCTTCTCCTGGACTGTCTGAAGAGAAGAGAGAACTGGCCGGAGCAGTTAATCGAAGGACTCGAGGCTTGTGAACACACAACTTTGGCTGCAGAGATCAGAGCAAAATACAACTCTCTGAAAAACATCAACAGTAAGTCACACAGTCGAGTATCAGCTTCAGTTAGACCTCACTGTTATCGTCTCCATACACCTGGAAAAACTCAAAAAGCAGGTGAAAGGTGTGAGTGAGAAAGGTCATGTTAACCTTAATATTCATATTTTACACAATGATTATTTAGTATAAAACCTGAAGTTTTGTGATATCTTTTGTTTGCTTGTGAATGAAATTCAGTGCTGTTTTGTCCGACAAAAGTGACCCCAGTAAATGGATAAATGATAACCATCAGCTCCTCCTGTGGAAGCATTGATCGTACACGTTCAAGGACAGATTTCAGTGACAACATTGTTTGCTTCGCCTTAGATCCCAGCCCCAGCTCTCCTCCAATGAATGTCATCAAGGCACACGTCCATGCACCACCACCTGCCAGCCACCTCCCCGTCCCCGAGAGTGATGGAGCCACTCAGGCTGCTGTTACTCCACCAGCTGAACCATCAGCTCCTCCAGAGCCAGCTGCCCAGGCCTCAGCCCCTCTGGAGGTCCCTGTGCAGCTGCAGGTCCCTCAGAGCTCAGCAGCCAAAGTTCCTGAGGCGGTTTCTCCACCTGAGCCTCCACAGCCAGCTCAGATTAAAGTGGCGCCTCCTCCAGCAACACCTCCTCCTTCTCCTGAAATCCCACAAAGGCAGGTGACTGCGACTCCACCACCTCAGAAAGAGATACACGTTCACCAAGAGCCGGTGGAGAACTCTGAATCAGACCTCCAGGGTAACTTTGGTGATAACGACGTGATCCCTGATCAGCTGAACGCAGGAAACGGCAAGATATCAACCACTGTGGCAGATCCTGTCCCAAAAACAACCAACACTACAGAGGTCAGGCCACCACGGAGCCCCTCTCCTACTCACACACCCTCAGATGTGACAGATGCATCCACTTTCAGGACCCCAGAGAAGCCTCCAGTGCAGGACACCACCCCTCCTGTCGATGTACGAGCTGCTGCAGCCATGCAGCCTGAAGAGACTTCAGATCCTCCGGCCACACAGGTGAAAACCAGACTGAGCACATGACAGGATTTTGTAATAAAATAGATTCTTATTTTAAACTTAAATCATAGAAAACAAAAGGTTAAATCAAGTGTCTGTCATGGTGTTTCCACCTAACAGTTTATATTCTTGAAAAGAGCCTAAAGCAGTGAGCCACAGAGAAAAAAAATAAGAATTAACATGTTGTTTTAACTTTCACCTGCAGGTCATTAGAAACAACCCACAGGCAGAAACTGCAGCTACATCCTCCCCCCCGCCTGGTGCTGCAGGAGTGGATGCAGTTCTCTGCGATGACAGCTCTGTGTGTCTGAGCAAGCCCGGCCAACTCCTCAGCATCCATCCACAAAATAACGGCAGCCCCACCATCCCCGCGCCCAGCTCTCCCTACTCAGGTGACAGTGGGCGTCTGCAAATGAGCGATTCTGTGACCAACGCTCCTGCATGCTCCGCCGTCAACTCCACCGCTGTGAATACATCCTCGGCGCTGCCATGCCAGGAGAACGGCATCGCTCTCAACCATAACGAACCGGAGGAAAACCAGTACGAGTCTCTGTGTGAGAGTCTGCAGGACGTGCGGATGAACGTGATCCAAATATCAGAGGAGCCGTCCATCCTCGACTTGGATGGTCAAAGCTCAGCACCACAAGCTCAAATCGTCAACGGTGAAGCGGCCAAAGAGATCACCTCTGCACCACCGCTGTCCTCCAACCCCGCTGATACTGTATCTGGTGTGAGCAACCCAACCAGGGAGCATCTCCACCCCTCTGAGCCTGCAACAGCTGACACTCCACCAGGGCTGAAGACACTGCAGGATTCAGAGGAGAAGAATTCCTCTCGTGCCCTGCCAACCAATACAAAGTACATTCTGACCGCCGCAGGAGTGGGCGCCTGTGCACTGCTGATGGCGTGGAAGTTTAAGAATTAAAGGGGATTTAATACCTTTAAAGGAAGAGAAGATTAGGCTTTAAGGCTGTGAAGAGGGGATTGTAAAGGTATGGTGCCTTATTGTAGTCACTGAGCTGGTAAGGTGTGATGCAGCTGTTCAGTAATTACCTTTAGTAATAATAGCTGCCTTGCCAGACCTTTGATAATGTTATTGATTATGAGCCTGCTATTAAGTTGGATTGTGTTTGATCTTTTTGACCACTGAATTAAGTCGCCCAAACGAGCAAAACCCCAAATCTGCCCTTCTGATTCCGGTTGTGAAGTGGGTCGAGATCTCAGGTTATTTATGCACTCGATGCAAATGTGGCATTTGTATGTTCAGTTGTCTGAAAAGCACTTTCATGTTAAGACTGTTGTCATCCTGTGGGAATTAAAATCCCAGAATTTTACCGGATGTGAACTGTGAAAGGAAGACTAGCATCACACTCAATCTTTTCTTGTTAATAGTGGGAAATTGTGCTGTAAATTGAGGCGAGTGCACTGTCTGTATTTATTTGTACATATATAAATATATATAGGGAAAATGCTTTGTATTTTTGCGGAAAATCGATGTCTCAAAACATTCCAAAACAGTTTTAATTCAGCACCCAAAGAATCAGTCCGCTCAACATGGCGTAATTAAATTGCATACTTTGAAAATGTAACTAATCTATAATCCAGACCAGCTGCTCCCAAACATTTTTAAACGGCGGCTGTCAGTGATAGTGATTTTTCTGTCATGACATGGTGTTAATGTGACCGCTGAAAACTCTGAACTGTCATGTCCTTAGCCACACACTTAACTGTTGTTTTTAAATGATGGATTTTGCTTACTTCTTCTGTTTTGATGTTTGAAAAAAAAGTCAATGCATACGCCTGTTTTTTATACATTAAGATAATGCATTAAAATATATGATAAAACAATGGAAATTAGTGAATCTTGCTACACTTAGGGGCATCCACTTTGACAACCACTGGTTTAGACAAGCAACTGTGTGCTTGTAGCTATCATCAGGTTTAAATATTGGGTTTCAGGTTTTATTTTTCAAAAGGTTTTCTTCCCTTTTAAATAGAAATACATTGAACTGTGTTGTGTTGCATTAGATGGGATCTCAGTGTAAATAGCATTTGCAAATACAAGACATGCAGTGGGAAAATAATGACTTAGAAGGTTTTGCACCTTTTAAGAGAATGTTTTAGCTGAAAAGATTTGCAAAGTGTGGATAAAATGTGTCGTCATCATGATACTCGTGAAAATTGTAATTTCAGTTCAAGTTTGAGCTGAATTTTTATGCACTTGTCTCTAGCTATGCACTTAAAAATCACTCCAATAAACTTGAAATTATTATAAAATGTATTAAATGTGTGTGTTGAATTCCATTAAGAGAAGCCATATGTTTGTCTTTACTTTTAGTGCTGTTTTCTACAATTTATAAAAGGCAGAACAAGTGTGATTAAAGAAGTGAATTGAAAAAGTAAATACTATAATAAGTTATTGAAGCCTTTTGCTACATTTCATGTTCCTGTTAGCCTTAAATAAAACAACTTGATAATTACTGAATAATTCTTGAGCTTGACGAGATTAATGCATTTTCTGTTTTGATATATTTTTTTCTGATCTTGCTTTTTTATGTCAAAATAACGTTCCCATCTGGAGAATGCACACACTTATGCTCCAGTTTTCAGAGGTTGTTTGTGTATGTACTTCTCATTTATGTGTCATTAATTCATTTATTTATTTGAGAGTATGAGAATCTTTCTTTCTTCTTTTTTCTTTAATTAATGCAAACTTAACATAACTCATGTTGCCACAAACTCCAGTAAAAAGTGACATCAGCCTCTTTTTATAGTGTTTTCTGAGTGGCGGCTTCTGATTGGCTCTGGCGTCCTTCAGTCATGTGCTGGCCCCGCCCACGTCAGTCTTGACAGCGAACATAAAAAAGGACATGTACCGCGCTCGTGTGTATTGTGTAACGACACGGCCACTTAGCTGGCTAATTAGCTAGCTTAAATAGCCTTCTGTTTTATTGTGCTCAGAAGTATTTTAACGTTCAGTGGTTTGATTTATCATAAACTACTGCATTTATGTAGCTAATCTGTCATTTTAAATGGCGTTCAATGGCCACCAACGCGACGATGAAAGTATCGACGAAGACGAAACGCCCACGAAGCAGCCGCGCTCCAACAAGGAGATGCCCGGTTACTTCAGCAACGAGCCCAACAATGAAGCATCCTCGTCCGCAGGAAAAAGCTCAGCCGACCGGCGAACCTCCAACTCGACGGCGAGGCAGCGGGTTGACTCGGTGAAGAAAACAAGGCCGCGTAAGTGTTAAAATAGCTAGCGTCGGCCTGGTATATTTACTGGAAAAGGCACGTTGCAAGTTTACAAAAAATCAAAGGCGTTACCCACAAAAGACAGTCGGTGACAGCACAGATCGGTAAAGAAGATCCAATAATGGACCGCATAAAATTAGCAATTTTTTAACAAACATAAATGGCTGCATAATGTAGTGCGATGATGCTTGTGCAGAGAAAATCATTTCGGCATCGGTATTACAATGTAATATCGGTTAGCTGTAGTGGCAGTAAATAGTCAGGATCTATTTTGCAACAAGATGGCGTTCGCGGTACACACTGTACTGCTGTTTCTGTGGATGGAGCTGCTTGTCATTATGTCGGCTAACAATGAGACATCAGCTCTGCTTGATCACAGCATCGCTTAGCAATTAAATATTTAAATTATACGATGTGATGTTGCAATTTAATGTTCGATGTTCATTAGTGAATAATTTTTTTGCATAAATTATCTCACACATTGCAGCATTTCCCTGGTTTGGGATGGACATTGGAGGCACCCTGGTGAAGCTGGTGTACTTCGAGCCCAAAGACATCACAGCAGAGGAGGAGCAGGAGGAGGTGGAGAACCTAAAGAGCATCCGGCGCTATCTAACCTCCAACACCGCCTATGGCACGACGGGCATCAGGGACGTTCACCTGGAGCTGAAGGACCTGATGCTGTGCGGCAGGACGGGCAACCTGCACTTCATCCGCTTCCCTACGCATGACCTGCCGGCCTTCCTGCAGATGGGCCGCAACAAGCACTTTTCCAGCCTCCACACCACCCTCTGCGCCACAGGAGGGGGGGCGTACAAGTTCGAGTCCGATTTTCGCACGGTGGGTCCGCGATTGTTCTTCTTTGTTTGCTTTTACAGGCTTTACAGCAAAGATGAGCAGGAAGAGAAAAACTGAGAGAAATGTGAAGTCAGGACATATTAATAGTATGCCATTTAAATTTATGTAATTATAGCAAAACAACCAATTAAGGAAAAGATCTAAAATGCATGACCAGTTAATTCCAGGACAAAAAGGGCATTTTTAGATTTCATGTATTAAAAGTTTTCATGCAGCCAATGCAAATGATCCTTTTTCTGACGCTTCATTTACTATATTTTCTTAATTTGTTGAGACCTTTCCTATTGCATTGTGATAAAGGTGTAGGTTTTTATCCCCCTGCTTTACCATCTATCCACATTTCCTGCCTGTTTGTTCACCTGATCACATCCCAATGGTGATGTAATCCCTGTTTTTTTTTTCTTGAAAAAAAAAAAAAAGATGGCAGACCTGCAGCTTCACAAGCTGGATGAGCTGGACTGTTTGATTCGAGGAGTGTTGTACATCGACTCTGTGGTTTCCAGCGGACCTTCAGAGTGCTACTACTTTGAAAACCCCACTGACCCGGATCGCTGTGTCCAGAGGCCCTACACACTGGAGAACCCTTACCCTCTGCTGCTGGTCAACATAGGGTCTGGGGTCAGCATCCTGGCCGTCTACTCTGAGAACAACTACAAACGAGTTACAGGGACCAGGTAATTATCAGTCAGAGACGTTTACTGTGCACTCCAACTCCAATTATGAGTCTAATTACAGTTTATAAACTAACAGCTGTGGAGTCAGTGTTTGGTGAAATACATGAAAAAGTGTTTACACTGAATTAGTTGTGCTCATCATGCTAATATGGGATCTTAACGGGAATATACAGGGCCTGCATCTGCATCAGGGCCTCTGTGCTTCTCTTGATTAAATTAAATGGGAGATCGAGGGCTACAAACATCAACAGAAAAACAGAACAGAAACTGAAAACATGAAACGTTCCAAAGGGGAACCACGTGCAGTCTGAAATCAGGTTCGAGTGATGCAGAAATTTGCAGGAGGCGGCACTGCAGTCAAGTGGGTGGCATGTTTAGGTGCCCACTTCAGTGCTTCCCTCCTGGTGTCAAAAATAGCAGATATTTTCTAAACTGTCGGTCACCAGACCACTTCCTTTACCAACTGTTTGGTTGTGAGTTCAGGCAGAATGGTTCTTTGTTAGTTTGATTTGGGTTTAGTTTATAAAAAATATTAGCTGAACTGACAGTTTTCCTCTCTCCTACTCTTTCCACTGGTTTATTTTTGCGTGTGGTTTTTCTGTCTGGTGGTTTCGACATAATGTCCCTTTGCGCTGGAAAGCAGCACTATATGAGTGTATTTGAATTGGGACTCCATAAAAATACACAACCTTTTACTCCAGAGGCCCATCTTAATTTTGCAAAGACAGGTTTCTTCACCTCTAATTCTAAATATCATGGACATGTTAGAGTCTCTGCTTGGTCTGACAGGCAGCTTTTATTCCAAACTGATATCAGCAACATTTGAGGAAGATTTAAAGTTTATCTATAATCTCTCTGGTAATCTCTGTGTGTTTACAGCCTCGGAGGTGGGACCTTCCTGGGCCTGTGCTGCCTGCTGACTGGCTGCTCTACTTTCGAGGAAGCTCTAGAAATGGCTTCTCAAGGAGAGAGCACCCGAGTGGACAAGCTGGTTCGGGACATCTATGGAGGAGACTATGAGAGGTTTGGGCTTCCAGGCTGGGCTGTAGCCTCAAGGTGTGTGTTTACAGCAGCCTTTTTCTTTCTTTTTCTTTTAATGCTGTAAATCAGGAGCCTGTTTTTTTGATGAAACTGGCAGCATGGACTGTGCTAAATTTACTGTGTCCTATCCCAGGGTGAAAACTAGAAGCCTTGATGTCAATTTGATGCACTATGAACAAGACGTTTTCATCCACAAATAGGATATTGAGTAAAACATCAATTTGCCACGATATGTGCAGCATCTTTATGTATTTAAAAATATTTGGTCTGAAAAAAAACTCTTGGGATTGGCTGTTTGATGCACAATATTGCTGGATTTTAACAGACTTCTGAGGCAGTTTGTTCATTTAACATGACTCGTGTTTTGACTTGGTAGTTTTGGCAACATGATGTCCAAAGAGAAGAGGGAGTCTGTGTCAAAAGAGGACCTGGCCAGAGCGACACTGGTCACCATCACTAATAACATCGGCTCCATCACCAGGATGTGTGCTCTCAACGAGGTTAGTAACACCAGGCTGGAGGGTATGTTACTGTCATCTGCCTTTTAATGGCAAAAAAAAAACTAAGGTGAATGTTAGAAAATATTATGAATGGTAATTTATGAACCTACAGATGACTTTTTGTTTAGTGAGTGTTTGTGTCAGAGTCAGAATTCCAGTATGAGTTGTTTTTAAAAGGGAATTACTCCAGATTATCCACTTAAGGGAAAAATTTGTTCCTCACTTGTGCCCTCTGCTGGTCATTTTCTCTTTGCGTTCAGCCTCTTTACGGTGCTGCCTTGTGGCGTCTTGATCAAGCAGCATTGTACAGGGCTATGAAGGCGTAGAGGATGTAAGCTGCAGTATATTCCTGCTTTATTTGGGTAAATAATAAAGTGTATCCCTCTTAACTTCATTGTTTAGCTTCTGCTAGTGTTATTGTCTGTTCTGTGATGGTAATAAGTCAGTCCCTCCAGGATTTCGCGGGAGTTTTTCAAGATTGTTACAACTTAAAATGCCTGAATTCGCGGCAGCTTTTCTAAAAAATTGCGATGTA
>JAUZTA010000008.1:4013485-4024502 GCA_034780835.1 Ctenochaetus striatus
GAAGCACAAACTGTGGCAAAGGGGACTCTGACCTAAGAAATCTTCAAGGGGATATATGTAACATTTAAGCATCAATTGCAATAAAAAAATTCTTATATAGAGTTTGAATTATTATTGTGCATTGTGCATAAAGGGTTCACATCTAGTTTAAACCATGCAAAGGCTGTGTAGAAGTGTGCAGCTTAATGAATTTGCATGATACTGTTCCTGTTCCAGGAGTTGAACCCAGGCCGCCTGAGTGAAAACCAGGAATTTAGACCAGAAGTAAAAACACTGCACCTTATGTAGTGACTAGTATGTACAAAATATTTGCTAAAACTTTTTAGCCACACTGGAACAAAAGTCACAAGAGTTAAGGAGGGAAATTGCGCTGTAATTGGAGCCAAAATCTTGCATATCGCACCTTTAATTTCTTGGCTGCGTCCCTGCATGAGCATCTTTCAGCTACATCCTCATAATGTGTTAAGAAGGTAACAGCTGCTCACCTATCGTCGTGATCACAGTGATGGCGAAGTAAAAGGACCCAGCAAATTTCCACTGGACCCCCGCTTTGTGAGGTTTGAGCTGCAGCACGACGTGCTCCAGCTCCTCGAAGTTCTCTTTGGTCAAGTTGTATTTGCGCATGAGTTCGTACTTTCTGGCGTCGAGCTTCCTCTTGTGACTTTTCTCCTGCTTCGACTCCAGGGTCTCGAACACGGCCGCTCCGACCACCAGGTAGGTGAGGATGCTGATGATGAGGGCGAGAGTCCGGGCGTTTTGTCTCTTCATGGTCCCACGGGAAAACAAACCATCGAGCGTGCAGGTGAGAGCTGAGACTCTCTGCGACCTTCTCCTGACGGACTCCGGATCCAACAGAGGGGGGACTTTGGAGACGGAGCTGTTCTCTCAGCACCACCCCCACATCACAGTTGGGTTGCTACTGTATTTGGACTATTTGTCACCGACTTATATTTAGATTCTGCAGAAAAGAAACACAGGGCAATCCCACTGACTGTCAGAGGCGGCTTTTTGGAGTAGTAGCTCAAATCAAGCGCTCAGAGCCTATCCGGAGTTTTTACGCACACGCGCGCACTCACTCTCTCACACACACACACCCACACACGCGTGCGCACACACACACCTTTCTTTCTGGAGGCCAAAATAAACAGTTGTCTTGTCACATACTCACTTTTCAAGCCCTCAACAAGTAGCTGGTCCGTAACGTTGTCAAATATTCCTTCGCTGCATGATTCACGTGTTCATTCGCAGATGAAATATTTACCTTGTGGCTATTTAAACAGACTGGCTCCATTGGCTTCACAAGTTGTCTAGCAACCTAATGATAACCATCCTTTTCCGTGAGTAAATATTGAAAATCCGCATCCTCTCCGCCGTGAGCAGGCTGCCGGATTCTGCAAACACAACCTTTGCCACACAGATCGTAAAGAAGTATGATTATAAAAGGAAAAAAAAATGTCAATTCATGTTTTTTTTATTATTATTTTATGGCGCGGAAGGGGACAATGTTTATGAGATATTATGCATAAAGTTTGATATCTGACTTTGTTTGTTCTCCTGCTTGAACGCAGAGCTTCACCAGGTGGAGGTCTGTTAATGCTGCTTTAAAGGATCAATCCGCAGTTTACTCACAACAAGTAGGGCCCCTTAAATGGTGGAAAAAAAATAACATGTTGATGTCACAGTGATGTCATCAGGGTTAATTGGGTTTGGGTTTTAAACCAAAGACCCCCCACCTCCTGAGAAAGTCTGTGTTACAAAGCAGAAGTGTGAAGTTTCAAAGTGGTGGACATTTTGATAGACAGATATGGTCTATTCAGTTGCATTATGGAAAATGTAGGATCCACTCGGGCTAAAACTCTGGATATCTTAGGCTCTCCAGCTTCAATTATGTCTTTTATTATTTTAAATAGTAAATTTCCAGTTAAAGAGTACATGAAATTATCTACAGAAGGGTTTATAAGACATAATTACTTTACAGAAACAAGAAAATATCGATTAAATTTAGAATGACACAACCCAAAGCAGAACATAATTAAAGTAACAGCGGGGTCCAAAATGTTCCTGTGTGGAAAAAATCTAAATCGACGCAATCAGAAATATTTGAAAATGTTGTTTTATCTCGGATGTGAAGACTTAATAAAGTAAAATTGCAAAACCAATTATTTTTCAAACGCCAAGAACATAGGCACAAGAAAAATGGTTAAATAAAATTGTATTGTTTAGATGAAAACTGGTGCACAGAGCAGTAAAATATACGATTAATTTATTAGCAAAGGGAAATTTATTTTTCTTTTTTAATATTGTTAGAAATTTAATAGGTTTTGGTCTTTGACTGTTGGTTGGAAATAACATGAATCATAAAGACCCGATGAGCTCTGGGAACATGTGTTAGTAATTTTATACACATGTGATACAGGATTGATCAGAAAAGCTAACACATTAATCAATAATAAAAATGATCATTGTTTGCAGTTCTACAAGGCAGTGACAGATTGCAGTAAATGCACTTTTGGTACTTTAGCCACTTTCTGGTACAATAACAAAACTGCAAAGCCAAACTAAAACAACTTTTTTGATCATTTACCATTACATATGAGTATATGAATATTTAATTTAATACAGTACAGTATTTTTCATGTACCAGCTTTGTTCATACAATATATCAGAAACACATTCGCTTTCTGCTCTCATGTTTTAATGTTGAAATGGGACTAAACGGCACACTGGAGATGTTTTAGTGCTACAATGAAAAAACAAACGGTGCTTTTAGGAATAAAATAAAACTCATGGAGGTTCTTTTACACAAATCAGCTCAATGCTTTTCTGGGTATTTCAAATCAGGTGTGGCTGCGTTTACATTACACTCAAATTAGGAACATTGCCGAACAGGAGGTATTTAGCAGAGAGCTTCAGGTCTCCGGGGTTTCTACAAGGCCTCGAACTCATCGATCCTCTGCTTGGTGTTGCCCATACGGATCTGACGGAGGGTCTTGTACTTGTCGCGGCCGGCCCGGACGTTCTCGGCGTGGAGCAGATCGTACTGCGACTTCTTGTCATCATCTCGGGCCTGTGCCAGCTCTGTGCTCAGGAGCTTCAGAGGGAACAAACTCATGTTATTAAACCATGAGGACACACTTGGGGAAGCTAACTGCACGTGCATGTAATGAGGGACTGCTGGGAACTGTATCCTGGGACCCTGAACTCACCAGAAGCTGCCTTTGCAAGCGCTCGTTCTTCTCGGCCTCGGTGATTCGATCCTCCTCATAGTGGTGGACGTTGATTTCCTGAATGTGCAGCTCGGCGCTGTAGGTGTGTTTCTCCTCGCTGTGCTCATGGTCGCTGTGCTCGTGGTCACTGTGCTCATGTTCGCTCTCGCTGTCCGAGGAGGAGGAGGAGGAGCCGGAGCCGGAGCCGGAGGCAGAGGCAGAGATGGACGCCGGAGCAGGAGACACAGCAACAACAGGAACTGTGGTGGTGGTGGAGGTCATCACAATGTGCAGCTCCTCCTTTGTCCTGATCAGACTCTCTTCCACTTCTATGGCCTGAGAGCGAGAGGAGAGGTTCAGATTAGCTTGTCTTACAGGGACAGTGTTCACTGACCAAAACACATTTTAATCTCACGGTGCTGTAGATTGATTTGCTGATTGTTAATCCACTTGATGACTCAGATCCGTCAACCTTTTCACTATCTTTGGCTTGATTTACTCCTCAAAGCAAAGTGGGTAAATTTATTAAAGGATTCTAAACTTTATTTGTTAATTTGTGAGGTAATTTTGAACATGACATGAGTCAAATCTTTAATCATAGGTCAGTAATTATTTATGTGGCTGTTAGTTGGATAATAAGCTTTTCATATTTAAAGTACCAAAGTTCCTGAAGTGACTGTTGATCTTTGCATAATTTCTAGATTTGGATATATTTGATTTGTTTATTTGACCTTGACAGGAATCTATTTATGCACCAGCATCTACTTTTAGTGAGTCCTGATTGGGAGAAAATTCATAGCGACTTAAATCAAGCTACATCTCAGTGTGTTACAACACATTTATTCAGTATTTATAACATGGTTGTAAATTATAACAATGGGACTGAAACAAAGTGTTTCCCAAATGCTAAGATCTAAAACACAACCTAGATGGATGGTGTGCAATGCAGAGTGACCATGTTTGTCTTAACATAAATGATAAAAAAAACACTAGATAAAGGAATAAAACGCAGATTTTACGGTTGACAAACAGTGAGCAAAGAGGCTTGTGATCACATAAAAAAAAAAACAAACAGAAAAAGGTAGAAATATGCATGTAGTTGTGACATTTTTCAGGTAATCCCTGTGACTTGAGGGAGCTCGTGCATTCTTTGATCGCGTGCTGGATACCCACCTTGCTCTGCCATGACTCAGCCTCTTCCTCCTTGATTCTCTTGGCCTCCTCCAGCAGAGTGATCTTGGTGCTGTACTCGGCCAGCTCTGCAGCCTGCGGGAAGGAGGCACAGACCGTGTCGTCAACAAACCCAAAATTAGACACCCGCTTACCTCAGTGACCTCGACTGTCAGGACACGGTGTCATTTTATGAATGGATGGACAAAAAGAAAAAAAAAAAACTGAAGGTGATCAAACACACAGGACTAGAATTCACAGTTTACGCAGTAAAAGTTTAAACATGATGTGAATTAATAAATTTAGTTTGTGTATTCTTAGTGCACCTGCCTAAAAACAAAGGTCACCACAAATTCTGATGTCTGATTTAACTCATAAAATGTCATAAAAGCATATAAATAGCCTTATTTTAGCTCTATTACATAATGAATATTTGGTCTTTCTTTAACGCATTTCAAAGTGAGAAAGAGTCTTTGAGAGTTTTCCCAAGCTTTAAGAGAATTCTAATCCCAGGAAGTCTGCAAAATCCCCCAAACAAGGATGTATTCGCTCAAACTACAATTAAAACAGATAATGTGTGTTTATCCTGAAAACCGGAGCTTTGATTTTAACGACCGTTTTTCCATCACGACTTTCTCACGTGAAGGATCTGAGTACTTCTTGCACCGTGTACTCACCAGCTGCTCCTGGCTCCTTATCTGGTCCTCAGCTTGCCTGGCCAGCTCCTCCTTGGCTATTATGGCCTCCATCCTCTCAGCCTCCAGCCGGGCCGCCTCCTGCTCCACCCTCCTCCTCTCCTCCTCCAGCCTCATGGCCCTGTCCAGCTGCTCCTGAAGCTCTGCAGGAAAAAGTCAGTGAAAAAATTTGATCATGTTTTTGCACGGGATGAAAAATAAAGCAGTCTGATTTTTATCAGCATTCTGATGCTTTTGTTGTGAGAATTATAAACCTGTGAAATAAAATATTTCTATAACTTGAATCTTTTAACTTTCTGTAACTGATAGTTCAATGATTTGATTTCTTTATTTGCTTTGTTTAATGTGTTTCCCAAGAATATACACTTGTGTCAGCAGGACATTTTATAAAAAGCAAGAAGGTAAATTTTTCCTTCATAAAAAGACAGTATAAAACGTGACAATTAACTTAAAGTCAAAAACAGCTTAAAAGACTGAGAAAACTACAATTATACAACCATGTAACTACAAACAAAAATGCAAATAAACAAAAAAAAAACACTCTGCTGACAATAAACTCTGCAATATCCACTAATAGTCAGTATAGCAGCATTTAAACCACAGCACAACAAGCACAATGCTGATACTCTCTAAACTGCAAACATGCTTCAATCTGTAATTTAAAAAAGGTAATATCTGCAAGGAAATCTTTACAAGGGAAACCTGATTTTAAAAATTATTAGAAAAATTGTTAATAATCCCAAAATCAATCCATTAGGGAGGCTGGGAGTGACTGTGCTTGCAATTATAATGACAAGATCTCAAGAAAACAAACTTTGTAATTTCCACAAAATCAACCTGTTTCCATGAGAAACAAAATGGTTGATCCCTTTTAATACTTCCATATCTGCATGAATGGATGGCATACGAACAACTCTGGCGACAGATTTAAGCATAAAATCAAGGAGAACCCAATAAAGATCAATGCATAAGACTGATTAAGTAAGAACATATGACATCTCACATAGTAAGATAAGCTGTAAATCCAGTTAATATCTGTTGGCTGTGTGGGGTCAGTCTGCACAGCAGGACTTCCTTATAAGTCCGACTACAAACCTGACAGCCATAATAAAGTCTTCACCTCCTCTGTCATAACGACTCTATTAAAGCAGCTGCTGGCTGAAGCAGAGAGTTGGCCAACCTCTCATCTTTGGATACAATAAAATGAGATTGTCCGCTCTGATGATGTAACCCAAACAAACCAGATGTTCCCTTTCAAGATCTCCACAATTATACTGCAATCTGAGGAAATCAGCTGCTTTTTATCTAAGGATAAGGTAAATTAAAACTTAATCACAAGAAGACGAACCTGATATCTCAAGGTAATGGTATTATTAACCTGTAATCTGCAGATAAAGGCATATAACATTTTTTTTTAGCGTGCACGGCCATCCATCTTGCAGCTGTCGATTTTTATTGTCTACTGAATGCATGTCAGTACACAGAAAGCTGAATTTTTATTTGCTTAATGCAAAATGCTCAAACTGTATCTTACTCAGAAATCAGCCACAAACATGAAGTGTTGTCATGCAGATTTAGGGAGCGTTCAAAGACTTGTCAGAAAAAAAAACTACTGTGATTCTGAGCTCAAGTATTTGCAAACACAAATATATGTTTGTAAGCCTACATAAGTTAATATTAATTTAAAAACTATAATGTCAAAACTGAAAGAGCAGCAAGAGAATAACATCCATTCTCGTTTTTACTTTTTTACTTTCTCTCTGTGCTTCAAGTAAATTGACAGAAGAGGGCAGCAAAGCTTTATTGGGTGTTTAAGTTGTGAAATCTGTTACAACGCAAAAGATATCTAATTTTTGTCTGAAGAAAATAGCATCTCACCTCTCTCCGTTCTCTTGGTCGTCTCCTCATACTGGTAGAGCCTGCTCATCAGCTCCTGCTTTTCCCTCTCCACGCTCTCCTTCTCTCTCTGAATGGTCTGCCTCCTCTTCATCTCATTCTGCAGACGATCCCTGCAAACACATCAACAATACACACCAAAATTGAAATCAGAATATCTAGTCCGTTACAGTAACACACAGTAATGTTCTGAATTATTAGCATTGTCTTGAACTTGACAACTCCACCTCTCCATCTGCTTCTGCAGCCTCTCATCTTTGGCCTGAGCCTTCATCTGCTGGACCTCGATGGTGTCGGGCTTGCGGCGGCGCATGTACAGCTCATGGTTGCCCATGCACAGGTGCAGGATGCGCTTGTTGACTAGCAGTTGTGCAACGTAGAACACAAAATCCTGTGAAAGAGAAAAAAACATCATTTTAAAATTAGCTAGCTGGCAACATCCAAGGTTCATCTATAAACCTCTTAACAAATTTTTTAATCCATTTTCAATTTTTGTTTGTATTCAAGTCCTCATCAACTTTGAGATTTTGGACTATTTTCCTTTTAGATTGGTAAAAAAACATCCAAAATATACATTAAGGCTTTTAGTTTATTGCACATTTCTGATCTGATCTGATTTTTTGGCAAAAAGTGCAATTTATCACTCAGCCGTAATTTTTTCCCCATGGTCTGTTGTGTCTCTCCTTAAATGTGCCACATAAGACCAAAAAATACTTTACATACTCATCCGCCTAAAAATGTGCATAGAAATTTGGCTTAAGTTAATACTTGAATATCTGCATTTTTGATGAGATTTATCCAACTTTAACCCTGTTTATTTTTCTGTAACCCTGTACCACATTAATGCTGCTCAAAGACTGAAATATGCATTCCCATCTAATTTATCGTTGCACATATAAACACATTTGAGAAGCTATTTAAGGATTTTGATAGTCGTAGAATACTTACAGTAGATTTCTTATCTATGGGCTTGATGATAAATCTCTTATTGCTGAAGGAAACGTTTCTAATTTCATTCCAGGGGAATCCGATCTTCGGAGTCAGCCTGCAGAAAACAGCAGGTTTAAAAAGTTTGTTTCTGTTAAAGTTGAACAGGCAGAAAACTTTGTGAGATTGTCACTGAACAAACTGACTCATGGGGTCAGTGTTACATGGAACTAGTGACATGTAACAGAGTTATGTAACATAACTGGGCATATAATTGTAAACGTTTACAACAGAGCAGTTACTGAGAATAATTCTGTAATTAAATCACAGTTGCTCAGTAAAACCCTCGTGATTACAAGGAAATATAATCTTGTTGCTGAAAAGCATAAATGTTTACTGCAAATTTTTCTCCATTTGCTTTAATTTTTTTTTCCTGTGCAGTTTTTTTTTTGCATATTTACAAAAATCATGGGATAAATTTTGGAAAAATCTGAGCAATATCATCAAGAATAAGATGGCTTACAAGGAGCTGCCCTTCTGTTTAGCTGGGTTGCTTTTCTCAGACAGTGTGCCCTCAAATTTTAGCATTATTTTTAATTTGGGACATTGTTTGAATTTGCACCACTTCTGCTTGGCTGCAAGGACAAGAGTGGACAAGAGGGCTGTTCATTGGTGGAAATTTAACAATATTTTGCTTGTGAAATCAGAAGTTTTTTTACTAGCATTGAGGATGACTTAACTCTTAATTGATGTCAAACCTGACACCACCTACAGGACATTTACGTAACTGCAATTAGTCAATTAATATAAAATCTTCAAGCCCAGTTTAAACACTTCTTACAACGAACAATCAAAAAGTAATCAAATGTAATACATCACTCGGATGAAGTGATTAAAATAGGTATATTACTTGTTACATTTTAACATAATAACAAGTGATTTGTAACTATTACATAATAAAAGTAATCTTCTCCACACACAAGGAATCAGAGGAACAGGCCAGTGACACTTTGTGTGTTCATGTTGTTGTAGAATTGAGAGATTTGGGTCAACGGCCTTTTCAAAACAACAGCCACACGGTCAAACATGTGGTTTCAAACCTGACCGACTGGAAGGGAAGGTAGCGGAGGTCGATGACTGCTCATGTGTTGCCCTAAATAATCTATATGTTATCAAATACAGAGAGTAAAGAAGTGCTGCTGTTGTGTCCCTGACTAACCTGTCCTGCTTCCCATAGATGTTCAGTCCCAGAGCGTCGACTCCCAGCCACAAGGGTGTGCCCTTCTTGTTCCTGATCTCAAAGTAGTTGACGCCGTACATCTCCAGGTCCTGAGAAATCTTCAGGAACTCAAGCATGGCCTCCTCCCTGTTCAGGTTAAACAGACAGATGGAAACATGAGGGATTACATACAGATCCTCAAACTGTATGAATATAGAATTATTTAACATTTTCTATGGTGTTAAATATTCAGTTAAAGCTTTAAACTTTTCAGTTTCTTTTGAGTTTTATGGTTTGATTCTTTCAAGACAGAGTTTTGAGCAGGGTTTGCTCTACTTTGAGTCGCTATAAAACATCAAACCCTGTTGTTATTGTGAAATTTATTCATGTTTTTTTCTCATAAACAATAAAATTAAATCAAATTAAGTAAATAAGTTCAGACACTGTGCATTTTAATTGATCTTTAACCAAAATCAAAAACGTAAAGCTGCTTCATAACAAGAGGATTTAACTTTTGCGCAACAGTGACACACATGGCCACAAATTGCAACTACAGGATAACAACACAATAAAAGACTGTTTTACTTTAGAAACCAGATTTAGTTCAATGAAAGTTTATCTGAGTACATGTTAAGAACGATTTATAAGAATGATAAGAATGATTTATTTAAGCAGTTCAGGAGTGAATCCGTCTAAAGTTAGCTGACAGAGCTCAGCACAGTCAATTTTTAACACCAGAGTTTATCACTCACTTCAGCATCCCTCTGTGTTCCTCGTGCCAAACCTGGATTCTGTCATCCCACTGATCCTTGGACAGTTTGTGTTGTTCCAGCACTCTGAGAGGACAGAAACAAGTTATCAGCAACTTACATGTACAAAATAAACGGTCTCTGTGTTCCTCCGTAGCTAAATCAAACACAAGAAGCTGCAATAAGTTCTCACATCAAATATTCCTCTCTTTTTGAATAATATTCTAAATTCTTTGCCTTATACCCGTACAAATGTACAGAGATCAAAGCAAAGAAGACATAGACAAGACATAAAATATTCTTTCCATGCACTGATGCCTCTTAATGGAACAAATCTACATTTTAAAAGACATTAACAAACCTATAGTCCACTTGCATCTGTTTTTCTTCTGCCTCAACCAGCTCACACTCACCTCTTTGGCAGCAGGCGCTCTGAGGACAGGTAACCCGAGTGATGCTCCGACTTGTTGTAGTTTCCATACTTGGCCTGGACGGCATAGGAGGCCAGCAGCACAGCCGACTCTGGGGGGCAGTAGATTTCCTGGTTCAGAATGTCCTCCTTCACCTGCAGGAAGAAAAGCTTCCGGGTGATGTCCTGGATCAGCTCCTCTGCCACGTCCTCGGGGTAAAACTTGGCCCTCAGCTTGAACTGCAGGGGAGTTTCCTTCTTGACATTCTGGGACATCACCTGAAAGCATCAGACCAGAAATAATATGATAATCCAGCCAGGTACGGTGGAGAGATTGCAGGCAAACAGAGCATTTAATGTGTCAGTCATCACACTTCGTCTGCAGGTTTACCTTCTTCTCAGGACTCAACCATGCCACGAATCCTTTGACATCAACATACTGCAGCCCGAAGTACCAAGTCTCACGCAGTCCGATGGTCCTGGCAACCTGAGGACAGAGGAACAAAGACATGACAGCAGAGGATCTCAGCCTCCATCTTCTCTCCTTCCATATTTTCATTCACCAAACTTCCAAGTGACTTAAGGAACAACAGCAGAAAACAGGATTATGCAAAACTGTGCAAATTGTGTGTGTTCTGCTGGAACAAAACTTTATGAGTTAAATTGACTTTAAAGTCTCAGGACTCCTTGATTAGAGCAGACTTCCTGTCAGGTACAAAGGTTTGGGTGTAATACACTACACAGTG
>JAUZTA010000008.1:4080545-4090804 GCA_034780835.1 Ctenochaetus striatus
TATGATTGGTGGAACTGACGGGAGGCTGGCCAACATTGTGGAAAAGTGGCGGTGATTGGACAAAATTGCAAGGTCGCACAGAATTCACAGAGATTGGTTGAATTTGTGTTAATTGTTACGATCGCAACATCGCGAATTCCTGGAGGGACTGATAAATGTGGTACAGTGTAAATCACTGACAGTGATCCACCGCTTTTAAGGATTAAAACATGTTAGACGGAATCATTCTTTCACATATGCTGTTTGAATAATTCACATAAAGTAAGGAAGTATTTTGGCAAACTGGGTCTCATCATTATGACAACATTTGGAACATAATTTAAAACTACCATTATTCTATTTCGTTGTACTCTGATCCCTCATAGTAACATGTTTGCTTCCTGCTTCGACCTGAGGCGGCTGCATTGTGTTACATTGAAATTATGTTGTAAAAAAAAGAAAGTCATCATCTCAAATCAAAAACATCATCTCCTCAAAGCTCAGGACAGACTGTCAAAAACAAGCCAAGAGATGCATCAGTGAAACTTTGTGTCCTCAGGCCGCCTGAAGTAGTCGACTCAAACAATGAGAGACGCTCACAGCTGCTGGTGCTGGAGACAAAAAACAAATGCTCACAGGAAATCACCTGTGGTTAAAGCCGCCCTTATCTGACACCGTTTTCCTGTCAAGTGGTTTGATAACGCCTGGCCACACGATGCCCCTCTAAGCAGTTCGAAAAGCTGGATTGTATTTTGAAACAGTCAGTCAAGACAAACATGATCATTGAAGGCATTTTGCACGAGTGTTTTTTCAGCCTTTTAGTTCAGCTGACCTCCATTTATTTGCGACATCAGTGCAGTTTTATGTTTTGTTAAAGATTTCTCCCCTCCGTCCTGTAGGACAACAAAGCCATGAACATGGTGGGTATGGGCCACATGCTGAAAGACGGCTGGAGCGGCTTCTACAGTCAGGGCTACATGTACTTCGACAACTGCTCCTCCCTCTTCTTTCCAAAGGTTTGTGATCAGGACGAATATGTCGCCTTAAATGTGTCGCACATGAACAAACACAGCTGATTTTTTTTTACTCTGTCCTCTCATCCAGGTGTATTATGCCGACTTCAACCCCTATCAGCCCCTCACCAGCCCAAAGGTGAGTCACCCTGACGCTGGATTGATTAAATGTCTAAAAACTCTGTGAAACATTGTTTTTTTAAAATTTGTCTGTGTTGTCTGTTTAGAGCGACCCGTCGAATCAGAGCCTCGTGTGGCCCGACAAGCCGGTAAGACTTCTTTCTATCATGGAGAACTAGTTTAAAGTGATTCTGCTAGTTTCTGCACATTTGCTGCTCTGACACGGGCTGAGTCAGTCTCAGCTGATGGTGCGCTCACTCAGAAGTCTTAAATCATTATGTAACTCAAATTTATTGCAAAGTACTGCCAAACGTAATTCGAAGAAACACAAAAGTAAATCAGAAACAATTCCCTCTGTGATCTTTTAAAAAGCCCCGTGCAATGATGTCAAACTGCGACCATGGAAACTCTGTTTTGTGCTTTTCACATATTGAAGTCATTGCCGATGCCGTTTGTTTTAATATTTCTTGATTTATGGTTTTCATAAGTCCCCGTAAAAACTATAAATCAAAAAAAATAATATGCTCTTAAACATCTTCTTTTTTTTGCAGGATATCGGTGCCGTGGCCAAAGCTTGGGAGGACAGTCCGTATCTGTTCATAGTGAAGGTGCAGTCGATGCATAGTGGAGCTGAGGATGACGACATGGGAGGAGAGCAGCTCAACTTCGCTTTCACAAGTGAGAAGTTGCACCGTTTTCCTCCAAAAGCTTTAAAGTCTGTTGTGTTTAAAGTCCAAACTCAAGAGACACTTTTGTATCTAAAGTGACTTAAATTTTCTTTTCATCAGTGAAAGTTGAGATGAAGGGGCCGCATGACTACTCCTCTCCAGCAGATTGGCCCTTGATGATGGTGTGTACTCTACATTACATAAAAAGGGTTTCTTTTTTACAATCAGAGGTGTTGATTTGAGTAACATGACTCAAACTAGACTCACAGAGTCTGCAACTCGACTTGGACTCAAACACCTGTGACTCATGAATTCACTTGTATTTGAGCTTTTTGGTTTCAAAAAAACCCTTGATACTTTCTCACAAAGTTTAAAAAGTATGTAATTTGACAGTAGAGTGTTGCAAATGATTTAATGTCCCTTCTGTTTTCAGTTGAGTTTGTGTCAGAAAGGATTATCAAATTATCCCGTTCTGTTTAGTTTATGTTTTACATGGTGCCAGCTGTTCTGGGAAACACTGACAAACACTTTCCTCTCTGCAGTTCTTCATGGTCATGTGCATCGTGTATGTGCTATTTGGGGCCCTCTGGCTCTTCTGGTGCGCCTGTTATTGGAGGGATCTGTTGCGGATCCAGTTCTGGATCGGCGCTGTCATCATCCTCGGCATGCTGGAGAAAGCTGTGTTTTACTCAGAATACCAGAGCATCCGTTACAAAGGAGACTACGGTTGGTTAATACTGACATTTTTTTTGCTTGTCTGTGGACAAACTGTCATTCTGTTTTATCTTTATTATCGTTAAAATCATGATTTTGTTGGTGAATCTTCACAGTTCAAGGTGCTGTGATTTTTGCTGAGCTGCTCTCTGCACTGAAAAGGTCTCTTGCCCGAATCCTCGTCCTCATCGTCAGTCTTGGTTATGGCATTGTCAAGTAAGCTGAGCTTTTACCTCACATCATGTCTCAAAAACATTAAAGTACCATCAGTTTTTCTCCTTTTAAAATGAGTGTTGCTTAAATGCCTATTTCAGTCCTTTCCCAGTATAAATAAACAGTTTCCTTCTCTCTCGTTCAGGCCCAGGTTGGGCACCACGGTGCACCGGCTGGTAGCTGTCGGGCTTCTCTACCTGCTCTTCTCCTCTGTGGAAGGTGTGCTGAGAGTGACGGGTGTAAGTATCAAACTCCACCAACCTCTCACTCCACCAAACAGCTGTCACATAGTGTCTCTGATGTAGTGAGACTTATTTACATCCGTCATAAAAACACATAAAAGTTGAATTTCCTGTTCCAAATATCCTGGTTGTAAGCGCACTGAGCAGGAGTTTCAAGCTACCTAAACACCAACAACGACTTAAATAAAACTTTTAAGACTTAAGCAAATATTAGTTTTCTATTCTGACATGTTGGTTTTCTCCTGTCAGTGTTTCTGTTTATCTTAGTTGCTCGAGGGGAAACATAATGTGAAAAACGAGCTCGTCACAGCTGTGATTTCTTAAGACTTCAGTGCCGGTGGATGTAGCGACACTGGGGGTTACCGTGGTAACAGCAGTAACAAACTCACACTGTTTTCATTAAGGACGTCATTCAATAATCGGCCCTTTTTTTCTTCCTCCTCCTGCTGTGATCTGGTTTCATCCTGTACGTGACGTAAGTGATGCTGGTCGCTTTGAAGAGTTGGAGGTGTGCAGCCTGTCGCCTGCTCCTGAATGTTCCATCACTCTCCGCCAAAAAATGACCTTTGTCTCGTCTTTGAACACTTAAAGTCAACGCCAACTTCAGAGACAAATGCTGCTACTCAATAAAAGAAAAAAGCGCCTGTGTTTTGCCGGTAGAGTGCTTTTATTGTGAAGCAGTGGCACTTGGAAATGTCTGGTTTGTGTTTGCAGTAACTAAAGAGAGATCGATCAACTGTGAGGTTGATATCCAGGAGAAAATGAAAGGAATAATGTTCGATTTTTATGTTGCTTTGTTTCCTGTGAGCCTCTAGTGTCTGCAGATGAAATATTAAAGCCTGCATGCGAGCAGCTCACACTGCCTCTTTTATAATGAAAACTACAAGACATAGAACTGTTATTATAGATTGTAAGTACATTAAATTATATTGCATGAAATATACTTGTAATTGAGTATACAGTAGGTTTAATTTCAGGAAAATAGTTTGGATGATTAACTGTTGCAACTTGTTCTTGTTGATGTTGAAATGAGTGTTAGCTGTTAAGGGAAATCAATTGATTGCACAGGAAACATTAATCTATATCAACCAAAGTAAATATTACTGTATCCCAAAAGAACGAGACAGCTAAAAAGATAAACATTGCACCCTCTCAGGAGACTGTTTCTTCTTCAGTTCTAAGTTTTGAATCATCTTTCTTTGGCCACAGATTTGATCCAGACAAATATAATGAAGCCACTCTTTTCAGCTGGTGCAGATAGGACATTATCTGTTGCAGCCTCCACCGGCTCATTGATGCTGATAGTGGCGGTGTATTTTTACATAAAACTCCCGCCTGGCACAGCTTTCAAGGCACTCCGAATAAATAAATTTGATTTGAGTGGAGGAGACGATAGAGAGAGAAGGTTACGCGAGGATTCGGTCTCTGGGAGGCAGACAAGTGATGATAATAGGGAATGACGAATTTGATCTAAAAGTGATATACAGAAGCAGCCAAAAGCGCCGCGGCGAGTTCATGAAGTCATGAAAGCAGAAAGTTATACAAACATATGATAAGAAAGGCAGTAAGACGAGCAGAGGGAGAGGTCGTGTGGCTCGCTGAGCAGATGTGTTTTGTCAGGAGGAGAGACTCAAATCTTCAGCACATCTTAACACAAGTTTACTTCAAGATTTAGGGAAAAAATGCACTTTGACTTTTGACTAAGTAATTCTTCTCTCTCACTCATGTTTACACACAAACAGTCGTCACTCTTTGCTGATTTCTGATCGCATGTTTTGTCTGGTTTGTAAAATGTGACACTTGTCGTCTTTTTCCAGGGTTTTTACGGGACAGTCGCCCTGGTGGCCAATCTCAGCCTCTCACTTATCGACTCCTGTGTCATGTGGTGGATATCCTTTACCTAACCAACAAAAACTGCTTCATACGCCTGGTCAGGATTTAGATGCACTGCAGATAAAATCTCATATTTCTGTTCATTTTGATGCATAAACAGTATATTCTCCTTAATCTGCATCCACATCTTCATCAGTTTGTCTCAAACTACTCGTCTGCTGAAGCTCCGCAGAAACGTGGTGAAACTGTCTTTGTATCAGCACTTCACCAACACTCTCATCTTCTCTGTTGTCGGTGAGTAGCATCCTGTTTAAGGATGAAGTGCCTCTCAGTAGGGCTGTTTTGTTTGTTCAGAATGATCAATTTAAGGGAAACTTCATTGATGTTACACACCAAAGTCTGTTTACAGGTGGTTTACAGTTGTATAAAACATTTTGAGACTCTAGAAGGAGCTGTGTTAAATCTGACACATATTGAGCCAAAGATGGTTTAAAAATGAGAAAACATCTGATGTGCCAATAGAGAGAAATGAGCTTGCCTGCCCATCTCTGCTTCAGGCTGGCAGCTCCTGGCTATATTAGCTGTTACTAGCGTAATGAAATGGATGATGTAGACCCCATATTTTTACCATAAAGAATAATGTTTGGAATTAAATTACTGCATCATTGATCTGCTGCACCTTCCTTTGTTTTGTTTTTTTTAAATTGTCCATGCTGAGTCCAGCACTGTTACAGGGCTGCAATACTAAGTAAAAGAGGCATCCTTTTGATTAAGATCAGCTTCTGAAACTGAAATACAACATGTTTTAGTTTCTCTTTTTCTGTACAAACTAAACAAAGGAAGTAAAACACATTGATTTGTGAGCTTTAGAGGACTTTTTTATCTTTTCACAGAGCCAGGCTGGCTGTTGACCCCTGTTTGCATTATTTATTGAGCTAAGCTAACTGGCTGTTGACTGCGTTTTTACCATGTATAATTTACCATGTAAACTTGTATGTATTTTTACCCTTTGGCTAAAAAAAAGAAAAACCTTATAATACTGATTCCTCTCTGAGAAAATGTTTGATGTGCTGTTTTTGATTTGCATTTTGTTTCCAGACATCACAGTGAGCCTGTTGTTTGCTTTGTGTCCACAGCTTCCATCATATTCATCATCTGGACCACCAAAGTCTTCAAGCTGGTGGACTGCCAGAAGGTGAGTTCTGCTTTTGTTTATTCAGACATGAAAAGGGAACTTTCCTACCGACCTGATAACATCCATCCATGTGTTCTTTCTTTTCTATTTTTATTTTTTCCTCAGGGTTGGAGGGACTTGTGGGTCGACGATGCCTTCTGGCGCCTCCTGTTCTCCACCATCCTGCTGGTGATCATGGTGCTGCTGCGACCCTCTGCGAACAGCCAGAGGTCAGAGTCTGTCTGGAGTTTTGGGCTGATCCTGGAGCAAAGAAGTCATTTCTGCCATTTTTAAATTGCCAGTAGCTGTGTTTCAGTTCAGGTTTTGTGTTCTCTCAGGTTCTCCCATTCTCCTCTTATTGATGAAGACGATGAAGAGGAAGAGGCCAAGGAGCCCATGCTGAACGAGGCTTTTGGTAAGACATCATTCACCTGCTTTCCACTGCGAAACATTAAATACATTTTATTATGGACACCTGTGTCAGACAGTGTTTTGAATTTCAGTGGTTTGGATTCAGTTTGGGACATTTAGATGTCCTGATAAGCAGAGAGATATTATATAAACTGATTTTTAGATCAATTCTATCAACATCAAAATCGTATTCAGTAGCAGCTGAGTGTCTTGCCAGCATATGTTATTAAGCAGCACTATCCAGCATGCTAACCAGTATTTTCCTCTTGTAAACAAAGATCTAACATTTGCACAGAATTATAGATATTAGCTGCTCGTCTAAATTTGATCAAAGACATAAGTAAGATTTGCCTTCAAAGTCAGCGCTTAACATTTAAATATGCAGCATAGATCCCAGGATTATAAAGGGCAGCTGTGATGAGACACTTTCCCTCATGTTTGTCAAATTTAACCTTTTAATGTAGAAATACTTCAGTCACAGTCTTTTCTGATGACGCTCCATGTTAAACCATTATTATCTGCTCTTTTCTGATGAATCTGTGATTTTGTCAGCTTTGTTTTCAAGTAGATGTTAGTTAAAACTACAAAGCTTCTGTGCATTCCTGTACTCTGTGAGAAACACACTGATCTGCAAATAATCTGAGTCTGCTCACAGTTAACGTTAGACCCTGAAGACAACCTTGTTGGCTGGGATGTTGAGTTGTATAACCCGATGCTGCCGAGCCTGTGATCTCAAACTGATAAAGGGAGAATAGATTCATTCAGAAATGTTCTTCTCGTAATGACACAACTGTGTGAATGGAAAATGTAATAAACTAGTTATCTCATCATCATGTTATTGGAAAAAAGAGTTCTGTGTGATTCATCTGGCTCATTTTCTTTAGAGGGGATGAAGATGAGATGCTCAAAGCCTGATTCTAATGGCTCCCAGAAACTGTTGAATAAAGAGGTGGGTTGAGAGTTTTTTTGTCAACATTTCTCTTCTTACATCCATTAACTGCTCTTTCTAAAATACTTAAATAATGTTGTATTACAAAACTTTCCCTTTACCAGGATGAAGACCTGAAATGGGTTGAGGAGAACATTCCTACAACTGTGGCTGATGTGTAAGTGGAATGCTTTTTTTAATATTTATATATTTTTTTAATTTATATTTTATAATTTTACATGGTGTGCTATGAATTTGTGAAAATAAGATAAGTGGCTTAAAACCATGAAAATGCCCTGTTGTCTCAGGTTATGTAAGTATGTTAATGTAACTTACAGAACCTGCCAGCTCATACTAGAAAGAAATACTGTTGATGCTCAAATGTTTACAGATTGGAGGCCCAAACAGGCCATAAAGATTATCTTTAAAATGTGGTTTAACTCAGGCCTGGACTCTATGAATGCTTCACTGCCTCCTTCTCTGCTTTTTTTCCTCTCAACAGAGCTCTCCCTGTAATGCTTGATGAAGAAGAGGTAAAGCTTCCTTTTATTTTTCTCGCTGCCAGCCCCATGATTTCTATTAAAAAGCCCCCAGTTATGTCACTTTGTTATCATGCCACAATCACATTACTGCATGTGCATTCAACTGTCTTCTCTCTTTCCAGGAAATCCTTAAAACCAAGATGGAAAGATCCAAAATGGAGTAAGAGTAAATGCGAGAAGATGATGTGAGAATGAAAAGAAAGGAATTTAGCTTAGGCGGCAATGAATGGGTTCTGAGTGATTTGATTACCAAAAAAAAAAAATATGGGCAACGCCAATTTGTTCTCTCTTTACAAACACGATAAAGTTTTAGTTTTTATTTCTGAGGGATTGTGTAAAACTATAATAAGCTCCAAGAAGCATGAAGAGTTTGTTTATATTAAGGCAGTACTGTCCTGCACTTTCTTAATATTTTATTTATTTTAAAGTTTCTTTAATGCTACAAAACTTGGCCAAAATTAAGTACAAACTGGGCATTTTGTACATTGCCCTTGAGGAAAAAAGAACATTTATCAAAGTCTTCTCCTGTGGTTTTGGACCAATACAATATTTAAAAACACTAAAGAAGTTTCCAAGACCGCAAGTAGAGACCACAACGCCTAAATGGTCAAATTATGAGACTTGAGGACTGACTTTGAATTTGTTCGTGTTACAAATTCTGATCTTTGGCATCTAGATGTTACAAATCGTTGGTACAAATTGAGAGAAAGCACATGCTGAAAACACAAGGTTATTGGCATGATAAGGTTATATTTAGCTCAACACAGCAGCAGACACTTATCGTCAGTGTTGTGCTGCGACGCTAAATGTCAAAAATAACCTTGTTCTTAGCACGTGTTTTATTCTGTTATATATATATTCAATAGATCACATGATGCGGTACATTTAATATGGAAATGTGTCAGAAACTGCATGGTACGATTAACCATTTAGCCAGATAACCAAAAAAACAATGTTTTAATCCTTTTACGTTACAGTAAAGATTTTCTGAGCTCGTTTCTTGTAGCTGCACCAACAATATATATATATGTCTTAGTGTTAACACATAACACTTTGTTGTCTGGCTAACTGAGTAATCCCTGATATAAAATTAGATAAGCTACCGTTAATCTACGTGAACACAGCTGCATCAGTGAGTATTGATACTTGAAACATATCACATTTGTCAGGGTACAACATCTTGTGTTTTTGGGATCCTTGTGTTAACTAGAACACACAGTTTTTCTTGGTTGGAGAATGTAATGACACTCTTGGTCATGTTACCTTTTCAATGCCAATTACGTGCAATTGTAAACACAATGTCATCGGAAGTTTCCAAGCGGTACTCCAGATTTCTTCTCTGATGTGTTTTCTTTAACAGTACAGTTCAGCCAACTAAAAATGTGACACTGATATTGTTGATTTTTCAAGCTTTTACTGAAAAGTGTAGGGCTGCTCAGTGAGTGTGGATAATATGTGACCTTAAAACCATTTTCCAGCAAAGGGAGTCATTAGTCTAAAATTGAGTATTTTTATTTTGATCTCTATTAAAAGAAATATTTTGTTGCTTTTCTTGCAACAGCAGTGATGAAGGTTCACTTTATGTTGTTGTCGCCAAAGTAAAAACTTTTTGTAGCTCCTGAATCACTGATAAGCTTCACGGATGTCGTGTGGTTTACTGTATGTATGTATGTAATCCTATCTCACTCCCTCCACTCAAAGTTTTGTTAGGATTCTCACCTAAATTTAGTGACATGAGATAGTTGAAAAAAATACTGTAAATGCTGAATGAATAATTTTCATTTCTCTACAGTTACAGAATTTCGAGCCTGTACCATTCACACTGCAAAATAATCTTGCCATATTATGACAGAATTATATCCCCGTCCTGTGCAATCTACTGCAGTGTGTGTGGATATTATTATTATTTCCTTGATTTATGTTTTTTTTTATATTTATCCAAGTCTTGTTCAGAACTTTTATTTTAGAGAGACTCTAAAGCCCAATTACTGGATGTGGGTCTGCATTGTAATGTGAAGCTGATGATAATTGTATGGCTTTTTGCGTATGTCCTGCAAATAAAATTTATATTGAAACATGTTTACAGTGTCATTTTTGTACATTACATTAAAGATAAATGTTTTTCATGTGTGCATTTTGCAAAGAACATTATCTTTTTTCAGAATGAAATAGAACTAAATAACTTTTGAGATGCCAGGAAATATATATTTATCCTTAAGCAACATAACCATTTCCAAAAAATTAAGTTCATTAAGTTGATTTTTAAATATTAGGCAAAAAATTTTTTTTATAAATTAAACTCAGTTAACAATAAAACAAAAAAGTTTTCCTTAATGTTCATATATTAAAGCATCCAATCGAAAATTCAATCAAATATTTCTATAATAAAGTATAAATATTCTCAGCCTCTTCTATGCATTTT
>JAUZTA010000008.1:4170595-4186239 GCA_034780835.1 Ctenochaetus striatus
GCCAAGGTGAGCAAAGGAAATCAGTAACTGTGGCCTTGCAGGTTTTTCAAGAGGATAATAGAGCATTTTGGGTTACGTTCGTAACCTTGTTTCTATACTAAGATTAGTGTATTAGATAACCATGTTGGTCCTGATTTAACAGTTAGGAAAATGTAGTTATAATGCTATTTGTTCCTAGGTTGTAGTGTATGTGAATGTTCAGACTGATGTTGTTAATATGATGTTTTATTTTAGTTTCTCTATTGAAATTTTGTTTATTCTCCCTCTGATTTCCCTGTCAGGCTGCAGAGATGGCTCTACGGCTCACATCTGTCAACCGCTGGTGTGTCAGTGGCACTCCTGTCCAGAGAGGCCTAGAAGGTAATATATAAAAAACCAATAAAAAAGGAAAAGTACTCTGACTCTGACTGAACTTTGAATAAGAGACTCTTTTATTGGACTCTTAGGGCTCTTGACAATTTAAAAAAACATCAAAACATGCTTTCGAAAGAAAAATGAAGCTCTGACCTGATGCTGTTTTCTGCACAGATCTGTATGGTCTTGTGCTTTTCCTGGGAGTTGATCCATACTGGGTGAAACACTGGTGGGACCAGCTGCTTTATCGCCCTTATCGACGAGGAAACACAGAGCTGCTTTACTCTGTAATTGCTCAGTTATTGTGGCGATCGGCTAAAAAAGACGTCATTGATCAGGTAGGAGGGCAAAAGTTCCGCATTTCAGTGATCCTGTTTGATTCTCAACCTCCAAAACACAGTTTTTGTTCGAGTGTGTTTGATGAACTCGTCCCTGTTGTCTCAGATCCAGATCCCCCCTCAGACGGAGGAGGTGCACTGGCTTCACTTCTCCCCCGTCGAGGGTCACTTCTACCACCGTCAGCACGAGGTCTGCTCCCAGGACGCTCTGGTCAAACTCAGGAAGATCTCTGACTGGAGCCTGAAGCTCGGCAGCCTCGACCGCCGCACCGTCAACACCATCCTGTGTCCGCTGCTGAGGCTGCGTCAGGCCTGCTGCCATCCGCAGGCCGTGAGGGGCGAGTTCCTGCCTCTGCAGAAAAGGTAGACGACACTTGTGTTTTCAAGGCGCTCGCGGGCGAGACGAGAGGTCTTTATCCGAAAGCAGCTGCAGCGGCTAATTAACCAACTTGCTTGACTAAATAGAGTATCACAGCTATAGTAACGGTAATGGACCGCAGCAATCTTTTTGTCAGTTATACAGTGTCCGTTTGTGTTTATTTAAAGTTGACCCAATCTGTGTGATTTGCATCAGAGGGTTTTGATGAATGGCTTTTATCTCTGCCCCCCCGCCCCCACCAGCACCATGACGATGGAGGAGCTCCTGAAGTCCCTGCAGAAGAAATGTCGAGTGGAGTGCGAGGAAGCTCACAGACAATTGGTGTGCGCTCTCAACGGCCTGGCTGGAATCCACATCATCAGAGGTATAAATCCCCACTTCTGCACTTGTGCCCCCCTCGCTCCCAGTTTCCCATGGGAACCAGTTCAAACAAAACACAAGCCATGATCTCATCTTTGTGTCTGCCAACACTTTTTGAAGAAGAGATGTTTTGTTACTTCAGGTCTCAGTGGAGGCAGATGTATGTATATATACATATAATGTGTGAGAGTGGCTGGTGTGTATAGCATGTCTCATTAACATGTGACGGACATATTGAGTGTCAGTGTTTCCTTTGCAACCTGCAGATGAGTTTGTAGAGGCGGTGGAGATGTACAGAGAAGTGCTCCGTTCATCAGAGGAGCACAAAGGCCGACTGAAAACCGATTCATTGCAGGTATGAGGCCTCATCTCGTTCACGGCTCTTTTCATATATCTGTGATTAACATATGAAGGGTTTCAATTCCGACAAATCAGACAACCACCATCTGTCAAGAGACGTGTAATAGAATGAATGATAGAATTTAAGAAAAGCACATATCAGTAGGTTTGAATCAGAGTTGCTAAAGTCTGTAAGTTTTTATATTTATTCATAATGGACATTACATTTGTTTTCTTTAATTATTAACGAATGTTGATTTGTTGAGTTAATGTAACCATTTCTGTTAACCTTTTGGCTATTGTGCTACAATAGAGGCTTCATGCTACCCACAACTTGATGGAGCTGCTGAGTGCAAAGCATCCTGGGATACCACCTACACTGAGGGACGACCGTCTGAGTGAGGAGGTAACTGGTCACCATTTCTCTCAGTCAGAACAGGCATACTCTACACATTGCTCTTGTTCATTTTGAGATTAAACCGAGGTTTCTGTTAGTTTTTGAATCTGTTTTGTTTTTATCTAAAAGCAGCCGCTGCTGTTTACTTTCATCATCTTCTGTGTCTGTGCAGGCGGAGCAGCTGCGGCAGCACTACATGACCAAATACGACTCTGAGGTAGCAGACGCCCGTCAGGGGCTGCAGCCGGTGCTGCAGAACATCAAAGAGCTGAAACGCAAAGTGAGAACTCCTTTTACAATCTACTCATGCTGCAAATTATTACAGATATCTTCTATTCATAGTTTTAGTCTAGAAGCATACAAATTTTATCATTTCGACATACAGAAGTCAGATTTCTTTACTTTCTCTTCATGTAACTGTCACATTAGGATCAAATTACACAAAGAGTCATTTTGATGCATAATGATAGATCAAATACATAGAATAAAAAATAAAAGTTAACATGATTATCCTCCACCTAAAGGTGAATCTGAAGTCTCCGTGGTGGCTGGATGTCATGCAGCGGGCGATCCGCTGCTCCACCGACGACGACCTGGTGTCTCGTGTCAAGAATGAGCTGACGTCCAGCTCCAAACAGCAGGCCCACAAGCTCTCCATGGCAGACAAGTAAGCTGTTAACCTACTCATTCCAAAAACAGGACAACAGTTGATCCTTACGTAACCGTGATCAAAGCAAACTGGGCGTCCTGCAGGTTCCGTGATTCCCATGGTTTGCAGTACATACTCACATCCCAAATGCAAGATCTGATGAAGTCCCAAAAGACCGTGCAGGACGCAGTGAAGAGCCTCGAAGGCCCGGCTTCCAAAAAAGTGATTGATGATGCCACCATTTGTCACCTCAGGCCCATGAGGCTGCCTCTCAACAAGTACGACATCAGCTTTTTATGGCTTTATTTCAGAAATACACCGATTATCTCATCCTAACTTTTGAATGTGTTTCCTGAGCCTCAGCAACATGAAAGTCTACTTTTAAATTTGGATAAACTTGACTTGTAATGTAACTTATTTTCCTCTCTTGTCATATTTTAGTTGTGTCTTTTGCAAAGCAGATGAGCTTTTCACGGATTATGAGTCCAAGCTGTTCGCTCACACGTAAGTAGGAAGAAGTATTTTTTCTTTGAGCTTCAAACTATCAATCAAACTGCATGAAAACTTAAGTGTTGATTTATGAGGAAAATTCCCCGACAGGGTGAAAGGTCAGACGGCCATCTTCGAAGAGATGATCGAAGACGAAGAGGGGCTGGTGGACGACCGTCTCCCCACCACCAGCCGCGGTCTGTGGGCCGCCAGTGAGACTGAGCGCACTCTGAAAGCCATCCTGTCCTTTGCCAAAGCGAAACGCATGGACCCGGAGCTGGTGGAGGAGGGCAACACTTTTATGGAGCTGTTTGAGAACTGGAAGAAAGAGTACAAGGTTTGTTCACACAAAAAGAAAATCCTCTGTATTTTTTTTGAAAGGTCGAGCTTGCAGGCTTGCTTAAAAATAGAGTTTGAATAACAGCAGATTCCTTTGCAGAAATTTAAAAAAGCTGTACATTCTCCTCCTCTGCATCAAACCTGAGGACTGTTGCAGACATGTTTTATATTTGCAGTCCATTTATAACTTTAAAAAGGACAGTGAGGCTGTGATTAAGCCACCTGTCTCCTCTCAGGTGCTGCATGAGTACTGGATGGTGCTGAGGAACCACGTGTCGGCCATCGATGAGCTGGGAATGGCCACCGAGAGGCTCCGAGTGCGTCTGCCGGATGAACCGAAGCCCAAACTGCTGCACATCATCGAGCCTCATGAGGTCAGTAGAAGCTATTAAACACAACATACGCACTTATGACATAATTCATGTCAGCCAAACCTGTTTTAAAGGTCAAACAAGACAAGTCAGCCTTTTTTATTTCATATCACCTCATTTCAAAAAGGCTCCTAAATCTGCACAGCATACACACGTGCATCATTTGAATTGCAGTATAATGTATGAATTGAATGTGCTGAATCACCTACAATTAAACAACTACATATATAATCCAGGTTGTTTGATCCTAATTAATAAACTGTTGAAAGTGACCCTCCAGACTCTTTATAGAGGAATAAAAAGTCCAAATCAATCCTCAGGCTCAGTAAACTGTTTTTTGTTGTTGTTGTTGTTGAAAGTTTCCAAGGATGTCAAATTCTGCCTGAAGTATTTTTATTGCATTCCTGACCTTTGCCCTCGGTTGTTTTCTTTTTTTTTTTCTTCCAGGTGGAGCAGAACAGAGTGAAGCTCCTGAACGACCAGGCGGTGGCCAAGTCTCAGCTCCAGAAGAAGCTCGGCCAGTTTCTGTATCTCACAAACCTGGAGAAGGTAAACTAAAGTTTGATAGTGACTATAAAGCACATGTGTTCCTCCCCAGCTTTGACTTCATCTGGTGTGATGTGTTTGTTTCAGTCCCAGGACAAGTCCACAGGAGGCCTGAACCCAGAGCCTTGTCCCATCTGTGCCCGGCCTCTGGGACAGGAAGTGAGTGTTGTTTTGTTGGTGGTAGATTTTTAATGTCTCTGTTTGTAAAATCTCTGCTTTTTGTTAACTTGACTGTCGTGATAAACTGATTGAGCTTTTTGTCAACCAGGGAATAAAAAAAACTTCTAGTCTCAGTCTGATTCATCTGTCACCAGGATTCACGTGTTCACCATCTGTTATTTTGGTTTGACATTTTGTGTGCTGACTTGAGTCACAGAAATTTGATGACTTTTGACTCGACCTGACATTTGATGTTGCACAAAAACAGCAAGTCAAGAGTCTGATGTTTAAAATGGCTTCAGATGTGATGAAGAGTGAATTTTTACTCCTTTAAGGCTTGAATTTAATACATTTTCAATTAATTTTAATTCAAATCTTGACTTGGGACTCAACTCCGGAATTTAATATAAAGACTTTGGACCTTCTAAATGTCTGTAAAAACTGTGGCTTGGTTTCATCTCAGGAAACAGTAGAAAGAACAACAATCTGCACTGTTACTTCTGTGTTTTATCAAATGTAAAATCACTGCAGTCGAGCCTTCATTCTTAGTGATCATGTCTCCTGACTCCTCTCCAGTGGGCAGTGCTGACCTGCGGCCACTGCTTCTGTAACGAGTGCATCTCCATCATCGTGGAGCAGTACAGCGTCGGCTCAAGGCGGCGAGCCATCAAATGTGCCATCTGCAGGCAGACCACGTCCCACACCGAGATCTCCTACGTGTTCACCACCCAGTCGTCCAGCCAGGACCAGGACATCCCGGTCAAGGTCAGTCTGCTGCATCTTCACCATGTGATTCAGACCCAGATGTGGATTTGGATCCAGATCAGTCTGGTTTGGTTGTCTAAAAATGTTTGGATATATTTTATTGCTCACCTGAATAATTAAGATGTTCTATATGATCACAACTAACAGTTATTAGGGGATTAAATTCTGATTCCTGCCTTGTTGCATAACCCTGTCTTCTTCTCTCTGTGTTAATCAGGGAAGCCACTCTACCAAAGTGGAGGCGGTGGTGAGAACACTGAAGAAAATCCAAGTGACCGACCCCAGAGCCAAGTGCCTCGTCTTCTCCACGGTAACTGGAAAACCATCCCTGCGCTGTGAGAGAGTGATTTATTTTGACAATATCAAGTTCAGATCTGACCCAGTTTGTGTCTCTTTGTTTCCTGCGCAGTGGCTGAGCGTCCTGGACATCATTGCCAAAGCTCTGTTTGACAACAACATGGAGTTTTCTCAGATCAACGGGATCCACAAATTTCAGGTTTGAGTCTTTTCTGTTTCCATTTCAACGTAAGAATTGCTGTTTGAAACACAAACAGTCCCACATGTCTTGTTGCATGTAGAAAATGTTCCATCATTTCGTAGACGTCGATTGACTCAAGTGTGATTTTTAACAGTTATATTGACTTCAATTTTTTTCAGGAGAATCTGAGTTCGTTCAAATACGAAGAGAAGATCAACATCCTCCTCCTTCCTCTCCACACCGGCTCCAATGGTCTGAACATCATCGAGGCGACTCACGTGCTGCTGGTAGAGCCAATCCTCAACCCCGCTCACGAGCTCCAGGCCATAGGCAGAGTCCACCGGATCGGACAGACCAGGTAGGAAGAAGAAGGTTTGATCCGTCCGTGGACGACAGAGTTTCAACAAGGAACTTTTCTTGCAGTTTAGACCTTCAGTGTGTCGATGTTTTGACCTTCATGCAAAGAAAAGTAGCAGTTGCTTAGATTCTTAATTAAAACCATCTGCAGACAGTTAGTGTTGCAGCTGCAGTTACCTTCCTTGCCTATAGATGGCGCACAGTTACGTCCTCAGTTTCAAACTGCTGCCACTCTTTAATGCAGGCACAGGTTGGACTGAGACCTCAAGGCCACAACAGCACTGCTAACACAGGCTTTAAATAGCTTAATTTAAGTCATTTAGGTTTTTTAAGAATAGAATATGCTAAAATTCAAGTCTACTCCTTAAAAAACACTTGATTTTGATGCTAGATTTGTCATGTGTACAATACTTTTGGTTATACGTGATGGAAAGTGCCTCCACTGTTGTTCATTGTGTGTAATTCCTGCTGTTTCCTCCGTCCTCAAGGCCAACGTTCGTTCACAGATTCCTGATCAAATCTACTATTGAAGAGAGAATGCAGGCAATGCTGAAGACGGCAGAGAAAAGGTGAGAGAAAAGAAAACAGTAAACTTAATATTAAAAATCCATTAACTCAGCTGACAGAAAGATTTATTAAACCTTTTTATGTTCACTCTAGTCACAGCAGCGCAGCCATGAAACACTCTGAGGCTGCAGTGCTGACAGTAGCCGACCTGGCTGATCTGTTCACCGAAGACACCGAACATCTGGAGTGACTCTGAACACCTGGACAGTTGAGGACACGCAGGCGAAGAGAACTCTGAAGCACTCTGATTTTGCACATTCAACTTTTTATATACATTTCCTGAACTTATCAAAGAACATTTCCAAAAAAAAAAGATATTTTAGCAGATCACTGACACCAGAACGCAACATGTTTTTAATTGTATTTAATTTAATTCCTTTTTTTTAATCTCTATGGAGTCTTTGTGAATTTGGCTCACTTGTTGTCATAATTGCAACCTACTGATTCAGTGATGATTCCAGCTGTTCAAGTTCATGTTTAAATGATCGCGTTTGACTAGCCTGTACAGTATTGATGTTTGTGTTAATCTATTATAAAATATATGCATTTATACACGCAGCTACAGTGTAAGTTGGACGATTAAGGATTGACGAAAAACAAATGCTGAAATCACATCAGTGATTCCAACTTTCAGGAAATAAAAGGCCGTCGATGGCAGGGTGTCGACCTGTTAGCACCAGCTCCTTTTGTCAGCTGCCTTTGTTGTAGTTTATTTCAGAGTAGTAAAAATGGAGGCAGGAAGGAGGCCATTGACCTTTACAGCAGAAGTGAGAGAGATCTTTTTCAACCGGACAATCTTCTCCAAGCTATTTGTCTGTTAAAACAATGCCGGACAATTCGGCCCAACACTCGCGTCTGTCTTATTTGCAAGACAAAAAAAAAGCACAAGGTTCAGTGTCTTGGAGACAAATCTTGTAAACTAAATCATAAAAATTAGAAAACGTGAAGATGTTTTCAAATTTTCTGGACAAGTTTAGCTGAAATGTGTCTGTTTTATTACATTTCTGCTACTTCAAATCCTCTTTAAATGTGATGAACATGATCTTTCCTTTGTTGCGTTTGTATGCTGAAGCGTTTTATGATCTGTCCACCACACACGTACACTCACAGGTCTTTGGCATGGTGACTGAATTGCCCTTGACTCATAATGACTCCCTTTTTTTTTTTCCGCCTGACTGACCGGGATTCCCGCACCAGTAAAGATTTTAAAATGTCCAGACAAAGGATGCGGACAACAAAAGGGTGCCGGCCCGGTGCTGTTGTTCCTCTTCACATGGTTACCAGACTTTCTTGTAGTAAGAAACGGTTGTAAGATGTTTACTAAGAGGAACATCAGCGCGGTAGGCGGTTACATACGTGTTACCTTGGACTCCCTCAGTTCCCCCTATTCATGTGCGGAATCTCATTGTTGGACGGGAACATCATTCAAGCTGGTGTTTTAAGGCCAGAGGGAGGCTCCCAGTTCATTAGAGCTGAGTTTGGAGGGTTGGAGTAACAGAGGGGGGCAATACGTCTTGTGGTGACAGCAGCGAGCTGTGCAGAATAGTCCCCCCCAAGAAGATTCAGAGATTTTTTTCAGGAGGAAAAGGGCCAGAAAGGTAGTGGAGTGGCTGAGCTAACAGAAACCAGAGAGTCCTTTGAAGATGGCACCTGCCAGTTTGGTTTTTGCCTGGTTACTGTTCACCACGAGGATGGTCACCTCGGCCGTGTATCTGGAGTCTGGGGAGGAAGGTGAGCTCACACTTCACATCACACAACCACGAATCAGGTATCAAACAAACCGTATTTCTGTAAGAAATGATCAGAATTGTCTTTTAAATGGACAATTATGGGCTTAACATGGGGTTCTCTGAATGAAAGTGCTTTGAAATTTCTTTAAAAGTGACAATTTACTTATTTAAGTAGAAAAAAAAATGTTATTTAGACATTCAACAGTTGTGAAACAAGTTTTCAGATTCTTAACCTCAACATCTTAACATGCTAAAGTGCATGTACAGAAAAATCAAGAAAAAGAGTCCCATAGTCACTGTGCAGCACAATGAGCCGAGTCAGATTTACATTACTGTGTTAGATTTTTGATGCATAAACATGTGAGCAGCATTTTAATGTCGTAGCTGTTTGACACGTTGCTAATTAAATTATTTATATTTATATACTTTTATACTTTTCATTCATTCATGAATCTGTGAATTCATGAAAATGCAACATAAGATGGTGCAAAGATGTTAAAATATGCTTTGTATGTAAAATCTTATTTTGAAAAGTAAGAAAAAGTAACTGTCTGTCTGGTAAAAGTGGAATTAAAACTCCATTATTTACTTCTGAAATGTAAAACAGATGCAGCACAAGATTTAGCACTGAAACTCACACATAAATGTTACTATCCACCAATGACATTCAGATATCAGAGGATGGACTTTAAATGTAAAATGTTTTGACTGTCTGTGAGACTTAAAGCAGCAGGTTCATAGTCTTATTTATTAGTCTTATATGGGAACAAGAGTTTTGTCGGTGTATCAAATATCTGAATTTAAATGAATGAATGAGTGAAATCATTTTGATCAAGTAAAATTTAATGTTTGAATGTTTCAAAACATCTGAACAAATTGATTGAAGTTTTAAATGAAGCTGTTAATCTTTAAAACAAATGAGATCTGCACAAAGAGTCTAACAGACAGGCTGAGAAAACCAAAGTACCTGAAAGGATTCAATATTTTAAAATAAACTTCTCCTCGTATTATCTTAAGGTGTATATTTTGTGTGAGATTTAATCTGTTTTTATCTTCTTCCTATTAGAGCTCAATGAAACTGTCATTTGTACCAACGACCACATGGAGGTTGTTATTCCCAGCTCTTTTTTCCTCAACAAAGTTCCTCCAGTTTATGTAAGTGAGCACTTAAAAAAATTCTAAAGTGATTCTCTGCGACTTAAACTTTCCCCTCGTACGGATTTCCTAAACTCTTTGCGTTGCATTTTTACTCACAATTGATTTTTCCTCCCTGTATTGTGTTTTCCATGTTTAGGTTTGGGATTTGCATCTAAATGATCCCGAGTGCCGCGGCGTCGAGGTCGGAGACGACTACGTTTTCAGCATAAAGACCAACCTCTCCGACTGTTGGACCATAATGGTACGACCTTCGATCTTTTGCTCAACATTTGCATGAAAGTCTGTGACAAGTTGTTAGTCAGGCTGCGTCTGCGGGAGTCAAACCAATCAAACGCCGCACGTGAGCTCAGACGTTCAGAAGAACCGTCAACAAAGGATGCAGACATCAGCTATAAAGAATATAGAGACAAACTACCAGTGATGACAACATAAGATCCCCATTGTAATAAATTACCTGTTTTATGATGTCACAGTGAAAACTGGTCAACCAATCAGAATCTGCCAAAAAGACCTACTTTAGTCTGCTTATTGCACTTTATGCAACAGCAAAAATCTTAAACAGGATCCTTTTTTTGTTTAGTGATGCAAACGGTGACTGTGAGCCTCTGTGTTCACATGGACTCTGTGGAATTAGCTCATGACAAGTATAATTAGATGGACACAGAAAGGCACAAACTCTGAGCCCAGACAGAAAAAGGGGTGAAGAGAAAAGAAGTGGGTGTTTTGTGTGTGTGGTGGGGGGGGGTGACGTGCATGTCAAGAAAGAAGGGCAGCGTTGTTCCTTTTGCCCACAACGGGGCCGGACCTCATTCAAAGCAGCGAGGGGGACCCTGAATGGCCTTGTAGTTCTAAATTATCAGTATTTACATGGAAATGATGATTATTTGTGGATGTTCAGTGAATAGGAAGGCCGTAAATCATCGGCCGACCGGCCCTCTTCTCGTTTTAATCCGGCCACTCTCATGGATTTAAACTCTGGCAAGGTTTAAATCCCTACTTCAGCCGACAAGTGTCCTTGAATCGCTCGTTTGGAATGCATGGAGGTTTTTTTTCCTTTTTTTTTTCCCTTGTAAAGCAAGCAAAAGGTTAACGCAGCTTTCAGCAGGGAGGAAATCTCCCAGTGCTCCACCTCAGCACTTTTACAAGGTTTTTTTTCACTTGGCAGCTGAGGAAAAGTGAGCCTGCTCCTGATTAGATGGCTGTTGCTAAAGGAGAGGAATGCCACAGCTGTCAATCACGCTTTCACCTTGAACTTAAAACTTTTCAAATCCAGCCTCCGTCAGAGGAGAAGCGACTGAATTGTTGAGTTTAAAGGTCGGCCATTTTTTATTGAAACATGACAGCGTCCTCGCTCATGTTTCAGTGATACTTTCTGCTTTTGTGAGCCACAAAACCTTCATGTTACACACTGATAAGTGCGAGAACCTGCAGAGAAACGAAGACCTGCTGCTTTTTTGTGCAGACCTGTCAGCGGTGCTCATAGCAGGGGGTTGTGTGTTTACCCAGAGGCAGTAAAAGATGTCTCAAATGTTAGAGGCTCGAGGCAATTCATCCTGCTCGGTGACTACAGAGGCCGCCCTCCGTCTGCGCTCAGCGGGAGCCCAGACAAACCCTGAACGCAACCTTTCCACCCGGCCCCGTTTTACAGTCTCACCTACGTCAGCCGCCGACAGTCGATTATCGAACAGCATCCCTCACATTTAAAGTGTGTGGAAGGATCATGACGTAGAAGTTACAGCTTAGAAAAGAGATTACGTAGAGGAACTTCAGTGGCTCTTTGTGCTTTTAATGTGATTATTACACTTGGATTTTGCTGCAGCTGTGTCCATGTCACTTATTTCGCTTTGCCCTCTTATCACAGTCACACATGCTATACATAGGGAACTAACAGTCTGTTATATATCTTAGACTTCTGCACCTTATGTCATAAAGTCGACTGAAAGAAACTCTATCAGCAACTTTCGTAACTATCAGTTAATCATTTAACTGATTTTTCAAGCAAAATGTTGAACTTTTGATGGTTCCAGCTCTTCAGATGTAAGAATTGGCAACTTTTTTCTCTTTTAAATGTGAAATGCCAAATATTTTTGAGTCTATTTTGTCTTTATGGGACAAAACAAAACATTTAATGATGCCACCTCAGGCTCTAGGAATTATGGTGTGCATTTTCTCTGATTTCTAGTTTTTTATTGACCAAAAAAAGATGAATTAAGCAGGGAAATGCAATAATTGACAGATTAATCAATAGTGAATTGACAGATTGAAGCAGTCCTGATTGGCTTGTAAACGTAATTTTCTGCACTGATGAACAGGTTTGTGTTAAACACTGCTGTGTTAAGTTTGGATCCAGATTTTCAGGGAGCTGAAAGGTGGCTGAGTGCACTTCAGGGTCAGTGGGTCACCAAATTGCTGAGCTGCTGGTCTGGTTTTCATCATCCAAATTAAATGAAGCATGTAAGGAGAGACACTCTCTTGGTGTTAGATGCCGGCTGTGTTCAAGCTGCCTGTCACTCAACATCCATGCTGGATTTCCGCAGGGATTTTCCCATCAAATAGCTCAGAATATATCCATTCTTCCTTTTATTGTCAGAAACAAGAAGAAAAAAGAAAAATAACAAAACTGTCATGATATTTGTATTTTTAATTCTGTCCTTAGGCCTCAGATGACACACACATCATGTTCATAAACACGATACACAACAACGATTCAGATATTATAACGAGGAACTACATCAACATAACGTTTGTGTGCCGCTACCCCATCAACTACATGGTCCAACAGCCCAACGGTGAAAACATGATCAGAGTTGATGTCAGGTGAGAGTTTAGTTCTGTTCTGTTTCATATTTACTCTTAAAAAAAACATTTAAAAGTATGTGATGTAACATGTTTCTCCTTTAATCTCCTTCTCTCTACAGAACCATCACTCTGAACACAGAGGACGGAAACTTTTCAGTCTCAATGTTACTGTACAAGGATGAAGCGTTCGAGGACAGATGGACCACTGTGCCCTCACTGACGCTGGACGATGACATCTTTGTGAAAGTTTTCATGGTAAATAATCTTCAACTATATTTTTATTAACTTAACACTTTAACCTCAATTCAGACGCACAATATGCGATTTCTAGAGGTTTATTTATCAAAGCAATGAAAATTAAACACTTTATGTTGAGAAGTAGCATTGAATTGTGGGATTTTAACAGAAACTTAAACTGTGTTTTTGAACTTTGGGATAATGAAAGTACACAACTCAACAAAATATATGACAAAAATATGTGAATGTGTTACATTTTGTAAGTTATAAGGGACAATTCACCTGAAAATGAAAATGCAATGCAAAGTCAGGTTAGGTTTTTTAGACCAAACATTTGTGGAACATCACAAAAACAACTTTCTTAGCTGCATTCTTATAAAAAAAATTTAAAGAGCTTGGGACCTATTTTAAAATTAAAGAGAAAAAAAGAAAAAAAGCATAAAATGGCTCCATACAAAATGTCTGACTTAATCTAAGTCTGTGGAAGCCCCGAGATACCAAGTTGATATCAGAAGACATCATTTACACCCTTTTTCATATAAAATAGCCTCAAAGCTAAAAGTGTTAGCTTAGAGAGTTTGAGGTATTCTTACTATTGACAGCTATTTTTGGATTTGGCTGAAGCGCGTTGTTACACGACCTTAAGCAATATGTTGTTGGAAATCTAACACTCCACCCGTGACTGGATAGTAATTTCAGCGTCGTTATAATGTCTCGGTACAGCTGTTGTTTACGTACTATGAGTCATCACTCCATAACGCATCATGGAAACATATTAATTGTGTGAATTATCTGTGTGTCGCAGATACCGGCTCACCTGATGCTGCGCATAGAGAGATGCTGGGCTACGCCGACGAGCGACCCGTACAGCAACATACAGTACACCTTCATCAGGGACAGGTCTGCCTCATCACACTGAAGACAAAAGCTGCTTTATTGAATAAAACCGACAAATAAGAGAAAAGAAACACCTCTCGTATGGGAGTTTAACATATGCAAAGCCCATTGTTTTCTGTTTAACACCTTGCAGCTGCAAAAGTAAGAACCTACAGGTAAAGATTTGCATTTTAAGAAAAGATTTTTAATGGTTGGTGTGTTGAAACCAGCTCAAGGAAAGCTCTCCGTCTGTGTTTCTTCACCATGTTTGCAAACAGCTCTAAGTCCTCCCACGGGAGCGCTGTTGAAATCTGAAATAAGAGAATTTGTTGCTTAGAGAGCCGGCCAGACAACAGCTCCCAGAGCCGGGTCATGTGACTCCTGTCTGAGAGGCCGTATGCGTTTCAGTTCAACAGCTGTGCATGTCCTTGACAACCAGGCAGTATTTGGTACTGTTAGCAACAAGCAGAGCCCTGAAACGGCCAGAGGGAAAAGAAAATACTTAAACAAATCGGCCTCTCACAGTGTTTAATCTCTTAGACAGTGTTTACATAATTTCTCAGCTTTGCAATTCATCACGAGCTGAGATCTGCTTATTGTCCCTATTTTTAAAGTCCAGTATTTCATTCTGGTTTTTCTTTTTAAAGCTCACTGCCACCGGGCCTCCCTGACTCCTTTTTTGACTTTGTCTCTCTCCCGTAGCTGCCCCTTGTTGTCTAATGAGCAGACCCTGAGTGTCCTGAAGAACGGCCAGGGTCCTGAGGCCACCTTCAGGATACAAATGTTCAAGTTCGTCGGCGGCTCTTACGCCAACGTCTTCCTCCACTGCAACGTCCAGATCTGCCACAACACCGTGGGGTCGTGCCAGCCTGTGAGTGAGCTCACGCAGCACCCATGCCTCAAACTTGCAGTCAGAGGCCAGTTCAGACAAGTAGCCTGCTATACGTGCAGCTTATGTCCTTAATTTAGACCTGTCACACTGAAAATGACTTTTGACCATACGAGCTTGCAGTTAAAAGTGTTCTAATTTTAAATGTGCACTGCCTTTGCATAAAAACTGTCTTTCATATTTCACTCTTGTTTTTTCCAAACAGAACTGTTCTGGTGAAGACGGGTTAATGAGGATACGGAGAGACATCCCTCTATCCCATACAGTGTCTTATGGACCAATCAGACGGCTACTACACGACAGTGAAAAGCCCAATCTGAGTATGTGGTCACCTCTTACGTCATCTGTGTTACTCACAGCCTTTAGCCTTTAAATCCTCAAAGCTCAGAGTTTCTAAACAAGCATTCTTAGTTCATATGCAAAAATGTGGCTCCACCTGTGTCCTTCTTTCTGTAGATGCAGGCGGAGTCCCGCCCGTGGAGACCTTTGTCCTTGGGGGGCTGCTGGTCGTCCTGCTGCTGATCACAGGAGTGTTTGGGAGGCTGTGGCTTCGCTCCAGACGTTTCTACCCAGCACGGGAGGCCCAGCTCACCCTGTCCAACATTCACCATATCTCAGAGGTGGCCTCATGAAACAGGAGATCAAGAACATCTTCAAGCTAAGAAATGGACACACAAAATACATAAACATGTACAATGAAAACACACATGTACAGGTGTGAAGTATGATACTATTGAAAGTCTTGTTTCTCTTCATGAATGTGTTTCTTGAGTTGTAAGAAATCAACTGAATAAAGGTCTTTCTCACGTGTTGTCATGATTTTTTATTTCCAAGTGGTGAAAAAGTGCATTTTCTCAAAGAATTGACTTTTAAGGTACTTGTGCTTTACTGTAGTATTTTTATATTTATACAGATTTATACTTTCATGCATTTTAGGGAGAAATTTTGTTATTTTATCTCCAATTATGTGAAATTATCAGACAGCTGTTGTTACACTTAATCTGAAGTCTGAATCCACAAAAGAACACCAACCAGCAATTTATGCTACTTACACAGTATTTGTATGCA
>JAUZTA010000008.1:4240993-4269140 GCA_034780835.1 Ctenochaetus striatus
TTTGATTAGCTGAGGTATTCAAAAAATCTGAAAAATCGAATCCCTCCAAAAAGGAACGCAGTCAGAAGGTTCAACAAGATTTACAGCCAACAACTGGGTTCAACAAGGAATGAAACTGGAACTTCCTGATTTAATAAAACCTACTGATCTAATTTGACCTGATTTAGCACTCTGCTGTACATTATGTTACCTGCTGCAGATCGAGCTTCCTCTGAATTTCCTGGAAGTCACAGGAGTCGTAGGCGATGGGTTTAGACAGCTCGGTTTCGATGTGAGCCAGCCAGGAGCGAAGGCTGCTCATATTCTTATCCAGCTGCTGCACGGCCACCAGAGTTTCTCTCAGCTTCTTCACTCTGTCAACATAAATGAATAAACTCTGTCAGTAAGATCTACTGACCAGCTCTGTAAAAAATCAAACAAAATAACTGGACTACTCGAGCTCCTCATGTGTTTCTTTTCACCTGGCTCCGATGAGGTCCAGCAGGTGCTGCCAGCGGTCGCTGACTTTGTTGAGTTTTTGTCCGATTTCAGCTGCTTTGCTCTTGTGACTGGCTTTGGCCAGGCGCTCTCCCAGCTGGTGCAGCTGCAGTTTGTTTTCCTCGGCAACAGTGATCTCCTCCTGGTAATCCTGCGACACGATGCAACACAACCAGAAGTTTAACGCCTGTGTGTGCTTAATGTGCCTTAACACGAGAACAAGAGTCAGTAAAATGCAACTGGAATTTGCAATAAAACAAATGAGCCATGGATGTTTCTGACTGTTAGTGCCCAATAAAATGCAAATAGAAACAGAAGCAAACAGAAAATATATGAGCCGGTGACCAATAATTTACTTCCTCAGCAGCAACATATTCATCTCTTAAATCGTCACTCTATCAACAGTAGCAGTCGGTGTGACTTTAACTGAGGCAACAAATTTAAAGAGGTTGAATGAAAGGTGCATCACTGGGTGAAGTGCACAGAAAAGAATACATTAAGAAAGTTATGGGGAAAAAACAGATATCAATACAATCATATGTGGCTTGTCTGGCATTTTTAAGAACAACTAAAGGGACACCAACCTTTTGCAAAAGTAGTAAATGTTAGCTATGTCAGAGAGTGTCGTCCTCTCATCTTTCTGATTACCTTGCGAAGCTTCTCGATCATCTCTTCGATGCTGATGTCTCCGTTTTGGGAGACCTTGCTCTCCATGTTGGTGAGCCACTCGCAGAGCTCCTTGTACTTCTCGTTGAAAACCGTCCATTCATTCAGCTTCTCGCTCACCTGCTGCCTGCGCAGCGACAGCTGCAGAGGCACAACATGGTATATTTAGTGGGGTGCATCACTGTAACATACGAACATGTTAAAACAAAAGTTTCTTCATAATATAAGTCTGAAAAGGAAGCAGAGATCACAGAGATCACTGCACCATAACTGCTTCATTTGCATCAAGTAGTGAGTGTCTGCTTCTGTGTGTTTCCTGTGTGCACATTTTATCTACCCTTCACAGGATGCAACCCTAAAAAAAATGTGCCTCTGAGGTTTCACTTTGCATGCAAAAGCAAAGAAGCAGACAGTTAAGTTTCCTTTAAGAATCTGTAGTGAAAGACAGTTTTGAGTAACCTTCAGGTGCATACTTACTGTTCATACTGAATTCATCTGGAGGGTTTGTTAAACCATGCAAGTCACTATGCGGCTCAGAAAGAGGAAACGTCCTCGTTCACACTTAATTCATCTTCCTGTCATACAGTCAGTTTAAATTTCTGTGTAAAAATTCTGCTTCAACAAGATTTAGTTTCATTTCTTACATGTTTTGGTCACATCAATACTTTGTCTTTCATCAAAATGATTTCGATTGGTATTTGGTGTTAAATAACTGATACTATCCAAACCAAAGTATGACAGTCTGATGGTTTTGTTTGACACCAGCACCACCATTTGGTATCTAAAGGAACTGCAATGAACTGTGTGAAATAAAAATATGCATGTGTGTTAGGATTGTCACATTGGTGAACGGTGTGTGATACACAGCTTGTCTATGACTTACTGATCCGTGGTTTTACTTAAATAACATCCAGGTAGCTGATCAGATGCACAGTGTACAATGTGTACAGAAAGTTAGTTATGCACAGGCACAGTGAAGCTACCTGGTGGCAAATTTCGTCCCATTGTCGGTGCAGCAGCTCAATTCTCTCCTGCAGGACAGACAGATCCTCAGCACTGATGTAGCAAGACAGGGACTCCCGCAGCACAGTGAGATGAGCCAGATCCCCGGACCAACCATCAAACGTACTCTCCAGGTCCTGTCATTGAAACAAAAGTTTAATTATTTTAAAATTCCTCAGTAAATTTGAAGAACTTAACTAAACTCTGCACTGGTTCTACTCTTCTAAGCTCTAGCCCCGAAAGCAATGTTGAGTTTCAGTCTTGTGTTGTTGGTATGTGAAGTTCCCTCGTGCAAAATTTCCACTTGATGAAATTACTGAAATATGACTTGATGCTGTTACCTTGCAGCGCATCTGCTCGGCTTGCAGATCCTCGTGGTGATCGGGAAGAGGCTGAGAGAGCTGCCGTTTGAAGGCTCTAAGTTTTTCCAGTGATCCGCCGATTCCTCTCTCACACCTCTCCCAGTCCTGTACATGACACAAGGATGGTTACAGCTACATCAGTGAAATATATCTTTAAGTCAGTAAATAAAAAGGAAAGCTGTTTTTCCATTAATGTCTCTGATGTAACTTCTTTGATATTTTACATTTAAACTTGCAACTACAATACAAAAACATTTATTGTACCCTTTCATTAGTAATAGTTTACCTTTAACAGGGTGGCAAGTTCTTTCCTCTGTTCTTCCAGGCAGACACCGGCATGTTTCCATCGTTCCTGGATCTCGGTGAGCTCTGCCTGCAGCACCACCTCCGCCCGACTGTCAGCCGACAGCAGCAGTTGCCTGCCAGCCTCCACTGTCAGGATGTAGCTGCCCTGCTGACGCTGCAGCACCTTTTCCTTCAGCTGAAATCACAATGGTTAAGATAAAAAAGATTTTTGCAGATACAGTCCTGTTAGTTCCTGACTGATCACAGTTAACTATTCTGGAGTATCAGTCACATTAAGTACAGTGAGTTTAAATTTTTAAAGCAATCTTTCCACAAAATGCAACCAATTCTGTAGCTGTTGTTTTCCAAACTTTCCGAGGAAGTCTGTTTCTCTTCATTGCCAGAATCTACTGCATAAAGCTTTACATCCAGGCTACAAAGACAAAGATCTACTGGGACTAAAACATGAATTATTTTAGGACATAACTCCTGCTCTGGATTGGTTAGTGGGTGAACCAAACATAAAATGTAAGTGTACTTGTTTTTCACCACCTTGATAAATCTAAGTGGTGTCCCTTCAGGCTTTTCACACTGGTTACCTGCACAGCGTCCAGCATGGATCGGGCTTGTTGCAGAGGCACTGTCGTCCCCGCCTGGAGGGCCTCTGCAGGGTGAGAGACCTCCACCAACCATCTTCGCAGCTTTTCCACCATTTCTCTGTAGCGCTGCCACTGGCGAATCAGACCGTCAATGATGCCCCGCCTCTGCTGAGCACGCCGCACGACGCCCTGCCACTGGTTACTGAGGAGAGCCAGCTTCAGGTTGAACTCATCTCTGCAGGAGGGAGAAGTAAAGTAAGAGTTAAAGGAAGACTTGAAACAGATTCTCTTAGACTAAAAGATACTAAATGGTGAAACTGACAGGTTAGAAACACTGTTTACCTGTCATCTACCTGACCCTGCTCCAGCATCCTCTGACCATCACTGATTATAGAGTGAAGGATCTGCTGCCGACTGAACATCTCAGCTTGGAATAACTGGAAGAAAACATAGTGATGATTAATGACTGACAAATTAAAAAACCTGCAAATCATCAGAATTTTCTTCAAGTGAACTCTGACCTCATGAGCTTTTTGCTGCTCCATCAAACTCTGGTAGTTCCCAGAAATTTCCACTGCCAGATTCTCCTCCGTTTGGACCAAGAACTCCATCCATGTTTCACACTTCTCCAAGAACGTCTGCTGCTGCAGCAGGAATGACTGGAGTTTGCTGCAAAGAACCGATTAAGCAAATTAATTTGTCATTTTAAAGCTTACAAATTCCATCGTCACGAAACCTGAACTGTAAATCTGTGGTGTTTTTGACTTTATTTTTGCCACATTTATTTAAACATTCATTTTCAGAAATGGACATTTTGGGAAAGGCTTGAATTTTTTCTTTTAGTTTTTAACTTTGCCATGTGTTTTATGCATCATACCTGAATCTCTCTGTGGTCTGTGCCGAGGCTGTTGTCCAGCTCCTGTTGAGGTTCTGCATGCGCTTGATCTCTGAATCGTTGAGAGGAAGCCGATAACCGAGCTCGTTTAGACGCTCCAGTTCAGGAGCCATACTGCTGAATTTCAGCATGAGTCTCTGTAGGAGGACAAGAGATAAATTATATTTTTATGAAAAACAGTTAAGTAGATTATTTTAAACTCACTAACAAAATGAAAACAAACAAAAAAAAAACCTTGAGCTCCTCCATGCGGTCCTGGATGACAGTCAGATCGGTGGAGCCGTTGGGATCTTGCACCTTCAGAGCCTCCTCAGCTTCAACTATCCAGCACCCGAGTGAATCCAGCTGATCATTGAAGGTTTCATAGTCTTGAACTCCAGTCTGGTAAAAAAAAAGAAATGTTAGCAAGTTTAAAATTCATGATACTGGCTGGATGACTTCAATGGTCAACCTTGAGTCAAACTTTCTGTCATAAATGTCTCTCCTCACCTGCAGAGTGGTGAGCTGTCTGGTAAGCGCCTGTTCCACAGCTGCCAGACGCTGGGTGAGAGAGAGGTGGTCCGACTGGATGGCAGAAGCTGCTGATGTGTCCACCTGCTGTTTCAGCTGATCACCGAGTTCTTGGAGGACCTGCAGGGAGGCCTGCACCGGAGCTTGTGACCGGAGAACCTCCTGACAAAACAAAAAAAACACACAAAAAAATACAGTAAGAGTTTAGTGTTAATTTAGAACTTACTGTGCAGTTGTTTGGATGTAACATGAGTCATCAGTGACACTGCTGAGGTCTCACTCACGCTGCAGTCTTGGATCCAGTCGGACACTTCCTCGTCAGCGATGTCCTTGCTGCAGGCGAGCTTGAGGAGCTGGTCGGCTTTTTCCTCCTGCAGCTGGATACTGCTGCAGCTCTGCTCATAAAGCTCCTTGTAGCGCTGCCACAGCTGGAGCAGAGCTTTGCTGCTTCTCAGACGCTCCGCAATCTCCTCCAGTAAGCCAGTCCATCTGAACGCAAATACAGCAAGGGTCAGAGAGAGGATAGAGAATAAAATAAAAAATGTCTGAAACTCACTTATTGACGTCAAAGAAGGTGCTGTGCCTTTTAAACCAGCAAAATTTTTTTAAAAAGTTTATTAAAATACTTGAGTTAATTAAGATCACCTTGCATTGACGTCCTTCAGAGCGTTGTTGAGAGAATCTGACACTGAAGGGTGACACTCTCTGAGCAGCTGATGGGTCACAGCGCCGAACTTTCTCAAACTGCTCTCCTGCTTCTCCAGCTCTTCTTGCAAATCCTTCACAGGTGAAACATACATACAGCACTTAATTCAACAACAACATAAGACAAAACTCAGAAACATCCTTTTGATTGAAAATATAAACTGCATCACAGCAGTGTTTGTCTGGAGTACATGCCAGCTGACAGGTGTAATAAGCCAAACACCTCCTCATCCCTCCGTACCTGCAGACTTTGCACCTGCAGCTGAACAGCCTCCAGGGAGCCCGTGAGGAGGCGGAAACGAGATACAGAGTACCTTCCCTCCATCAGGTAGCCATTGATTTCCTCTGAAGCTCGCTTGTACAGACTCCACTGATCCAGCACTGACTTTAGGCTGATGTTCAGTTGCCCAATCTGTCGACAGTGAATCAAAGTGACATTCAGTCGGTTCTCTGGGTAAAGACAAGGCCAGAACAACAAGATCAGAGCAGATCAGTGTAACAGTGGAAAGACAGCAGAGGAGCCTACCAAGTGGTCCAGGTTGGCCCAGGTGTGATTGACACCTTGAAGCGTCTCCATGACGATGGCGCAGGCCTCATCGGTCTTGTTCTGGACGAGGGCACAGCCCTGCTCCTCCACCCTCTCTAGCTCCTTCTCCTTTTCTTTCAGCAGCTCTTCCATTTCCTGGAAGTTGTTAGTTTTCAGATTATATAAAACATGGACTCACAGAGGTGTGATAACAGCAGCATGTAGGCGTGTAACGTGTTTTGATAAATCGGTGTCGGCGCAGTGAGAGTAAACAACCTTGCAGTCTTTGAGAGCGTTCTGCACAGATGTCAGATCTTCTATCCGGTGTTTCCTCTTCACTCTTTCTTCTTGAGTCGCCATCCAGGACTTCAGAGCCTGAACGCTGCTCTCGTACTCCAACCACATCTCCAACAGGCTCTCCAGGAACTGGATCTGCAAGTAATTTATACAAATCAAACTGCAACAGACGGCAGAGTAGGAGGTGCAGATGACATATGTTTGAGAAATGACACAAAATATTAATGTTTTTAAAAATTGCAAACAAAATTTTGCAAAAGCTGCCAGGGTAAAAAACAAGACGCAATCAACATTATTCAGTTCAAAGACTAAATATTCAGTTCAACCACTGATTTAGCTGTTAAAACTGTCGGAATGGGAAACTACTAACAACTTGAATTAAAAACAGAAACTTCTCACTATGTACTATTTTGCATTTATGTTTATTTGTTGACATGTACATCTGTTGTCTTAATATGCTAATATCTGTTGAAATCATTAATTAGCATGAGAGTGAAATTAAACAGTAACATCCTGAATTTGCACTGATGAAATACAGTGATTACATCGCTGCCTCACCCTCTCATTGATGCGGCCTTGCAGGATCTGCCAGCGGCGGTTCATGGCTCCCAGCCTCTCTGCAAAGTCAGTCTTATCGCTGCGCTTGCTTTCCATATCCTGACCACTGATCTGCAGCACCGACTGGTTGACAAAGTCCACCGTCAGCTGCTTACAGCTTAAATCTACTCTGAAGCCCTGAGTGGGAAGAAAACAGATTATTAGTCATAACAAGAATCACAGATAACATTAACATCATAATCAGTTTTGTAGGAGTTCATTTGAGAAACATGTAACAATGCAATTAAAAACATGTTTAAAGACCTTAAATTAATAAAAAATCTGCTTCATAATGTGCTACCTTGTATTTTTGCAAGTAGTCCTGAATCACATTCGACCCCACTGCACTCTTTAGGTTTTCTTCATCCTCCTCAATGACATTTTCCATCAGCGATATCCAGTTACAGAGCTCGGCTATGGCATGACGGGATGCCAACTTCTCCATTTGGATCTGAAATTTAACGGCATGTTTAATAACCAGGAAATAAAGATACACACACTGTCAGTTTGAGGGAAGCTCTGTGTGAAAACTTCCGTATAGTAGTGAAGCGGCAGAAAGAGGTAATCCTATTTGACCCGCGGCAGTTAAGCCTGTTCAGTCTGGGCTGCATGTGACGATACCTGATGCAGCTTCTCCTGGACCACCGGGATGCGTGTGAGCAGCTCGGTCCACTGAGTGTCGATGCGTGCGAGATCAGATCTTAACACCACCGTGTCCACTTTCTTTAGACGCAGCAGCTGGTTGCCCTCAGTTACCACAGAGCTCTTCAGGCTGGACTTGCCCTCAACTTCCTTTGAGAACTCCTGAGAAGGAAAGTGACAGGAAGCATCAGCTGGGCTGCAATTAAAGGTGCATTTCATGATGATTCCACACATGGAGCTGTGAGCAGATCACAAGGGAAGTGTTTTCAGTACTGAGACTGCTCCTATAAATTAGAGTTTTTTTATTTACATATTTATGCGTTTATTTGCTTATTAAACTTAGACCAAACACATAAGTATGGTTAAACTGAAAGAGGTTATACAACAGATAATAGGTATATAACATCAAGCTGAAGCTTTCCTGCAGCACCAGTAAGTTGTTTAGATTTTTAACCTACAAACAAAAATGAATAAAAATGATTCAGGATAAAAACAAGAGAACTAATAGTGGTAGTTGTTGAATAATAAGTGAAACTTAATTGGCTGGGTGGTCATTTTCTTGCAGTTTACCCACAAATATGTCCAGAAGTGGAGCCCGTTTTCAGTTTAAATGCTGAATAGTTGAAGTTTTGTATTTGGAAGTGAGTGTGAATCTCTATGACTCAACACAGGCACAAAATGTAAAACAAAAGAAAATCTGTGGCCTCACAAGGAAAGCAGAGAGATGGTCTCTGACAGTCTCCAGCTCCTGTGGGACTAAAACCGCCTGCGTATTCCAAAACTCCAGACGCTCCAGGGCGGATTGCAGCCATTGGCTCAGCTCTGCACACTCTCTCTGATACCTGCAGGAAAAGAAAAACACAAACCAATCAGAGAACAATGTTGTGCAGTGTGTGCAGAAACTCTGCTTAGGTTGTGTTTCTGCTGATGTGTTTCTGACCTGGTCCAGTGTTTCAGGATGGCCTCCAGGCGCTGCAGCTCTGCGTTGACCTTGCTGGTGTTGTTGAGCCAGTGTTCCCCCAGCAGTGCCAGCTGATTCTCCAGTGCGGGACAGCACACTGACGACAGGAGATGTTTGCCTTCATCCAGCACCTGGTACAGCTTGTGTTGGTGTTCAGTCAGCTTCGCCTTTAGACCCTTTACAGAGGATGGCAGAGGAGTTATTGGAGGACAAAATCGTTGAGGCTGGAGCAGCACCAGCTTGGAAAGCTTGTGAGAGAATAGCCTTCTCCCCTGCTGCAACTACAGCCACACTGCCATTGTCATCTGTCATTTCTGATCAATAAACATCAGCATATCAAATCAATGAGGCTTGTGGAGGACATTTAGGATTATTACTCCACATCCTTAAATCTGCATTCTCTTGATACCTGATACAGTGAGATTCTGTCCATGAGCCTCTCTTCAGTCTCCTCCACCAGGCCAACTGTAGGAATATTTCCTTCCACTGCCTCCAACTGGCGGTTCAGACTCTGGTAATCCTGCATCAGGCGGCACCAAGTCTGAAACAAAAGAATAGATGCAATCTGTAAAATGGAAACCATCGACAAATGACACACCAGGCTGACAGCATTTAAAAACCCCTTTGGACCAACATCACATCCTGGCAAACAAATAACTTCATTTCATTTTTAGATTTCCTACACAAGATTCATTTAGTGTCATTTTACAGCACAAGGTTGTACAACAAAAGGCTGTTTGTAGTCTCTTTATGCTACGACTGGAAACAGATATTATTAATTAAACAACAAGCTCATACATATAAAACTATTTTTTATATTTGAGTGCAGAGGAAGTCTTATAACCTCTCACAACCATAACACATATTGATCATCACACAGTTTTTCCTGTCTCACCTCCAGGATACACTCCAGCTCCACTCCTTTACTGTGAGCCTCTTTGAGGACCCTCTGAGCCTCGGCCAGCGTCTCCTCCAGGGCCTGACTCTCTTTGGGAAGCATCAGACTGCAGATTTTCCTGAAGTAGGTTTCTGTTAGGATCATGTGAGACTCGAGACCCTGGAAGAACTCCTAAAAAAACCCACAAAAACACACCACTGAGCGTTACTATCTTTGTGTTCTTAATGTTTCACACTGTAGATTATAAATATTCCTTCAGCCTTTCTGTCTTTACAAACTTAATCGTTGCCGAACCTTATGTTTGTCCAGGTGATTCTGGACCTCCTCCACAGAACTGGCAATGATCCTCTGATCGGCAGCCATCTTGTCTTTAGCTGTGTCCACCAGGTCGGTCAGATCCTGCAGAGCGCGTTCGTACTGCTCCTTCAGGGCCATGTTCTGGTTCAGCCCACTGCGGCGGGAACCGACCGTCATCACCAGCTCCTCATAGGAATCCTGAAACAAAACACACACAAGAATTTTATTTTCATTTTGTTTTGTTTTTTTATTCCAACAATTTCATGTTGTAGATATGATATTTAACAGTATTTGCCAAAAAGTTACCAGCACATTTTAGGTTAATGTGCTAATTGCGATGTAATTCTGTAAATTGCACTGATTTAATGAGTAAAATAAATTTTTACAAACAAAGTTCTAATGAAAACACAATGCTAATCTTGTGTCATGTCAGGTTTTTTTTAAGTGCTTTTCACTCAAACAAAACCAAAATTATTTCTAAAAATAAGTATTCTATGTTTATTTTTGTAAGAGGTTTTTAAGTTTGATCTGCTTTCCTTTAATTATTGATACTTTGTCACAAAGCTATCAATGTTATAAATAGGTAAAACCTACACTGAACCACTTTCAGACAAACCTCTTTTTAGTGAGAGCAGTCAGTGATGTGTGTTACCTGGAGCTTCAGTATTTTGTTTGTTGATATCTGATCTGCCTGCAGTGCTGCTCCTCTTGTCTTGAGCTCTGTGATCCTCTGTTCAAAGTCTTTCAGACTCTCCTCAGCACTGGCAATAACCTGAGAGATCAGTGACAGTGTTAAAAAAATGACATTCACAGGTATTTCTGTCCTCTCTGATGTGTGTGTGTCAAAGCTTGCATTACCTCCAGCTGTTTTGACGCCGGTCTGTCCATGGCTCCGGCTAAGGCCTGAAGGATCTGGCACTTGGTCTCAATTAAAGCAGTTTGGAGAAGTTGCAGCTCCGTCTGTATTAGACAAAAGAACATTTACAGAACAATTATACAGAGTTGTATTAGTTCGTTATAGATATAATACTGTAAATCCTTTACACGACTATAGGGAAATGTTCATCTTTTATGTTTTGTAAATGGGAGCAATTCAATTTAATTCAATAAAAAAAAAATAACGTGGTTTAAAATCATAGAGAGAAACATTTGCTGAACAGTTACAGGCTCTGAATATGTGATTGTATTAGCCATTTTTGTGGTTTAATGGTGGACACTCAACAAGACAGCAACAAATACAAAATATCCAGCAGACCTGGTAGGCAGTGAGCTCATGTGCTCTGGTCCTCATGTGATCACAGCGTTGTCCCAGAGCACAACCCAAGGCCCCTAATCTCTCCTTCAGGCAGTCCAGGTTGTCTTCCAGCAGCGCTCTTTCCTCCTGCCTCAACGCTGAAGATCCAGCTAGCAGAGCCTGGCTGAGCTTTACATCCTCTATGACGTGCCTCACATCGTTCTCTAAAGTCTGGAGGGAAAGCAGAGATTTAATAGGGAAGATCTAAAAAATACACAACTTTTATAGCCATTAATAAATCTAAATGATGAATAAAACATCTTTATACTGCTGCTGTTGCCCAGCCACATACTGCACTGTATCTAATATCAGCTTCTTGTAGTGATGAAATATTTTCCACTGACAATCACAGGTAACACCAGGCTTCTATAATTTACTGTTTTATGTAAAAAAATGAAAAAAGCTGCACAGATAACCCTGATTGTACCTCCTGCTTTTGTAGCTGGGTCTCTGAATTTTCAGCCAGCAGCACCGAGCCGGAGAAGACGTTGTTCTCCACACTGTCCAGCCAAGAGGAGGTGGATGACACAGCTGAGTAGAGCTGCTGCTCCATCTGCGGCACCTGAGTCTCACCACTGCCGGGCTACGGACACACAAGAGGGTTGCAAAGTTTCTATGACATGTGCTGAACTTCTTTTATTCTTGCAATGTGCAATAATGTTACAGAAATAATAAAACCTGGGTGGTCATGTCCTCTATTGTTTGTCTAAAGCTGTCATACAGAGTCTTTAGGGAGGATTTGTCAGCATGTGTTTCTCCTTTAAAGAGCGGTCCAGCTGTGGTCACACGAGAAGCTCTGGAATATACCTGCAAATAAACAAAACAACAACCAAAAAACAGACAACAGTTTAACAACAGTCCTCAGCTTTAAAACTTGATAACTACAATTTTACTTTTCCAACAGAATAAGATTTGTACCGGCTGTTTGTGGTCTTGTTCTAGAGTTTTCTGCAGCAGCTGAAGTTTAGTTTTGAGCTCCAGTCTCAGACTCTCCCACCTCTGCCTCATCTGCTCTCGAGCAGCCTGAGATTCCCTCTCAGCCAAAGCTGCTGGTGAAAACGGCTCTGTTGTACTGCAAAGTGATAGAAACAAATTTCACATTAACTCAGTGTTTTACTACTTGATTTGAAGTTTATGTGTATATCTGTGTGAGTACAGTAACATGTAAAATACCTGGCGCTGCTCGGTGAGGCCTGCTGGATGAGGATCTCCTCTCCTCTGCTTGCAACTGACTGGAGCAACTTTTTCTGTTCTGCCAGCTGCTCCTCCAGCTCCTGCAAAGCAAACATGTAAAGCAGTTTACTTAAGACTTTGTATCACACAATAAATTAATTTCAGGAAGGTAAGATAGAGTATCTTTATTTTATTCAGTAAAGACGGTAATATTATTTTATTTTTCACTAGCATAACTGTAAGAATATACCTTTCTACTGCAAAAGTGCTGCACTATGTGAAAAAAATGCAACAAATAATTTGATAAAGAATAGTTTTAGTATGTGTAATCTGGTGCCACCTCATGCATCGGAAGAAGAACTGGATGCTAAAACAACAAAACAAATAGTATATGAAATGTACCCTCTGTCTCTGCAGACTGTCCTGGTGCTGTTGGGAGCGTGTGGTTCGGGCCTGGGCCAGCCAGTCCTGCACACTGGGACTCTGAGAGAGGCTGGAGTCTGATTCACTGTCCTCCTGCTCCTGCAGAGAGCCCTGTGGGACCAGACGATGTGTTTAAGGACATTTAAGAAACACAGATTATCAAGGAAGCAGTGCCATCAACACAGTAATTCAACTTTGATTCACAAATTTTTCAAAGACATGCCAAAGCAAAGAGGAAGGAGACTCAGGACAGGCATTAAATATTCCCTTAGCAGATCATTTTGGGCCTTTGGACAGATGACAAATTAACTTCAAACTTGGGTCGGTCTAATATAGAATCATGCTCCAATGAAAAGGGGGTGCATGTCCTCATCATTTGGAAGGAAAAAGACACAGGGAGCAGATTTGTGGGGTGCTGTAAAATGTTCAACACCTCATGAACACACATAAGTGTATGTCAGCATTTAAGCCGGTAGCCCCCTCACCTGGATGTTAATCTGCTTGTCTTGTAGCATCCTCTGCAGCTCCAGCAGGCCACCCTTCAACGTGCGCAGCTTCCTGGCTAAGTGCTCGGCCTCCTCCCTCGTCTCCGTGCGGCCCTCCAGCAGCAGGTTCTCACTGTGCACCGACAGCTCTGACAGGGCCAGCACCTTCTCCTCAATCTCCAGCAGCATGTTCTGCAGGAGCAGGAGGAGAGAAGCCAGCTCAAACATGGTGGTGTCCCTGCCCCTGCTGACAGCAACAGACCCTCCAGACGAACTGGGGGGGGGCAAGGTGTTGCTGAACCCCCTACAACAGAAGCTTCCCCAAGCCACAGGACAGGCAGAGCTCTCCCTCTGCTGTCATCCTTGGCCCGACTCTCCCGCCTCGCCTCCTGTGCAACATATTACCGCTAATCCTTCATGCTCCATGCTCTGCAGCGTTCACGCTCACGTTCAGATTCAAAAGTAATTCTTCCATGCAGATCAGCATTTTTAAGTCCAGACCAGTTAACGCTGTCCATCAGTGAATGCTGCTCAAATCTTTGAAGAAACATTTGTTTTCTGACAGTGTTGTCACAGCTCTGTGATCCATAGCTTCAGCAGGATATTCTAAGGCAGAGAGCAACTGTCCCTCCCTTCCGCCTCACCCCGACCGTTCTCTAGGATTCCCCTACTTGGATATCCTAGCAGCTTTGTCACCAACACCAATCCCAGCACCGGGATCTATTAATCGTCTGAAAGCCACAGCCCCTGACTGCTCCGCCCTACGCTGCTAACAGGCCCCCTGTCGCACAGACCATCTGCATAATCTGCTTAAGACTGGTGCTACAATCGCTTAGGAGCCCAGCCATCTGAATGTGCCTCCAGTTCCGCTAATGCTCTTGTTTACTAAGTGAAAGGCTTCGGTCTCCATGGGATGATCCACATGTGATAAAGGACACAAAATATTTAAGTATAAGACGGATGGAGGAAATAATCCACTGGCAAATTTGTATTTGCATTAATGTGCTGACCAGAGACAACTGCAGAAAACTTAGAAAAACGACACCTTAGAATGCAGAGTTTTCCTTCCTCACAACTTGATCGGACATATTTTAAAGAGACCGCACATTCAAAAATGTGTTTAAATTCTGAAGTGATAATCCCAATTAACATGCATACATGCAGTGTTCTGAATGGGCAGCAGGGGGAGCTCTTACCTGACATTCAGCAAGCTGATCCTCCATGTCTGTCTCATCTAGAGGTTTAGATTCAAGGATGGAGGTTACAGCGCTGCGCTCTCTGATCAGCCACTGGTCCAGTTCGTCCGCCTGGGTGTGATAGAGCTGTATGGCCTGTTCCTGACGCTGACCCTCCAGACGGTCACTAACACGCTCCTGGGGCAGAATACAGCACATTTTACTTCACTATTTACCAAGTTAGTAATCCAGTGAGACTATATTCCACAATCTGCAACAAATCTACCTCCAAAATCTGCTGTTTTCCAGTGGCCTTCATGTGGATGGTGGCCATCCTCTCAGCTAACACAGCCAGGGACGACTGCATGGCGAGCTGGTCGGCCATGTCTGAGTCCACAGCGTTGGAGGCCAGATCCTCCGTGAAGCTCATCTGCAGCCTGTTAATGTCCTCCTGCACACTCTGAATCTCTTCTATCAGACCCTGGAGAGGAGGACAGCGTATACTGACTTCAGACTTTTAATGACATCAAAATTAGAAATTAGAGACAGAGAAATCATTTCTTTTTTAATCATAACTTTGGTTTAAGCTAATGGAATAGTGATATAATGTTAAGACAGAAAATGTTTTAATCTCAGCATCATATATACAAAAAAATGCAACAAAACTAGCTTTGAGGGTATCTTATTTTGAAAGTTCTGACAACAAGTATGACAACTTCCGACTCTGTCAATGTAAAAGCTTTTCCTCTGCTGCAGAGCTTTATTTTACTGTAATGACTCACCTCATGTGCCTTAATGTGACTGTCTGGGCTTTTGTCTGCCTCCACAGGCTCACTCAGTTTGGCCTCCAGAGCCTCCATTTTAGAGGAGATTGACTGAAGTGAACCCTGGTAATGCTGCTGCTTCTCCAGAGCTTCATACAGAGATCTTTGTTTCTCACTGATCTGTAGGAGGATCAACAGGGCCATGTTAGAGTGTTCAGCCTGAAAACATAACAACAATCCCTGAAGATAGATAAACCACTGAGTTGTCATCTTGTATTATTCACATACCACATTTTTTAATGTCTCCCATGAGCGCTGCAGGTCATCTAAGTTGGCCACAGACTCAAATGTTGGATCATAAAGTTCTTGGATTGGAGCTCTTGTGAGTGTTCCTCTTCCCATCTAAAAAAACATTCAAACAGTCACATCAGCAGTTAAAATAACTGGTTAAAAAGATGGAAATCCATCAATAAAGCCCTAAATTTATCACTAGCTATGGTGAAATTTAAGATGCAGCAGAAATATACTAGATTATTCCTCACCAAAGTTTTTTTCTGTCCTCTTACTGATTAGTTGTATTTATTAATTGAGAGTGTTTTATTTAACAAGAAACTAAACACCTCAAAGATTTTAGAAAAATCAGAGGAAGATAGTTAAAAAAAGAAAGCTTATGGACAAGAAAGAAACAACAAATTCCACAAGTATGTGCAATTTTTCCTGAAAGGAGCAGAATGACAGTGAAAGAGAGAAGGTAGATACCTTTGTTACAGTGGCTTCAGTGTGAGTGATGGGAGAAGGAGAGCGACAGACAGGAGGAGAAGAGACCTCACTGTTAGTGCCCTCCTCCCCAGACTCCTCAGTTACAGGAGACAGGAGGGTATGACAGCGGCCAGCCGTCATCTGACACGCCATGCAAGAAAACATAACAGAAGAGCAGACATGCGAGGTGGATTGGGAAAGGTTAATCATAACCTATGTGTTTTAGTTTTTTTTTTGTTAAGAAAAAGTGGAACAATGCACCTTACAAAAACACATATTATATAATGGAAGCAAGCTGAAAGGTTTTATAAATAAAAATGTGAGGAATAAAAATCTTTAGAAAACTTTAAGCTAAAGCCAGAAACAGCAGAGTGAGTCAGGAGGTCAAGAGGTGTGTTAATTAGGAAATGCCATCGCCAAAGATGCACACAGCTTCATCAGCAACACCGCGCTGTACGTGGTGTATTATAACCTCTCACCATGACAGCTTGTGCTGAAGATTTCTTGGTTTTCTCCTCATCCATCTCCTGCAGCCCCTCGGGCAGCCCCTCCACATCGCTCACTGTGAGTAGCATGGTGGCGTGCTTGGCCTTCACCGCCAGCATCTTACATTTTGAGTTTAACGAGGCGATCTGCTCCTGGTAACCTTTGATCTTCTGAGCCAGTTCCTGTTATACAAAATACAAAATTCCCAAGTTATCATGCAGCTATGAGGAAGCACAGAGAATGGCATCAGAAGAAAAACAACTGAGAAGAAATCTAACGTTACAGTGAGCATTACTGTGTCTTAAACTCAATTTAATGCCTCATTCTTTCTGTATTTATTCACGTTAAGTTCTTGTTTGTGTGTGTTTATTGGGGGGTTCTCCCCAAATTTCTTGATACGATTAAACGTGTCACACTTCATTTGTTATGTCTCTTTCACACTGATGACCTGTTCAGTGCTATTTCCCCTCAGTTTCTTCCTTCCCTCGACAGGAAAGGTGGGTCAAATGAGAAAATAATTGCATTGTACTTCATGGTGAAGGATCTGGGCCTGTAGCTCCTGGATGTTGCTTGCAGGGATCGGTCGGTCCTGAATGACACGGTGTGCTTCCTCTATCAGCCCCTGGAGGTCTCTCACTTCCTGTTCATATTGCTCGTATTGCACCACTGCCTCCTAGATAATAAAAAAACAAGAAATGGTTTTGTAACTGTTACATAAACAGCTAAAACCTCCATTTTATTTCAGCACTTAAAAAGAGAACGCTTGTCATAAAACTGATAAAAGAAATTTTTGTCAGAAGACTTTAACATTAGACTTGTGTGCACTGATTTTCTTTACCTACAACCTCAAAATGCATCTTAAATTTTGTCTAATGACATAATAATAACAAAAATAACTCTTCAGACCTCCCTATATTCCAAATTGTGTCCCAATGCAGGCTCTAAAACAATACTGCCCCCTGTTGTACCTGTAGGATGTTGCATTGCTGAATGGCCACATGCTGCAACTGACTGGCTTCTTGCTGCAGACGAAGTGCTGTGCGACAGATGGCAAGGTTGGGCATCACCTCCTCTGGGACCTGAAGAGCGCTCTGACACAGCTGCACCGCCTGCACCTGCTGCTTGAAGCCCTCCATATCAGCCAACAGACGCTGCAAAAACAGGCAAAGTTTACATGGTTTCAATCAGCTATCAAGCTGAAATGTGCAAGGCAAGCATCCAAGGTGCTCAAAGAGAGAATGAAGGCTATATGACGAGTTATTTTAACGTGGTGAAGTTACCTGTCTCTGAGCCAGCTGTTCTTTGAGACTCTGGCGTGTGAGCTCTGGTGAGGTCAGTGTGGCTTGTACCTGCTCCAGAGCAACATGTAGGGCCTTAACTTCATACTCCAGGGCCTCCATACTCTGAAGAAATATCACATATGAGTTGGTTAAAAAAGTATATTTCGGTATGAGTACCGTTTACTTACTTTATTGGTAAAATATATTAAAAAAGGCATCCATATATGTTACAAACACATCAAATAGAAAGTCTTTTTTGCTCTGTACCTTATTTGCATCCTCCAAACTCTGCAGCCGTATCTTGATGCTTTGCTGAAGCTCCTCAGTGTGTCGACTGAGTTCACAGACCTGCTGGCTCATAGACTCGACCTGCAGCACCTCAGACAGAAGCTCCACTTTCTCCGCCATTGACTCCAGGTCGCCATGGAGCTCCCGAGACTCACGGAGGACGGCCTGAGCACAGGGCAACGAGGCAGTGAATGAAAGGCATGTGTGGTAAGTTCTCCTGCTGCACAGAGACTGTTGATTCCCTGCAACATGTGCCTTGAACAAATTTGATGTGTCTGTAAACTGTGGTTGGATTAGCATGTATCCAGCTTAAACCAGGTCTTCCTGAATTTCCCTTCTTTCATTAATATGATGCCAAAATGTTTGTAGTTAAATATTATTATACAACCCTTTAGGGTGCCTCCATGAGGACGTACCTGGTACATTCGTATCTGCTCCTGCAAATGAACAGAGGAGTTCCAGATGATGTTTGCCCTCAGCAGGCTTTTGGCTTTCTCTGACCACCTCACAATGAAGTCCAGCATCTCATTATACTCATCCAAATAGCAGACAGCCTGATAAATGAAAAATAAAGGGAAACATGACTGAGTTAAAATCATTTAACTTTATAACAGAAAAAAATCATTTGTATTTGAGCACAGCAGCTGTGTTCTGCGTAGGAGACCTGAGAAAGCCAACCTTTTTAAGCCAGTTGTTCCTGCAGTCTGCCAGCCGCGTTGTGTGGTGATGCATCTCCGATAGTTTACTGATGGCGTCACCGAGCTGTTTGGCCAGCAGGGGGTTCCTGCGGCCAAACTCTTGCACAGCAGCGTCAAGTTCTGAGAGGGTTCGACCACAACAGTCCAGGTCCTCAGCCAGACTCTGAGAAAAAGAAAGGAGAGCTGAATAACTTGTATTTCTTGACAACATCAAACAGCCTAAAATGATTGTCGAGTGTTTTAATTTCTAAGTTTTGAGCTGTATCAACTACACATTCACAGTATGACAGAGCAAAAAAAGTCGACCCACCTTGACTTCCTCTTTGGCATGATCAACATCAGGAGATTTTTCCTTGAATTTAGCCGAGATTGCTTTGAGCTTCTCAGAGATGTCATGGATTCTAGAGCTGAAGTTCTCTTTAATTTCTCTGGTTTTCTGAATTTCTCGCTCTTTGGAAAGAACCTTAAGGAAATGTGAACAAATGCTGATCAATAAGAGCATTTAAAATTTAAAGAGACCGATTAAAGTCCCATTTACATCAAAGACTTTCTGAACATTGCCATACCTGATCTTCAATGGCACCCAGTGCAAGTGAGACCTCGGCCAGCTGCATGGAGATTTCAGAGGGCAGAATAGTGTAGAGGTCCAGGTACTTGCTCTGTTGCTGCTCTGCTAATTTATCCACGTTCTGACGATAAGTGATCACGTCTCCATGTACAACCTAAAAGAAGAAGGACCCATGTAACCTTTCTACAAAATAACAGTATTAAAATATCAATGTTTTAAATGAAAAATTAGACAGGTTAAATTTCCTGTTATAAATATTAATTGCACCTCAAGCTCCTGCAGCAGAGAATCAATGTCTGGTGTGGGATTGAGAAGAAGCTCCCTGGTCTCCTGAATCCAGGCTTTTACAACACTAAGTTCCTTCTCCACTTCCTCTCTGTCCCTCAGTTCCTGGGCAGTTTGAGCTCGCTTGGTCCTGGACTGAGTCAGAAGGCTGGAGGCAAAGAGAAAAATGAATCTACCAAAATTCTGAATCACTGAATTTAATCTGCAAAAAGTAGAGGATGTTTTATATAATATATCATATACTTTTAACTGAAAACTTAAATCTGTCTTGCAGGTTTATCTTCTCACTACCTTTCCATCTGGTCCTGCACAGCTCGGATCTCCTTCAGGCTGGGCAGCTCATCCTGCTCGTTTGTTGGTGAAGGCACTTCCACATCGTGCAGCAGGCTGAGAGCGTACTGGCGCAGCAGCGTGAGGGAGGAGAGCTCTCTCTCCAAGTCTTGGCTCAGTAAGTCATGCTGGTCCAACAGGGACTGCAGGGTGGCTTTGGAGGCCTTTTCCACGGCGCTGTCAGGGAAGCGGCTTTGGAGCTCATCAGAGACTCCTCTCACCTTCACCATCTGTAGAGAATGATTATAAGGCTCAAAAACTATATTTTCATGTAATCATGAAACACTGAGTTTCCTATTGTCGGTTTATGTACCTTCTCTCTGAACGTCCTCCATTCTTGTGCTGTGTCTTCGAGGACGCTCTCCTGTCCTCGTGCCACACTGCGCAGTCGTGTCCAGCGCTGCCACACGGTGGTCATGGAGCGACTGATGGTGGCCTTGCTGGCATCGCTCCCCACCAGTTCCAGCTGGGCAGCCTGCTCCTCCAAACCACTCAGCTTCTCTTGGAAGCCATTTACCAGCGAGACAAGGGACTGAAAAAAGGAGAGATAATGAATAATTTAAGTGCACAACTTTCATTCAAGCACCATTATTTTTCTACTGAAAAGGCTGTTTTTAGCCTCTCGTACCCGATGACTGCACAGCTTATCTTCAGCTTCCTGGCCTGTTGCTGCCTTTGCAGTAGAAAATTCAGTCAACTTCTTCTCAGCCTCATTCATGAGCTCAATGACGGTCTGCCTTGCCTCCTGGTAGGACTTCCACTGAGCCACACAGCTAAGAAAAACAAGACATGTTAGAGGGTAAAATGCCATTATTAACAAAACCACAGCATCACCACTATATGACTCACATGCATGGTTACTCATTGTGTTTTCACTACCTGTGAAGGACATCCTGGTGACACTGGAGCTGATCTCTGACCTCCACGCCTCTCTGCTTCGCTGACTCCACGCTCACTCTGAGCTGCTCTTTAGCTGTGGGGTTGACCAGGTTCTCCAGCTGAGGCAGCAGGGCCTGCAGCTCCTCCAGGTGGATGAGGAACTCCTGCTCTGTGGCCATGATGTCCACCTGCTGCCGGAGACACTCCTCGTAGTTCTCCACGTCCACACCCTGGCTGGCTTGCTGCAGGAAGGACACAGCATCCTCCAGCCATTCACAGGCCGACTGCATCCTGAAGTGGTACTTCTGGCACAACACCAGAGCGTCCTCCAAGGTAATCTTTACACAAAGACGATACAATGACACACAATGATCTTTATGTTATGAAAGATGAATTATCCTCTAAATAAACACGTTTTCTGAAAGCAATTGTTCTGACACTTCTAACCAATTGTCTAAATATTGTATTGAGGCAATAAAGTCTTCATTTATTTAATAATTTTTATAGCTTCATATGATACAGAGTGTGATGTTGTCCCACCTGTTTGGAGCTCAGTGCTTTCTGAACATCTGCCTGCAGCTTTGCCATTTCTTCTAGACTGGTATCGACATGAACTGGGACGAGCTCGTTGGCGCTGTCATACTTCTGTTTCTCCCTGCTGCTGAGAGCAGCCACTATTCTCAGCCGGGACTGAACTTCCTCCTGCATGATTTGCTGCTTCCTGACCTCCTCCTGCACCTTCTCCACCCTCACGTCGACAATCACGGCACAGCCCAGTTCATCTCTGACCTGCTGCAGCCAGTCCAGCGTCCTTTTCATCTCCGTCTCAAAGTCTTTACTCTGGACGAACCTGTTCTCACACTCTTCAATCAGCTCCCCAACTGCTGCCTGCAAAGATCGCAGCTCCTCTTGCCACAGAACCACTTGCTCCTTGGAGGCATCATGGGCTGCTTGGTCCACACGGGGCGCAAGAGTGTCCATCTGCTCCATGAGCCTGGACAGGTGAGAGTTGGCGCTCTGGAGACTCCCTGCTAGAGCGTGGTAGTTTTTCAGCCTCTCCTCAGCTGACTGCGTCTCCGCACTGACTTTCACCAGCTGCTCTTTCGTGGCCTTTAACTCTGAGTCAACCTGCAAAGCCATGGCCTTGTGGTCCTCAAACGACTCCAAAGTTTCGTCCAGATGCTCCACTTTCTGTTCAATCAGCCTCTTCAGGCCGTTGTACAGGCTGACAAGCTGGGTCATTTCCTCTGGGCGCCACGGTTGACCGGTGCTACGAAATCCCTCTTTCTTCTGGTTCAGCTCACTCACAGCTAGACCCAGGTTGCTCAGGTCCGCCTGGATCGCTTTGTAATCACTCTGCAAGCTGACGACCTCCTCTGTTTGCAGTCCTACAGGCTGTGTGCCCAGACTATTGAACTGTTCCTCAAGCTCTTTCAGAGCTTTATGGGTGACGTCTATGAAAGAGGTGTACTCGTTCCTCGTCAGAATGGCCTGCTGGATTTTCTCCTGTTTTTCTTTGGCTAGTGCTAATATGCTATTGTACTGCTGGGGGAGGGTGTTGAGTTTCTCATCTAAATAGCAGTGGTCTACTTCATTCAGACTGGGCAATATTTCTTGGCCAGCTCTTTGAACAATTAGGAGAAGATTCTCATATTCAATCGCCTGCTCGATTATGTGTTGGTACTTCAGTAGCTGAGCTTCCAATTCAGCATCTCCGACCATCAGATTGATTTCAGGGAATGTGACGATGTCAGCTTGTTTAATCCAGAGGCATATTTTCTCCAAATCAGTCTTGAAATACTTCCTGGAAACAAACACTTTTTCAAGCTCCTGCAGTTTCTGGCCACATCGATGTAACGTCTTGTCGAAGATGTTTTGCAACTCCTGCAACTTTGTGAGGATCTCGTTCCTCTCCTCCTCGCTGGCATCTCTCATCAGGTCCCTCCCCTGAGACCACAGGGAGGTCAGCTCGCTCTGATAGGCTTTCAGACTGCTTTGGATATTCCTGCAGGTTCTGACCTGCTTGGCAAGGTCATCAGGTAACAGAGCAATGTACTCCTCTGACTGGGTCTTCTTCTCATTCTGCTGAACCCAGGAAATAGACTGATTCACAGCCAACAGGAACTGGGTTCGCTCTGTAAAAGCCTTGCTGAGGTGTTTTCTGCGCTGCACAACCTTCTCACTCAGAGATTCCACCTCAGATTGAGTGTCTGTGATAAGTTGCTGCAGACGTTGTCGTTCACTGAGGCCCAGCCGGGCCAGCACCCTGTCAGCGTCGGCCATAGCCTGAGCCAACAGGAGCTGCTTGGCTTCCAGCTCGCTGCAGATGCTCAGATGGTCGAACAGGAAGCTCTGAGCCAGCTCTGGAGGAGGACTCATTTTCATGGCTTCAGACAGGGCTGGCTGCTGTTCCTCCGCCCAGTCCCGAGCCTCCCTGAGACGGGCCTCCACCTGGCTCATATCCTCCAGGGTCACAACTGAGTCCTGGATTTTTCTCTCAATGAGGTTTTGCATCTGAGACCATCGCTGCTCAAAGTGACTGATCTGCTCTTTCACCAGCTCCTTGTCATCCAGGTTCAAATGCTGGATGACTTTTTGTTTCTGCTCCTTGAGGTCTTCAAGGGTGCCTTTTTGTTCTTCCAGAGTTACTGCAAGCTTCCGCAACGCCTCCAAATGCTGAGAGGAACTTTCGGCATCCGTTCTGTGATATCAAAATTCAAAAGGGAGTTATAAAGCGTTGCTAAGAGGAAATCACAATTTATTGCGACATCTTTTTATCTGGAAATCTGAAATGCAACTTCTGTAATGTTTTACAAAATAGTTCCAAATTTAATATTAGTGGTTGACTTGAGCTCAGATTTATGTAATGACAAACATACAGTGGATGTCCTCTATTCATGATCCATGCAAAATTAGAGGTGAAATTACAGCAACGACAAAGAAAAAACAGCACAACTGTCATTTTTCCTGTGAAAAAAAATAAGACTCTGCTGCTGCTGCTGTAAGCAGATAACTAGAAACAGAGGGCAGCAGTATGAGATGTCACTATTTAATGTATAGTTTATGTACAAACAAACCTGGCCAGATTGTCCCACTCTTTGGACACCTGTTCAAACAGCGCCTCCACTGCAGTGATACAGTCATGGTACTCTTTAGACCTCTGCAGATCCTCCTCCCTCTGACTCTGCAGCTTGTTGGCCTGGTGACAGAGCTCGAGCCAGGAGTGGCTCAGACGGTCAAGCTCTGCATGTTCTGGAGAGTCCTGGCCTCCAGTCAATCTGCTCACAGTCTCTGTCATCTTAGTTAGGATACTCTGTTTGGACTGCAGTTGCTGGCTGCATTCCTGTGGGACGAGCAACACACCGAACGGTTACCCGGAAAACACCCAAACAGTAAGCAGATCTCTCTTATAATCCCTCTTTCAACCCAAGCCAGACTGCTGGATTTGATAATAAATAAACAGAATGTTTAGACTCACAGTAAAAAGAAATACAGTGTATGTTCACTTTAATAAACATACAAAAGAATTTTCAACTATGTGTGCTTTGACAAGGGTTCAGTGGTTATGATACTGCTCCTTACTTTGGCTTGTGACAGCATGTTCTGAGCTATCTTGGTCTCCAACTCTGCAGGCCTTCTGGAGAAGCTGAGGAGCTGCTGCTCCATATCCTGGAACAGACTGGTCAGCTCCTGCTTCTGTTCCTTGATCTCCCTCCAGCCCTCTGAAAGCTCCTGTGCACTTGCCATCCTTTCCTCTATCTCCAAAAATACACAGAACAGTTGTTAGTATGTATTGGTTAAAATAGATCTTACCCAGCATTCATTGGACTGTATGACTCCTATATAGTATTTTATACAGATTTCTTTCAAGTAGTTAAGATCAGTCAGTCTTTGAGTTGTTTCTATGGTGTTCTAATCATTCTTGATTGATAAAATTAGTCTTTTTTCAGACAAGCAGGTGATAAATAACTGACCGTGAGTTTAACCTGCTGGACCTGAGCAGCTGCCACTCTCACAGCGTCATCAGACAGATCGCACACAGAACAAACCAGATCCAGGTAAGTGCTGGCCTGCTCCTGAAGAGCCCTGTAGTGCTTCACCTATAAGTGAAAAAGTAATGTATCAAAATATATAACAGAGAAAAGACTTAGAGCCATCATTGCATCATTAGAGAACAAAATTAACTTTGCCAGTTACCTGTTTCAGTGCTTCCTGCAGACCAGACGGTCCCTGATCGTTCAGCTGAAGCTCTTCCTGCACTGTGGTGAGCCAGGTTTGACACTGCTGCAGAGTGTCCTGATGGTTCACGTGTTTCTGCAGCTCCCGGTCCAGACTCTGGTACACCTGTGGAACACGATTTGGTGAGACCTTAACTAACTTTCTATCATGAAATTATCAAATAGGGAAGTTGCTTAGTAAACAGAAAGATGAAGAACTCACACGCTGGGCAGTGCTGCAGATGGCAGAGTAACTGTCTCTGGTCCCCTGTTGGTGAGCCTGGACCTGCTGACTGATCTTAGCCTGAACCTGGTCTGTGCAGCTGGCTACCAAATCTTCTCCTTTCCGCTTCAAGCTGGTGAGACGCTCCTCAAAACTTGCTATCTCCTCCATTACTGCCTAATTTAGACAAGTCAACCATTTCAAAATAAAGATTACTGAAAGTAAAAAATGAGTGTTTAGAAATAATAAAAATTTTACTCTGCAAAACTATTATATAAATTGTGATGTTTTTTTTGTAGGAAAGGACAGTACAGGTCACCTTGTGTCGTGCCAGCTGCTGGGTGGCCATCTCCATGCCGCTGGTCTGCATGGAGTCTGAGGTGACCAGTCTGCTGCTCATCTGTAACAGCCACTTCTCAACTTCTTGCAGTTCACTATTGTAGTCCTCATGCTCCTTCACCCACTCCACCAGATTCTGGACCTGCGTCTGAAACACGACACACAGCCAAACTCAGAGATGTATGAAGCTGCATGACATGAAATCATTCATTAACAAAAACACTTACTTAACTAACTTGTTTTTGACTCAATTCAGATTGTAACCAAACATCCAAACATCCAGCATATTGATACTCATACCTTAGCTGCTAAGCAGAGATCTTGGTAGTCAGCCTGCATCTTTTTCATTTTGTCACTGATAGTGGTGTCATGGACTATGTCAAGCAGGGCTTCTCCTTTCTCGAAGACGGATTTCACTGCTGATTCATGGGACTGAACCGTCTGCTGGATGGTCTGCATACAACAAAAATGGGCAAAACATTGCACATGCAGTCAGTTAGTATTCTCGCTCTATTTTCACTTTTTCCAAAGGAAGATATATTAACTGATGTTGAGTTACCTTGTACTTTGCCAGCTGAGCTTTCTTCTGGTAGAGTTCAGCTTTAGGCTCCACACTGGATGCTAAAAGGTTCTTTGTCTCCATCAACCACTGGGCCTGGGCCTTGTATTTATCCATGAAGTCTTTAGAGAGTGAGATACACTTCTCGAGGGAGCTGTGCTCTGTGCGCAGAGCTTCCATCAACTCCTTTAATTGGAGGAGACGAGTGTCCACCTCCTCCTTCAGCTGCTCTGCTTCTGGCTCCTCTAAGAAAGCCATGGCTCGCTCTGTCTTCTCCCTCATGGACTTCAGGTAAATGTGACCCTGCTCCATGTCAGCCTGAAGAGCCTGAGAGGTTCATTTTGTTACATTAAGTGTTGATATTGTCACAGATAACAAATAACTTAGAAAGTTAGATTCAGAAGTCCAGTATTGTATTTAGTCTTTACAGATCAGATAATAATATGCAGAATGAATGTGCTCATTGTTACAGAGTTTACCTCAAGTTTTTTCATCTTCCTCTCCATTGCAAAGCGGTCGACTGCATCGACACTAATAGCCACAGTGCTGAAGTTATTCTGAGCTGTGCTGAGCCAGTCTGAGAAGGTGCTGAACACACACTGTGCCTCTTCAATGCAAGACACCTCCTCCTGCAGCTGTTTGATTGTCTCCTGCAGTATAAAGAAAGGGGGAGAAATCATTGTAATGGGAGAAGACTATTTTTTGTAACTGAACTGACGAACTCTTTCCAATCACGAGTGAAAAACGGATTTACATTTAAGATTTTAAACATTTAAAAAGAACTCTAGCTAGGCTTTTCATGTTTTAGATGATTTTAAAAACTCAAGCATCCAAAGAATATTATCAAGCATGCACTGAAGAACAAATATATGTTTATCTGTCTATGTATGCATGACATTCACATCTCTGTGTTACTGTGATTCAGTGTACTGTGTTGAAAAAAAAGATGTTACCAGTAAATGCAGAAGTAGGACGTGATAGCGAGCTGTTATCTTAGTGGCTCTGGTAGTGATCCGACTGCTAATGTGGGTCTCATCCAGGACCTGCTGTGCCAAGAGACTGAGGCCCTCCATCTCCTCTTGATAAACCAGCACTTCCTCCTGCCAGCTCTAATTACACAAGGACCATTAGAGATGTCTTAAAAATACTCGATTAAATGCCAACATATTCACACTAAAACTCCCAATGTGTAAAAATCACAACTGCTTCCGAATTAACTTGCTGCAAGATTCTTGTTTCACTTCTGATGAGACCAAAGTGACCAATAGTAACGTTTTTAACAATGAAACAGCAATGAGACTGTATTATGTATGTAAAACAGTTTATAGCACAGCTTTTGCGCATGTAACACCAACCTTTATTAGTTGGAGTTGAGCATCTTTGGTTGCGCGGTCGGATCGCCGGTGGCTACGCAGTTGTGCTTTGGTCTCCATGCCCTTTAGCCAGCTGTCGAGACGCTGAAACTTCTGCTCCATCTGCCGCAGTTTGGCCAGAGCGCTGTTGAGCTGAGCCCGGGTGTCAGCCAGCCGGGCCTGGTACAGCCTCCACTCCTGCTGCAGGGTCTCCAGAGCTCGGTCTTCGATCTGAGGCAGACCCCAGGGAATGACCAGCTCTCGAGTGACCAGCAGGGTGTTAAGCAAAGCCTGGCCCTCTGTGCAGTGCAGCTGCAGCTCCTGTAGTTACACAGATGTATGTGAACACTATGAGCTCTCTGAACTTTAGGATAATGTATTCACTGATACAACTTTGGCCTAAGAAGCCGCAGTAGTAGTAGTAGTAGTAGCAGTAGTAGTAGTAGTAGTAATTGTTGGAGTAAAAGCGTTTCACACGCCGCTCACACTGTTTACACTGTAAAAAGAAATTTTCGAACTGAGAATTTTCACACCTGCAGCTTTTGCAGAGTCTCCTCCAGCATATCGACATCACCCTCCAGCTGGGTGTAGCAGCCAAGTTTCTCTTGTTCTTGTTCCAACCAGTCCTCAAATGCATGAAGGCCTCGCTGATACTCCTGATGGGCTTTCACCAGCTCCTCTGCTTTGCCAACTGCCCTCTGAGGAAAACAATGAAGAATAAGATTTATTGTCAGAATGTGAGAGAGATTTTATTCTTACTTGTCTTTGTTGATATTCTGCTTTCCTTTATTTTTACAGATTTTTAAAATATTTTCACACAAACTGTTTTCAGGAGATTAAAGCTATTTCTT
>JAUZTA010000008.1:4269240-4279929 GCA_034780835.1 Ctenochaetus striatus
TACAAACATATTTCGGTGTCAGTCCGACTTTCCTTTCTCGGAGGTCGCTGCCAATAAATCTAATTCATTGGGGCCTTAATTTGCTGCATACAAAGACAACAAATACAGAACTTTTTAGGGAGAGTTTTGCCCGAAGGTCATGCGAGTGTTGCATTCAAGGCTCAACAGCTCCATCGCTCAGCAGATGTGTCTGTTTCACATCTGTAAATCATCATCACTACATCTTTTTTTTCCCCAGCTTACCGAGTTCACCAGTCACATGATTATCTCATGCTGTTCACTTCACTGACACTTGACATTCCTCACCATCATCTACATCCAGTAACTGCATCTTCCTCGCACATACCAAGTCCTTCAATACATCAATAACACATCAGTGTGAATTTGAGCTGCTTGATGTAGCAGAAATTCATCAAAGTCAGCAAACAGGGGAGCACACAGACTGTTTTCAGTCCTCCTGTTTAATGAACCGTCCTCACAAATGATTCATTCTCTCTTAGATTTAAAGCTGCTGTGTCTTTTTTTAAAAGTGCCCCAACATTTTTTTGTTTGTTTGTTTAAATTGTCAGATCAAGAAAAGTAAATACGGGAAAAACCAAATTAATAAAGGATGTTCTATTAACCGCAGTGCAACAGGATGCTTGGTTTGCCATTTTTTAACAGATTTTAAATCAAATGAAATGAGACAGTTTTTACTCGGGCATTAAGTAAGTAAGCAGAAACCAAAGTGCTTCTGCAAAAAACATGCATTTTATAAGATTAAAGTAATAAATAATAGCAGTTCTAGAGATGGTAATAAATACTTTTAACTGTAACTGAACTTTTGGGTAACTGAAAAAAAATCAATGTGCTCTGCCCTTTATAGGAAAATATAAATAAATAAAAAAATGCATGTGCATAGTTAAAGGTCACATTGATTATGTGTGAGACAAAGGCTCACTAAAACATTTCTTATTTGCCCTATATGCCACCTGAAAGCACATGAGGCGACTTAAATCACTGTGGTTCAAAGAGATTGCCGAGCTTATGAATAGCTTAACATATATAAAACTGCAAAAGAAACATCCAGAGCGACACGAGAACAATAAACAACTTCAGTCCTCTGAATAACCGGCCATTAAGAATACAAAACAGGCCTTGAATATGAAGCTAAGCATCCATCCTGACAGTCCACTCTCTAATGGGTTTTTGCTTTGTGGATCTTTTTTGAATTGAAATAAAGATGTCAGCGCTGCACAATAGAAACGTTTGCTGTTCTTTTGTGTGTGTGCATGTGTGTGTGCGTGTGTGCATATTCTTGTGTATGTGTGTGTGTGCCTGTGTGTGCTCTCAGAGCAGTGCTTTTAATCAGTGTTATGGATAGTTTTAATTTGGCAATGCTTAATATTCCTGTCCCCATTACACTCAGATAGTGTTTAAGCTGCAAAATTGAATTTTTAAAATGAATCATCGCAGCCGCATCATGCACCAGTAGCACAAATGATTCAAGTTGAGAAATAACATTGCTTTTTTCTCTCCTTTCCAAGGAGGATGGATAAGCTGCTGCAGGAAGGAGTTCACACATCACATGAACAACTATTATTACTGAGAACCAACTACCTCAAATACTATAAAAAAGAACTTTAATGCTCCTTAGAGGGGATTAATGTTGCCTTTGGATGTGTTACAAAGAAAAAACAGAGAGATTGCACTTATATTCATTTTGTAGCTTAACAAAGTAACACAAAAAAACCCCATTCAATATTTCAGGTGTTGCTTCTGAAAAATTAAGGAGACCTTCCAGGCATGTCATCAGTACTTTGTTAGCATGTGAAGTAAAACATCGCCACCTTATTTAAACTCTGGTATCAAACTATTACCACTGTGTGTCGGCAGTGTTGCACAATACTTTGATATCACAACAGCTTCAACTGATCTGATACGAGTTTAATCCAAAAACAAAGAACTGGATAGTCGATGATGGTTCAAACATATTTAGGACATTTATGTTGTCTACAAGCATGAAATAACCCATAAAAACTCTTATTTGTTCACTAAAATCACACAAATAAATAAATAAATAACCCTTTAATGTCCAACAAGACTTGATTGTCACAGTTTTAAATGTGTTGATTCGATGTATAAGTCTGTTTTTACACTTCTGTGTTCATTTTTTTATCAACAGCCGCTGTAGCAGCTGTTTGCTGTGCCGAGTGATTAGGTGTAAATCAAAGAGTCATGTTTCTCATATGTTATATAGTGGATGAAAATTTTAAAAAAGCACATCACATATGTTTTCTTTAAGAGCAATAAAATATGCACTTGGATCCTTTGAGGAAGAGTCACATCAAGGTAATCAGGAAAAAAATATCAACAGAAAATTGAATGGAAGCTTTGATTCAGCCACTGCATTGTTTAACTAGCCAATACAGGCATCATTACTCAGTGTGCAAGTATTGGTCATGTTGGCCCAGTGTCAGTGTGACCCAGACTTCCTGCATTCATTATTTTTCTTAGAAAAAAAGGGGGTGGGTGGCTGTTAGACAGGTGAAAAGCAGAGTTTTGGAAAGTCCAGGATAAGTGCAACAGGCCCAGTCTTTCAAAGTTAGCCGTCATCTGTTAGCATTTTGCTAACACCAAAGTGCATGGTGAGAAGCTACAGCGGTAGATACAGTCGTATCCAAGACACGATACATGGAACGGCAACTTCCTTTGTTTAGTCAGTTCTTGAAAGTCCAGGATAAGTGCAGCAGGCCTAATCTTTCAAAGTTAGCTGCTCAAAATATGAGCTATATTGATTTCAGCGGTGGTGTCATTGTTGATTTTTCTATTTTGAAAAATCTCTGTTGTGAAAAATTAGGGGAACTTTGGTGTTAGCAAAAAGCTATTACCTACTAACAAAGTGTATGGTGAGAAACTACAGCGGTAGATAAAGTCGTATCCAAGACTCGAACATGTAACGGCAGCTTCCTTTGTTCAGCCAGTTCTTTTCGACATCCAGTAAAATCTCTAAAATAATATTCTCCAAAACTTTAAAGTAAAGTCAAACAGCATTTTTTATTAAACAATCAGCTATTTATTAATGATGTTCACACATTACGGCATCTATATGTTTGACTTTAGCACTTTCCATACCCTGGCTGGCTGTGGGCGTTGTGGACGAACTGTCTTAAAAATAACCTGACATCCTCTTCTGTATATGTTGAGTCTTGGAAATTGAACAAATAATTGGAAGGAGTCGACCACTGTTTACTGACATGCTATGATGAAGGTGAGCATCAGAAGTGGGGACAACAGCAACAGTGGGAATGCTTTGACATGTTTGGCCAGACAATCTGACAGCAGATGGATAAAACATTGCACTGTTGCAGCCCTTCATTAGAGAACCTGTCAGCTGATGTGTCTCTACCTGTTATGTATGCTGATAGCTGACACATTACGTTCCTGGTCGCATGTCGCCTTTGAAAAATTAAAGCATTTCTCTCATCCACATGCTCGCCATCATTTAATTAGCAGAGACGCGGCACCCTAACCCATTACTCTCTCATGCCTTCATCCAAACTAGCCATCATTTCTACCTCAAACGGCACAAAACCATTTCTCTGCTCAAAATATGACCCAAATATATTCACAGACACAACACGTCTACGGAGAAACAATTGCACAGTGTGTGTGGCAAACATCTGCAATGTCCCGAGGGGGTTTCAGGGTGGAGACTGTTATTTATTCACAGTAGGTACAGTTTACTCCATGATATTGTCAGGGAACAGACTTATTTGCTTTGAATTAAAAGTTAAATTAAAAAATTGAGTTTTGACTATTCATCAATCTAAAAATGACCAATTTAGCAAAATTGGGTTCTTTGGCCCTGTAATTGGCCGTGCTTATGATTTCATGACATTCTGTTTTACTGAGAAATAATTAGCAAACCACTCAGAAAAGGAAATAAATTGATTTTGGTGGCAGTACATGAAGTTGATCAAAATCTGTGACTGAAAAGAGCTACACAAAACGCAGCAGGACCAGACTGCTATATTTAAGACAAACAAATCAAGCTCCTCATCCACTTCAGAAAACCCACATAATTCAGTCTACTGACAGTTTTGAACCAGAATCATGTTAGGTCTTGTCAGAGTGGCAAAAGGCCAAAATGCTGGTCACTATACAATAAATCTAAGAGTCAGACCGACGTAAACAAGTGTCCTGTTTGTTGACACAAGGAAACTATTTTAAGGAGCGCTGCTATTAGCGTTTCAACATACAACCCAAAACTACACCCAGCTCCTCGTTCCGACCATAAATACTATGTCTACCGATTTCAGACTTTCACCGACGTTACCACCACACATTGAAAATAACTGAAGCCTTATATGTTTCGATGACAAACGATCCATGTTATCTTGGATGAACAAAATTTGCTTTGAATAAAATTGCATACGGAGGAATAACACGAAGCTATCGCTAGCTGGCCTATAGAGTGTGGACGCAATCCTTAACCTCTGATGTTAGCTTAATCAGCTAGCTGCTCAGTAGTTTACTAACGCGACAGTGGCCTGTGGCAAAAAAAAAAAAAGAAAGAAAATAATGTGTATTTTAAACTGAATACAATTCGTATATCAATATAGTATATGTGTACTCATTTTCATCAAAAACAATTAGCCAAACAGCGCTATTATTGCAACTCAGCGTCAGCGAGCTAGCTACCCGTTAAATTGCTAACAACACAGATCTGGCTACCAAGCTAAGGATAGCTACTTACTGGTACCCTGTCCGGATACTTCTTTCTTATTTTTTCGCCCTCGGACCGCCTCTTCTCAAAAGGGTGCTCCTCTTTGTACTGAAACTTCATCGTTAGAAGAGATGACAGACAACGAGTCGGTCACTCCGAGGTTGTTCGAGAGCGGTTTGCCCAAGGAACGGCTCAAATCGCTGCCACACACGACAAAAACAAACGATGCTAACTAGCTTGTAGCTTGCCACAGCTGTTTTCCTAGTGCGACTGCGGCGGAGGGATACAATAACAATATGACGTACCGGAGTGTCTACTCCTCGGGAGAGACTTTACACCGTCCCGAACAACGTCAGCATTAATAGTGGAGTCATGACCAGTAGCTTTTAGGTTAAATATCTTCTTTTGAAATTATTTGGTTTTGTGATAGTTTCACATCAATCATGCAGTTTTCCGTGGAACTATTTTATTTTGATCAACCCTTGCGCGTAAAGAGCGAGGGCTGGGCAGTGACGAGGCAGCTGTCCTTGTCATATGACCGAGGCCCAGCAGTTAGCGGCTAACAAAAGGAAGAAACGCGAAAGCATGCGGTATTAAAATGCAACTTTGACTTAAACGTCGTGGGTTGATTGTATGTTCAATCTGGACATAAATACATGCAGAAATCCTGAGCAATATAAGTGATATTTTAAGTTACTGCCTATTTATTCAGTGATCGAGCACATAGCTTCATAATGACTCAGTTGGCTTGCAGTTTCGCAATACCCACTGTAGCCACATCATAGTAAAAACAAGTGAGTAATGAGATCATTAGTTTAACCGAGGAGCCGTTTTAGGGGTAAATAAAGAGGGAAAAAAAATAATGGTTGAGTATCACTAAGCAAAAAATCCCTCTCATGCAGTATTGTCTTTCTGCACTTGAAGCTAACAGCCCAGGGCTTCCCCTTACTTTTAACTGTGGGCAGATTAATTTAAGCACCTAGGTAGGGGGTTCTTGGTGCAAAATGAGTTGATTGACCCCTTGTAACACAGAGGTGCCTTTAGGGGCCCTTGGAGTCCTGGGGCACTTTCCCATTCTAGTGGTATGCAAATTCCCTTTTTTAGGGAAATGAATAAATGCCCACAGTTACATACAGCTTAATTAAAATCTAAAACAAAATCCTTTAACTTCAACTGGTTTTAAGGTGATCATCATACTAGTTTGGGGAATTTATGAGGAACCGCTACTCTCTGAGAAAACTAGTATATTTGTATAGCATGTTTACTCAATAAAGTAGGTCTTTTGGTCGCAGTTTGTCATTCAGGTGCTGTGCTCTTCTTGAAACCCTGAAGGCAAAAAAGTTGCTAACCTGTTTGTTGTGTAAGTGACCCACAGCTCAATGACTCATTATACTCGCTCATGTGACATCTGTACTCCCCTCTGTGCTTCATAGTCTCATGGTGGTTTGTTTTGTAGACTGCGTACTTCTAAAAAGTCCCTCGTGTGTTTACGCATCGTTCTTGAACAATGGAGACTGTTCTGAGGCAACATTTTCTCCTCAAACTGAAATTATATCTGTTAATTATTGGTGTGACTTGTTTTTTCTAATTGACTGAGTTCCTCCAAATATTAATCTGGTAGCTCAAACCCTTCGGATCATAGTAAAGTTTTCAGCACATGCTCAGAATCATCACTTCTCTTCCGTCTAAATTACTTTAAATGGATTGCAGGTTTACAGTATGTAACATGTTGAGTCACTTGATGATGAGTCTGTTTTTGCAATGTTAGGTTGAAGCTTTAAAATAAAACTTGAGTCTTACCATCAGGCTTATTGTGGATCTTATGACATATAAACATCCTATGTGACAGATGCCAGTTTTTAATGATTTAAAATAATATAATAGTTGTCTTTATTCCTTCCTCCTCTTCCTTTTTCTCTCCAATGTGTTACAAGGGCACAGAGGCCTCAGGCTTCTTGCCATCCTTCCTCCCTGCCGAATTATTTCTCCCAGCACAGCTCTTCAGCCGCAGTGACTAATCCATAGCAGTGCCCGGCCCTTCCACCGCAAACCATGACGTGATCCCCATCGACAAGCTCTCCTTAAAGTCTCATCAGAGGCTGGTCAGTGCGTGACAACCTGCCCGACTCTTCCCATCTCAGCCACAGCTGCCCAGTCCCCTGAGTGCACCTCATTCCTCCACCGGTGCAAACCTGTGGACAGATATTCCTCCTTATGTTCTCACTCTACTAGTCTTAATTATTGTTTTCACACTACTTTGAATCATTTTATTTTGTTTCGCCTACATCTCTCTGATAAAATGTTGTTAAACAGAGGTTGCTGGATCCACACCAGGCAACTTGCTCGGTTACATTCCTCATGCTTACGAAGTCACGAGTGTGATCTACAAGGAAGGTGAACGAAGTGATAGAATAAAAGAGAAAGCAACCGTTTCCAAGAACTGTCGCCAAACACAACACAGGTCAGGAAATTTAACATGGCTGGTTGGAACGTTTACAAGAATAAAGTTACTTTGAACAACAATGGAAAAAAGGTTGATGCTTCAAGTTTTCTGCTTTACTTTCAAACCATAATCATGAGGAGGTAGAGGTGTGAGGAAACAACAGCCAATATATATACAACCGTACATCGTTTCCACAAAATCGTCGTCGTTTCCTGTGCAGAAGCTGAAGAAATACATGTCTACAATTAAATACTGAGGGAAGAAACTGAAACAGCTTATGAGGAAGTGTACTGTTTGATCAGGAGATGTGCTGTCGTCGATATCTAAGTTGAGATTGTTACCTGTGTGACTGAGAGGGCTGAAAAGTCCAGTGAGCGCTTTTCAAACAACTTCAATCAGCACTGCTTTTACAGGCTAGAAAGACAAAGTTGGCTGGAAAAACAAAATTACTGAATTCGCACAAGTTTCCTTAAAAAGTGACCACAACAGGTACATACGCAGTTTCTTGGGTACACCTAATTAAAACTAATAAAGCCTGAAAAAACACAAGTAGTTTGTGGTAAAGCAAATGTGCTGCATCATATACAGAGAGAGGTTGCTGTTGTTTATGTAAAGAGTTCCCACACCTGTTTCAGGATTTTTTAAGGACTTCTCCTGGTTCCATTACCTCAAATTTAACAACCCAACTCTATAGTTTAAGTCTAACTATCAGAGAGAGCGAGGTTTGGATGTGTGAATGTTTCTCACTCGTGATCGCAGGCTGTGGTCTCTAGTCTTCGCTGATGCAGCACATAAAAAAAAAAATATGCCCATGAAATGATGACACAGCTGCAGAAACAAAGGAACATGGCCTATTTGTCTCTGTAAGTAAGAAAATAAAATACAAAAGAACCTCAAATTCTATTAATATTTAAAATAAATTAAAATTCAAGCACTTCAAATGACTCACTTTGCATGCAGTTTTGCAATTTCTGTTGTTAACCCATTAATTTCAATACAAGTGATTAGTGAGATCATTATTTGACCCAAGAACTTGTTTCATGGGAAAATTAGGAGAACAAAAAAAATCAATCATTCTTAAGAATCACTGAGCAAGAATACTCAACCTATTTCCCTAACTTTTCCCATGGTGAGATCAATTCAAGTATTTCAATGGGTGGCACTCAGGGAAAATTGAGTTGACTGACCCACATTGACAGACACTGGAGCCCTTTGCGACCTTTGGAGTTTTGGGGTAGTTTTCCACTTTTCCAAGTAAGTATACAAATTCCCCTTTTTTAGCAATGAATGTCCACATACTTCTTTACTAAAACAATCCTTGTATTAGTTTGGGAAATTTATGAGGAACCGCTGTTCACAAACAAAAGCAGTGACTTAGTTTGACCTTTTAGGCAACTTGTCAATTCAGTGATTCGAAAAGGCTCAGCTGAGATAAAAAGGAGAATATTTTGTCTTGAACATTTTGTCTGGCATGCAGAATAGTGCATGACACATTTATTAAGTAAATAAGGCTTTGGGGTCACAGTTTGTGTTTGTAAATTTCAGTCTATCTTTTTATAACGTTTAAAACAGCTGCACAATTAAAACTGTATCTAATACTAAAGATTCAATATACTTAAAACAAGATTCACAGTTTAGCACTGTGCATCTTCTGCTTTTATTACCATGGCGTTGTCTTTGATGGTGTTGTAGCGCTCCTGCAGATCTTGGAGCTCCAGTTGAGTGACAAAGTTCTCAGCTATACTGACACTCTTTGCAGTGATGGTGTCCAGCAGGGTGCTGTGGCTGAGCACTTCCTCATACAGCAACTGAAACAGCAAACAGGGGGGATTACATCATCAATCAACCACATACTTGCATTTATATCTGTTGTGGTTAAAAGGCCCATGTGACTTCAAACAGTGAAATCATGCTTAACTCACAACTTTTACAAGTATTCTGGATTCTTAACTAAGTTATTTATACATCTTAAAAGTATACAGTTTCAATAAGAGGGGTGTAGTACCTTGGCTTTGCTCAAATTAGCAGTTTTGTCTCTCATCTCTGAACACTGTTTATCAGTGGGGTCAAGACTCTCCTCCACACGCTCCACCCATGCGACAAACTGCCGTACATCCTCCTGGTAGCTGGTCCACTGAGACAGTGAACCCTCCAGCTGACTGTAGATTTTAAATAGTACAACTGAGTCAGAAATTGGAGCAGCGCTTTCAGCAATTTAGTTAACAGTTTGGGGAAAAATCTGTTTACACCCAAAGGCTCTTTAAATCCCCATTTTTGTGTTGGAGAGCTAACCTTTTGCACTGGATTGAGGCAGACAGAAGGGCATCCCAGGAATCTTTAAGCTCCTGAATTTGTTTCTGGACTGCAGGAACTCCCTCAGAGGAGGTGTTTCTCTGCACCGACTCTCCTCTTGTGATCAGCATCTTCAGCTGGATTTCCTTCTCCTGACGAGCGGTTAGCAAAGCCTGTCGTACAAACACAGATGTGCATCATCACACTCCCATCAGGGGTAATCTCAGAGATAACTAAATCAGACAAACAGCAGTGACTTTTCATACCTCCAGCTTGATCATCCTGCTATCGAGCACATTTTTGTCGGCGGTGGGGCCGCAGTAAGTCTGCAGCATGTGGCTGGTGTCAGCCACCCAGTTCTGCAGCTCCTTCAGTCCTTGGGAGAAAAGCTGGTGCTCAGTGACTATTCGGTCAATCCGTGATGCTTTCTCCTGCACAGCCACCAAATGGGACACAATTAAAACATTACAACAGCGGGTTTTAAAAACTGAATCCACAGCAGGCTCAAAATAATTACACATGCACATTCTCTGAAGACCAATAAAGATTTAGTAAAAAGGAAATAAAGGAAACATTCCATATCCAACGTACAAGACTTCCAGACATTAGTGTTAAATTATGGTGAGTTAGTACCTTCACTGTTTATCATCTGTAAAATAATATCAGGTCAGAGCTCGATCCAGTCTAGTGCCTCTGCCTCCTCTCCAGCTCTACCCCCAGAAAAGCCCCAGTGAACAGGCAGATTGGTAGGCATTACTGTACCTTGGTCAGGTTGGTTAAAGCTAGGTACTGAGCAGAGAGCTGCGACACACGGTGCACAAAACCCTTGCCGGCCGCGTGTTCATCCCACAGCAGCTGGGCCTTCTCTTTCAGCCTGTTCAGCTGAATCTCGTGAGAGGCTAACTCCTCAAGCACAGACTGGAAGAGCACAAGCAGGTTATCAAAGAGGCATGCAAGCTGACACAGATATAAGACAGTTAAATTCAGACAAAGGCCGAGGGGTTAGAGATGGCAACATGGCAAAAAAAAAAGAAAAGTGAATGAGATATTTGGTTCGGCGTTACTCTTGGTAAAGATCTCTGAAGTCACGACGTGCAACCAAGACCTCTGGAAACATCTGACAGACAGTTTTAAACAAATTATAGATTCAATAAGAAATTCTTTTAGAAATTAAGCAAGTATGCATGTAAATGACAGACATTGTTAAGTACACATGTAAGAGTAGCAAAATAAAAAGAAGAAAAAT